>JACAVU010000003.1:17419830-18019830 GCA_014183005.1 Castanea mollissima | reverse complement strand
GAGAGAAAAGCCCTAGCACTACACTATTATGAGATATTCTTAGAAGGTAGATGTTTCCCCCAATGTAAGTGCAAAAATTTTTTATGCAATTAATTATTTTCCTTTTTGGATGTGTAATATTTCATCCCACACATACTATATAATTAAGAAAGAATTTTTTTTTTTGGAGTGACTCGAAGATACTGACTTGTAATATTTAACTCATAATCCTTTTTATTTTATTTTTTTTGCAGAAAAACTTGTCATCTTATGTGATGATGTCGAAAGTCGTCAGTAAGTCACACGTTCCTCACGTGTTCCCGATGAAAAACCTGCACAACACAAAAGCTGAAGACCTTAAGAGGAGTACCGGTGTGGTACCAGCCAAATACTCTCCGATGGTCAAGTTTGAGAAAATCTCTTCTTCATAACTCTAGAGTGCCAGAGCTGGGATGAATTATGCCTACCTTAATTTGTGAGGGTTTTGGGGGTATTTATAGTAGTGCAGGGTTGACATCCGTGCCTTGACCAAGAAGTCTTTTCCTTTTATGATAGAACCTCTTGGATTTTGTGTATCTTCTAGAGTTCTTTTCCTTATAGGAGTCTTCTTGATTAGAGTTAAGCGTGTGCCGTAAAAACTCTCCTTATACACATATGCGTGGAGACCAAGTAATGCCGTATCAGACCCGAAGGAGGTTCACACACTCCCTTCTGCTTATTGCCTTCAGCTTACCCTCTTCAACTTAATGTCGTCGGCTTATTGTCATCAGCTTATTGTGCCCAAGATGTAGCCGTCAGGTATGGAGTGGAGTTGTAGACCTTACAACAAGATCGTCTCTTGTGAGTGAAGTTGACGACCCTGTTATGTCTGTCGCCTATTGTCTCGCCAGGTTAAATTACAAAATTATCCTTATCATTATGGATCTCATGAGATCTTGAGAGCCAATATTGAAGCATCAATCATGTGTTGGTGAAGATATTTGGCCACATTGAAGCATATTTTAGACTTATATATTAAAACATATATTCCAGAAAAAATTCAGTAAAAAACAAAAGATATAAAAAGAATAGGCAGAAATACTATTTTTGCCCTTACATTTTCACCCCATTCTCACTTTGAGCCCTACTTTTCAATTTTACCTCTTTTAGTCTCTAAAATGAAAAACGCGTTTTATTTTAGTCCCAACCATTATCTCACTAATGGAAATTGTTTACGTAATAGACGGAGTGTACTGTTGGCACACAAAATGCTGACATGACCATTTAAACAATAATAAAAAATTTTATTTGGCATTAACCCAGCCTTGGAAATTACCTGCCCAATCCTCCACAAGTTCAAGAGGTACCCAGAACCTCCACCTTGATTGACAACGATGCAAAATGGACAAATCCATATTCAAGCCGCGGAAACAAAGAAACATGGGATTTTGAAAATCAGAAGCTCAGATTTGAAGTATAAAATTACAATTAACTGAAACTAAGAAATAGGAGATCAAGACCTTCCTAGGACTTCATGATGAGTTCATTCTAACAAAACCCAAACTTTGGGTCCCAAAGAATTCGAAAATGAAAAAGCAGTTGAAGGAAAGAGGTAGGAACTTGGACTTGGCAGTTTACCTATTGAGCAAAAGAATTAGACTAGCGGAAAACCCAAAGGGCTCACAGAGACTTACGCCTTTTAATTTGATAATGCCATGTTTTTTTTTTTGGGAAACTTTTAAGCTTGATTTCTTTTCTTTTTTTGTTAATTAGGTAAATGAAAATATTACAGATTGAAACAGAATTTGGTTATTGTGTTTTTTTTTTTTTTGTGTGTGTTTGAGTTTGATTCTTTTGTGTTAAAATTAAAATATTATAGATTTTTTTTTGTTAAAATTGATAAATTAATTTTTGAAATTTAGATGCTGACATGACCTTTTTTTAATGCGAAATAAAAATTTTATAATTATTTTAATGGCTATGTCAGTATTTAGTATGCCAACTATATACTCCGTCTACCATATAAACAATTTTCGTTAGTGAGATGATGGTAAGGACTAAAATAAAATGCATTTTCATTTTAGGAACTAAAAGCGATAAAATAAAAAAGTAAAGGCCAAAGTAAGAATATGGTGAAAATGTAGGAACAAAAATAGTATTTCTGCCAAAAGAGTAACATTTGTTTCAATTTAGATTAGGTATGGAGCAAAGGATAAATGCGGATAGCTATGGTTTAAACTGATATATACATGGTTTATTGGAATAAATAAATAGAAACCAATTGAAATTGTGTATTGATTAAAAAAAAGGGAGCAATGTAACATAAAAAGATCGAAAGTATTTCACAAAATCAAATTTGAGATGTAACTATATCCATGAGAAAATTGTTAAGTCAAAAGAATCAAAACCTGCTAACAAATCGACAACTTAATTGCCACGTTGGCAAGTTCCCAAAAAAATAAGAAGGAAAAAGTTGGCGAATTATATTTTTTTATGACAAGTTTTATTTATTTATTTTCGGTAATTAAGAATTTTATTAATCAAGAAAATGAGTATCTATTCTAGATGTAACTATATCCTTGAGAAAACTGTTATGTCAAAATCTGTTCATAAGAGCATCAGCAACGAAGAGGGTATATGGCAAATGTAAGGATATTATACCATTTAGCTCAAAATATCAGCTCCAATGAAAAGTCTAAAATACAACTATTGTAAAAAAAAATACAATTGAGCTACAGTGTGATTCTACATTTAGAATCACACTGTAGCTCAATTGTAAAACCAAATATTACTATTTTATTAACTATACTATTGCTTTATCTTCTCTCCTCTCACCGGTACTCTCATCTCTTCTCTCTTTTTTTTTTTCTTTCTTCTTTTTCAGTTATCTGACTCTCTCCCTCAATCCTTCTCCCTCTCTCGTCCCTGTCTTCCCTTTCTTTTTCTTTTTTCCTTTTTTTTTTTTTTTTTTTTTTTTTTCTCTATTTTCCATTTAATCAAGCCTCCGTGGGTCTCATATTAGGTGGAGCATGGTTCGATGTGGCAGATCGGGGTGGTGCCATGGCTGTGGATCGGGGTGGTGTCGTGCTCGCCGTGACTAAGCCGCTGTGGGTCTCGGGGTGATGCCGTGGTGGTGGATCGGGGTGGAGCCGAGATCGCCGTGGATCGTGGGTCTCATGGGTTGGTGGCGCTCGGGTTTGATGTGGAGGTAGATGTGGCAGGTTGGGGTGGTTCCGTGCTTGCCGTGACTAAGCCGCCGTGGGTCTTGAGGTGGTGGATCGGGGTGGAGCCGAGATCGCCGTGGATCGTGGGTCTCATGGGTTGGTGGCGCTCGGGTTTGGTGGTGCCATGCTCGCCGTGACTAAGCCGCCGTGGGTCTCGGGGTGGTGCCGAGGTGGTGTATCGGTAGGTGGTGGGTGGTGGATTGATTTGGGTTTGCTGAGTTTGTTGTGTGGATTGATTTGGGTTTTTCTGTGGTGGAAATTTTTTGTGTTTCTTTCCCTCTTGGTAGTTGTTTTTTGTGGTTGTTGTTGGTGGTGAGTTTGTGGTGGTGGTTGCTGGCCGGTGGCGTGGTGGTGGTTGCTGGCCGGTAGGTTTTTGTTTCTTTCCCTCTTGGGTTTTTGTTTTTTGGAACAGGAAACTCTGAGAGACCTTTTGTATATTTTAATGTAAAAATATATTATTTTAATGAGTAGAATAGGAAAATAGAAGTTTTGATGCTGGTGTAGTAAAAAATGGTATTGTATAATTGATAAAGTGACTTTTTAGATGGTAAAATAGGATAGAATTGAAAAAAATGAATGTGGATGCTCTAAGTTGACAACTTGCCATATTGGGAAGTTTTTAATTTTAATTTAATTTTATTATTGGCAAGTCCTTTTTTTTTTTGCTGACAAGTTTTTTATTTATTTATTTGCTGTAATTAAGAATTTTATTAGTCAAGGAAATGACTTTCTAGATTTAACTCTATCCACGAGAAAATAATATTTTATTTTCTCATTGGCAACTTGCCAAGTTGAAAATTTCTTATTCTCAGAAAAAAAAAAAAAAGGTACTCGACAAGTATTTTTTTAGAAAATTGTTCTGCCAAAAGGTTGACAAGTTTCACGTAATACTGGCTCGGAGACATACTCGTTTTAGAAGTTAAATATTTTCGTCCACGCTAGACTAAATTAATCACCATGATCTTCAGTTTCTCCTACATATTATTCATCTAGCATTTGCCAAAGATGGATGAGTTGCACTAGATCGCTAAAGACTATTACAATATTAGAAAAATTGCTTGTTACTCATTTGTGTATAACCTTCAGTCTTCATGAAGCTCAAGAATTCGTGAAGCCGAATTTCACCATTCTTGTTTCTCATCCATTGCTGCGAAGACAAAGGTGCTCCGAATTTTTGGGAAGTCATGACTATCTTCTATATAGTAAACAGTGGAAGGTCATTCTGTGAGGGGTGCAATACGTTTATAAAGAATATGTATTTCACTTGTGTGAAATGCTTTGATAATGCCGATACCACCTTCAATCTTTATGCTTCCTGTTTCCACAACAATACTTTTCAACTGCACCTTTTCAACTTAAAGAGTAGGACAAATGCAACCAATTAAAAATATTGCAGACAATATGATCAGGGGTTTCCATTTTTTTACCTGTTTGATTATTCTTCCAGAATAAGCGGAGGATTGAATTGAGAGCACTTCAGATTGCAGTCAAGACCTTGTGTAGAATTATGTGATGTAATGGGCATGGGGAGACCTAGTTTGATCGTTATGTGTGTGTGTGAGGTTTTCTTAATATAGTTAATGTTCTATGAGACGTGTTATGCTTATCGTATATATGAGTGTGAGATGCATGTTTCTCAAATTTATAAACTGTACTACTGTATCATGTCTAAGTTGTTAGAAATACTGAATGATTGTATTGTATTTCTCAACTAAAGAATATATATGTGTGCCTTTATATGGGAGGCATAGGAGTGCAGTACAAGTAAACATGTAGTACAAGAATGTGTGCTATACAAGTAATCTAGTTGGGCCTAAAGCCCACAACACTATACACGTTAACAGCCTCCCTCAAACTCAAGGTGGATGTAAGACCAACTTGAGGTTGTCAACCAAAGTACGAAGGCGTCCCTTAGGTGAAGATATTGCAAGTTGATCTGTAGAGGAGACTGAGATTAGTTTGAGAGCACCATGGACAAGATGATAATGGATAAAATGACAATCGATTTCGATGTGTTTAATCCGTTCATGGAAGACATCATTGTGAGCAATATGAATAGCACTCTTGTTGTCACGAAAAGAGGAGTAACAGAAGATGTAGACACGCCTAAGTCTTTGAGAAGCCATCGTAGCCAAAGAAGCTAAGATGTGGTATCAGCAAGGGCACGATATTCTGCTTCATTACTGGAGCATGTCACATGAGTTTGTTTCTTGCTTCACCAAGAAATCAGAGAAGAACCAAGAAGAAAGCAATAACCAGTGGTGGACCTACGATCAGTGGGATCTCCTACCCAATCAGCATCAGAAAATGCACGGAGAACAAGAGGAGACTGAACAGAGTAGAAAAGACCATGGAAGAGAGTGTCTTTAGATACCGAAGAATGCGCAAAACAGCAGCATAGTGAGTCGATCGTAGAGCAGATAGATACTGACTCACCTGATGAACAGCATAGGAAATGTATGGACGAGTAACAGTGAGATAACTAGGCTGCCAACTAAGCGTCTGTAAAGAGAGGGATTAGACAATGGTTTCCCTCTTGAGAGAGTCAGATGCGCATTAAGTTTAACTTGAGTGTCAACAGTCTTACTATCAGTAAGTCCAGCTCGAGACAAGAGTTCAAAGGCATACTTAGCTTGAGTAATGTAAAGTCCATCTAGAGAATGAGTGATTTCAAGACCCAAGAAGTAGTTGAGATGTCCAAGATCTTTCATCTCAAATTGTTGACTGAGAAAATCTTTGAGTTCTTGAATGCCACTGAAGTCATCACCAGTTATGATCATATCATCCACATACAAGAGAAATAAAATAGTGCCTTTGTCAGTGTGACGAAGAAATAAGGCAGAATTATAATGACTGGCCATGTAACCCAAATGAGAGATAGTAGAGCTGAATTTGGCAAACCAAGCTCGTGGAGCTTGTTTAAGGCCATAAAGTGCACGTCGAAGGTGACAACCTTGTTTGCTTCAACAGAGAGACCAAAAGGAGGTTGCATATAAACTTCTTCACTTAAATCCCCATTAAAGAATGCATTTTTTACATCCATCTGGAAAAGGTCCCATTTACTGGTAGCAGCAACAGCTAAGAGGGCACGAACGAATGAGATACGAGCAACCGGAGCAAAGGTCTCTTCATAATCAATCCCATACTCCTGTGTAAAACCTCATGCAATAAGACGAGCTTTGTAGCTCTCAATGGACCTATCAGAGCGAGTCTTAATCTTGTAAATCCACTTACAACCAACCACAGATTTCCCAGGGGGGAGAGTGACCAAGTCTTAAGTATAGTTTTTAGATAATGCATCAAGTTCCTCTTCATTGCAATCTGCCATAAAGGGTCAGTGGAAGCCTCACAATAGGTGTGAGGCTCGTGCAGTGTAGCAAGGGCAATATAATAATGATAGTCAAGTAAATGTGCAAGAATGGATCTTACCCGACTGAGTGACGAGGTGGAATGTCTTGTGCAAGATTTTCAGGCGGAGCAGGAGCAGGGGACCGAAGCTTAGGGTTGGGTAGCTCGTCTTCGACTGGTTCATCTTCCACCTGTCATTAAAGAGAGAACTAGGAAAAGGATCAAGGATATCTAGGGTTGGACAGAAAAGTCTACAGGAGAATTAGGAGCAACTACAGGAGGGTCAGGAGTAGATATAGAAGGAATATGTGCCTCATCTGGAAATAGATCTAAGACAGAGAAGCACGGAAGTGAGAGAGCTCGACAAAGAGGCAATGTTCCTAAAAGACAACATTGCGAGAGATATGAAGACGATGAGAAACAAGATCATAACACCAATACCCCTTTTGAATTCGTCATAGCCAAGAAAATAACAAAGCCTTGACCTAGGCTCAAGTTTGTTATGCTCATGTGGTTAAAGAAGAACGAAACAAGAAGAACTGAAGGAGCGAAGGTGGTGATAGTCTAGTGGTGACCCAAAAAGGCGCTCATATGGAGTTTGATTTTGGATGACAGGACTGGGAATGTGATTAATAGCATGAACGGCATAAAAAGCAGCTTCGCCCCAAGAAGGAGCAGGAATTTTGGCAGAGAGAATGAGAGCACGAACAGTGTCAAGAATATGACGAAGTTTTTGTTTGGCTCTACTATTTTGCTGAGAGGTACCTAGATAGGTTAGTTGATGAACAGTGCCATAGGAATGCAAAACAGCTTGGAAAGCATATTGAGTGTATTCAATAGCATTATCAGATCGAAAAAATTTGATACGTTTGGAAAATTGGGTTTTAACCATTTTTGCAAAATTAGAATACACTTGCAATAATTCAAAACGACGTTTCATATTAAAAATCAGCTATAGCGAGAGTAATCATCAACAAAGACAACAAAATACTGAGATCCACCAATACTAGAGATAGAAGAAGGTCCCCAAATATCAGTATAAATAAGGTCAAAGATATCAGTGGATTTTGATTCACTAGTATTGAAAGGCAAAGCTGGTTGTTTTCCTAATTGACATGAAACAAAATCAAAATTTTCTGTAGACACTGAACCTAACAAACCTCTAGAAGCCAATTGTTGTACTCGAGAAGAAGATGCGTGACCAAGTCAAGCATGCCAAAGTGCAAGGGAAGGAATAAAAGAAACCGTAGTAGCTGCGGCAACGAAAACAGGAGCAATAAGTGGAAGGCGAAGGTTGTTCACGGGAAACATACGCCCAACTCTGGGACCGGTTTCAAGCTCCTGTCCCATCCTTGGATCCTGCACAATACACCCAGAATAATCAAATATAATGCGATAACCCAACTCAACTAATTGTCCCACAGAAAACAAATTGTAAGAAAGGTCAGGAACATTAAAGACCCCAGGAACAGAAAGGTTGGAGGTCGAAACGGAACCTATATTATGTCCAGACATTGTGGAACCATTTGCTGTGTGAATATTAAGTGGGTGTGGTGCAGGTTTAAGTTCAGAAAATAAGAACGAATGAGGTGTCATGTGCTTGCAACAAGCAGAATCCATATGCCAAGAGGAAGGAGACATACCAGATAAATCTGAGAGAGAAGATGAATAAGATACATTACCAACCATACGAATGACATTGGCGATGATGTTTCTAAGGTCATTTGTAGACATGGTGAAAGTGCGACCCTGAAGACTTAGACTGTACAAAGACGGGAGCCATTGGTTGGACACTCTTAGTGTTAGCAATAGTGGCAGCAGAAATTGAAACAGTTGATTTATTGGGCTGATAGCAAGTCTTAATATTATGACCAAAACGTTTGCAAAAATTGCAAAAACGTTTGCTAAATTGTCGGCAATGATTGTTGCAAAAAGAAGAAGACATGTCCTTATTCTTCATTTAGAAGTAAAAATGCAAAAATAGACTACAAAAATGAAATCTACGCGAAAAACTAGGTAAGGAGCACTTGGATTGCAAAAAGTCAACACTGGAGAAAAGTCAACGATCAAAGTCAACCTTCAGTCAAAGTCAACGGCAAGTCAACGCTGGTTAACGGTCAGTCAACGCTGGTCAACGTGGGTAAACTTCAGGTCAACGTGAGTCAACGATCTGTCAATGATGACGTGGCAAGTGACGTTAGCAGGTGAATGGACGCTGATGTCAGCTAATGACGTCACCTAGGGTTGATGTCAGCAGGTGTAAACCCGGCGCGTGTAGAAGGCAATCGGTGCATGGAAGCACGTGGGCGCGTGAGCTTTAGCGCAGAATATTGTGGCGGCGCATGAGGGCACGTGCAGACTCCAATGACTTTGAGGTTTCCACGTTTGAGTAGATCGGGATGAGACGATCACTGTGGTACCTGAAAAATATTTATCGGAGTAAGATGCACGACGAAGACAATAAGTGTAGTGGTTTGTGTGGTGCGGGACTCCTCAACAACAGCAGTTGCAGGTTTGGAACCCAAGGACAACATTTGGAAGACGTCGGAGGTTCTACGGAGAAAAACTGCAGCGGCTGCTGTGATGGTGGAAGCGATGTTGAGAATGGAGTTACACTAATAAAGACAAGACTGCTAAAAAAAGGTCAGAGCAGTGGCTCCGATACCATGTTAGAAATACTGAATGATTGTATTGTATTTCTCAACTAAAGAATATACATGTGTGCCTTTATATAGGAGGCATAGGAGTGTAGTACAAGTAAATGTGTAGTACAAGAATGTGTGCTATACAAGTAATCTAGTTGGGCCTAAAGCTCACAACACTATACACGTTAACACAAGTTATTGTACTGTGCCTATCAAAATTCAAAAGAATAAAGTTATTGTACTGCGATATTCTTGCGCACTAGGGTTTCTTTTTTCTTTGCTATGAATGAGTGGTTGTAGCCCCTTGGGCATTAAGACTTTCTTTAATAAAATTTTGTGGGGGGTTTTCTCTTCTTCTATTTGCTCATGAATTCCAACATTCTTCTTGTGAATTCAAAGATTTAGGGTTTATTTGGTAAGAGATTTCTAGTAATGTTGTTGTTGTTTTGTAAAAATACATGTAGGTGAAAAAAATGTGTGAAGATACATATAATTTTATTTAAATACGTACTGAAAACTATTGTTTAAACAACAGTACCAAACACCCCCTTATTCTTGAGATATATGTGTTATGTTTCTTATGACGATCAACTATATATATCATATCTAGCCCATCCTTAGTTTCCTAATGTAATATTTTCATGCTCACAAAACTATTCTTTTTAAGAGTGGGGTATTGGTATGAGTTTGTTTCCCTTTATTTTTCATACTACTTAATTGTCCTTGGGGGTAGTGGTGAAGTGAGGAATTTTTCTCAGGGTCCAATGAGTAAAACTTAATTAATATATGTTTTTCATTTCTCATAAAAATTGCAAAAGGGTGTAGGGATTTTTGCATGTAAAATAATAAAGTTATATTACTGGAAAGAGAACTAAATTAAAAAAAAAAAAAAAAAAACATAACATATTAGGTAAAGAAAAATAAGTAAATATTAGATAAAAATTACACCTCTACTCAATGATAGTAGATATATATATATATATATATAATATATATATATATATATATATATATATATAACAGTTTTAAAAAATAGGTTGGGTCGAGTTGACTTGAAAGAATAATGCTAGGTCACAACTCAACCCACTTCTTGCTTTAGATCAAAAATTTAAGCTCAAATCACGTATTTTCCTTCAAGATTGGGTCAGGTTTAGTTTTGCCACGTCAAAATCTCTTCTTGGGTCTTTGTGAATATGGAGTGAGAAGATCATTCTATTGGCCCTATGAACTTATCCTGTCTTCTAAGTTCTAACGCTCCGTTTGTTTCAATGGAAAATTTTGTGTAAAGGTAGTTTTCTATGTTTTCTAGTGTTTAGTAATATAAAAAAAGATGAGTCAAAGGAAAACTATATTTGGTCAACGTAAAAAGTATAACTTATTTTTAGAGATTGTTTTCTATTAAATTTTTTTGGAAAATAACTATATCTCAGAGTAAGCTAAATAAGGGAAGTTCGGAGATATTTTTCAACTCATTTAAAGTTGCTACCAAACATTAGAAAATGAGATAGTTTTATAGAAAATACTTCTTGGAAAGTGACTCGTTTTCTAGAAAATGTTATTGCTGAAACAAACAGAGCATAAGTGTCAATGCTATTCTCAAAGCTACAATGACCAAAGATGGTTTTGGATTTGTTTTCCTGACGATCTTTCACTAAACCAATTTCTTTTATTTTTAGGGTGAAATCCACACCAGAAAAATGGGACATAACCATTCCTTCTTTTCTTCCTACTGATCGACTAGGTTGTGGATGATCAATGGTGTGAGCTATTTGTGACAATGGGCCTTTGTTCCTTCACTACCGCATAAATTAATGGACCTTCACTCTTTTTCTGCTTACACGAAAACTTCAAAGCCGAAAACTTCATAGAAATGGACATTTTCACGTTATGACTGTAAGAGAGACTCCAAGTCGAGTTTAACGGAGGATGAGATGTAGTTTTGGGCTTTTCAAATAATGGAGGATGAAGTGTTAATAATTTATGGGTTGCTGTGAAAAGCTCAGCTTAGAGCTTGGGGTTGCAACTATTTGGGCCTGGTTTTGTTTTTGGTCGGGTCAAGACACAAGAGTACTTAAATAAGTGGGAAAAAAAAAACCGAAAATTTGAACCCGACGTGAATCGAACACGCAACCTTCTGATCTGGAGTCAGACGCGCTACCATTGCGCCACGGATCCTTTTGTTAGCAATACATCCTATTAGTTTTATATTTAACCAATTGTTAGACTTATCAATTAAACTTTTCCGCGATTGATTGAGCCACTTTTAATAAAATAATTTCTAACTTATAAACTTTTGTTATTTTTGCTGCTTTCCAATAACGTAAGTGGGACCCATTTTATTTTCTTAACTATTGGATTTTTTTTTGGCTAACTTGACTATTGCCCTAAAAATATTGATTAACGGACTCCAATTAAGTAGTAAAGCTACACATTGAAGGGTATTGGTAGTCAATTCTAACCAACATGCTATCAACAAGAATGATTTACTTCCGGTTTCCACCTTCTCATCAAAAGGACAATGGACAGAAAAAAAAAAAATCTATATAAACCCAATTTTGAGGACATATTTCACTTGTTCTTAGGCCATGTTGACAACCCATTGTTAATCTTTTATACTTATGAATTTAGAGATGCCTTTTGTCCTATCCGGTTTTGCTCCCACATGGCTTGTGAACTTTGCCACAAAATCGGCCAACCCTTCCTATTGATAGAGGTCATGGGCAATACTGAATATCGATTGAATTCTTTCAACTTGATTCACCATTGCTTATGATGACAAACTACGTTTGGATAATATTGGAATTTTTTGATTGGTTGGTCAATTAATGGCTTGAAAGTACTTTTGGACCTTTCGCTTTGCTTTCATGAGTGGAAAGGAGAGATTCCCGATCCCACAATATCATTATTTTACTCCCCTCAAGGCATTTTTGGTGAAGTATACTAACTTTTGTATCCCTTACTCTTCCTGAACTAGGGCTAAGCTTATTACTATGTGAATAAAACCAAGTAGAGGTGTAGTTCTTCACTTGGCTAGGTTGGATTAAATAAGAGAGGTGGATTTTGTGTTCTTCAATTGTTTTTACACATTTGTTTACTTGCTTAAGAATATCATAAGCACCTTTAAAAATGGTCAAACACTTATTAGTTGCTTGAGAGACAAATTTATTCTGTGTGGGCCGTGTGGCTACACAACCAGTAAGACTTTGAACTTCTTTGGTCGTTCGAGGAGGTTCCATATTAACGTTGGCCTTGATTTTTTAAATGTTGGCTTTAACTCCTCTCTAGGATATCATGAATCTTAGAAACTTTCCTAACAATACTCTCAAAGTGCAATTTTTTGTGCTCAACTTCATTTGGAATATTTTTATAGTGTAGAAGGTTTCTTGTAGGTCATCTAGGTGCTTAAGGGGGTCCTTTTTCTCTAAAGAAAGTTTCCAATTGTGGCATTTCCTTGTCCAATATCTATGGACTAGGTCAAAACCATATAACCTTTTTCTCTCTAAGGGAAGTCACAATTGTTGCTTCTTACAAATGGCACTAGCTGATGATGATCCCGTGGTTATTGAAATTTCAAGTTTAGAAATGCACTAGATTTTGGATGGATTCCTCATTATGCAACAGTGATTTTGATTCATTCAATTTGCACTCTTTCACGCTTTTACTTGCTTTTTTGTGGTAAAATGTCACACTTTTTATTTTTTATTCTTTTATATACACATGAGCTACTCTAAAATAAAAAAAAATAAAAATAGTAACATAAAAAATTGCCACAATATTTTCACAATTGGTGAAGTATTAATTTCTTATTGTTCAAAATAAAATAATAAAATATCATACTAGAACTAACTATAACTAAAAATAAATGTATTGTGGGAAAAAAAAGTGCGACATCCATAACATTTTGTGCAACACTTTTATAACAAACCATAAGAGGTAAATTGTTATTGGTTCTAATTTAAACTTACTAATGAAATTACATTTTCCCTCTCCCCCTTTCCCTTCCTTTTTCCCTCACCAAATCCAACCTCATATTGAGATAATTACCTAGTGCAAACGTTCACCATCTTCAGTAGTGTCTGCTGTCTTATTCTTCTTTATTAAGGAGCTCATACTACCAAAAATTACTTTAGAATTACTTTTCTCTTCCTTTCATGATGATCATGAAATCTTCATGATATTACACCATTAATTATGAGCGTCACTTTTACACATAACCAACCTGAGAAGGGGAGTGCTGCAAAAATTGAAGACAAAATCATTTTGCACATAACCAACCTGAGCTTCCTCATCTTGCACATAACCACTAATTATCACACTCCAAGAGATAACATCTTTTTCACACATTTCATCAAACATTTTCTGTGCATTCTCCATGTCAGAATCTACATACAAACTTAGCAAAGAGTTCTGAACTGAAGTAATGGCGAAAAACCCACTTCGAAACTTGTAACATGTACTTGCAGTACATGAACAATGGAAACCAAACATTTTCCTTAGTTATCTTAGCAAACAAATATAAGGAAATAAAATTCCAATGCATGTGGCATTAAGTAATCTATCAGAATTCCAGGGCATCTATTTTTATTTTTATTTTCATTCTTTGTTTAGGACTTTTGCTCAACCTTATAAGTGCAGCACATGATAACAAAATACAAATACAAATTCTCAAAAAGCAACCAAATTTGCATTGATCACACCATAAAAAAATCAAGATATAACATCAATAAAAGCAACCAATCCATTTGTGAAATCGGCATGTATTCTTGTGAGACCATAAGTAGATAATGTACAATCAACTGAAGTTCAATGTAAAATTAGAACCAATAAAAAGAGTAAATAATTACAATTAGAGTAAATCAAGTATGTGATAAAAGTCAATGAACTATAACAAGAACAAAAACATAATATAATGCATGGATTACAACTAGATTGAAATGCTGAATTACAATACCATTTCAAATCTCTATGAAAGATTCAGACTAAAATCATAAAAAAATTGACATATATAACTAACTTGTTTTGGAGTTGAATTGGCTAGAAGTTTTGCCCTAATTAGTAATGAACTTGTGACAGCAATACAAGACCCACAAAATCCCTAACCCAAACCAAAACCTAAAAACCCATTGTTTATACCCATGGAGCTTCAGTCTGACCCAAATGGAACCCTAATCCTCTCCCTTGAATCTTCGGTTTTGAGATGAGAATACGAGTTTCAAGACTGGGTTTTTGGGTTTGGTCAGGGTGAGAAGAGTGGGTTCGGTTAGAGGAAGAAGATAAGCGATTGGGTTTGTGATTGTGGGTTCGATTAGGGAGAGAATGCTTGGGTTGGTGATTGTGGGAAGAAGAGAAGAGACTGTGTTTGTGATGGTGGATTCAGTCACAGGGAGAGGTGAAGCGCAGATGGGTTTGGTGGCGTGGGTAGAGGGAAGGGAAGCAGAGGCTTAGGTTGAGAGAGAACGAAGAAAATAAAAAAAAACAAAAAAAAACAGAGAGGAGGCAGAGGTGTAGGCGTGGGAGAAGAGAGAACCAGGAAAAAAAAAAAAAAAAAAAGAGTGAGGGAAAACAAGAAGCAGATAGGTGCGAAAAGGTGGAGCATCTGAGAGGAAAAGTGAACAAGGGACACGTGTTTTATTAAACAAATAATTTTTTTTAACATCTTACTACAATGAGCTGCGAGATATCAAAATAATTAGCATCTGACACCTTTGATGGAGTGTGACTTTTTAAAATTTAATATTAAAAATAACAGTATTTAGTATTCTTGATGAAAATACTTTTAAGTTCAAAAAGTGAGTGAACTCCCTCCACAAAATTACATGCATTGTACTGCACTTGAAAATTATTTTTCTTGTCTGATGTCCTAATTTATTGTTAATATATGGACCCCTCATTCAAGCAAATTTCTTTGCAAGATTAGATGTTGGAGTAAAGCAATTTGTCCCTGGTCCTATTAGTATTACCTTGCCATTTAAACAACCGAAAGGGACTGGGCTTTCACACTACTTTACAGTACACTGTATAATGTACATCGCTATACGGCTATACCTATCTTAAATTTCGATGAAAAATGAGATATATATATATATATATATATATATATATAAAGTTTTCGATGAATTCTAGGCTCTAGCTTGTATAGAGTTTTAGGCTTGTTTGGTAGCAGTGTTTAAGTACTGATATTTAAAATAATGTAAAAATTGTGATTTAAAAAACTTTGTAAAAATATGTGTTTAAAGTAATTATAAGTTATAATGCATAAAAAAAAGTGTTTAGTACAATATTTCAAATAATATATTTTAAAATATATAAAAAATATGTGAAAGATGCTAAAGCAACCCTACCAAAATTGAAGTTCATCATGAGAAATTTTCAACAATTATTCACTGAGCCAATTGGTGGTCATATAATTATAATTTAATAGAAATTAAACTATAATCAAACGTCACCAAAATGACTAATGCTTTTTTTTTTTTTACAAAGATTTGATGTTTGTGATATGTTATTTGTTTCAACTCCAATCTTGGCCCATGAATTGTCAATTTAATGGGAAATTCATGGTTTTTAAGAAGAGCACAAATTTATATGGATAATTGGACTTTTGGTCAAATCTTGACTAAGCCCTGTTTAGGTTGGTTAAACTTGGTCAGACTTAAGTAAAACATAGTAATTTTGTATTCTAAGCTCTTGGACTATAAAAATGATTTATCTAAAGTTTGATTGGTACAAATTAAATTATTTCAAGTATTTCTCTTTTTTAATATTAAAAATGCAATTTTTGGCTTTTTAAGGCTTAAATTGGTATTTTGGCAAGAAAATCGAAGTACATAAGACAAAATACAGTATCAACCATCATCTATTTAAATAATTAGCAATAAAACTCAAACTCTTAAACAATCCATCAATAAAAAGTAAAAACTAGCATGAGTTTCAAAATTGGACACGTGAAAAGAGATTAAGAAAATAACATAAATTGTATGATTAGGAAAAAAGTTTATTTCCCTTTATATGGAAATTAAGCAAGGCTTTAAGTTCACACAGAGAACAAGATTTTCCCTCATACATGATTCGTCACGTTCATATTTATTTCCCAATCATGCATCTTCACAGAAGTTTGCCTTTTTAATTCATATAAGTATAGTCCATCCTCTTGTGCTATCCATATACAATGATCTCCGCCGCATTCCTTTTGGAATTTCTCATTTGATGTAAATACATCAAAAACAGCATGGAACTTATCTTGCCAAAACTTGCAGTAGTAGAGCGTTGTGCCTATAACATTTTGGCGAAAAGAGAATTCCCATATGTGTGGGCTGAAGATTCTTAAGGTGGAAATCAGTATCTCCAGATTTACAATGGTAGTAAAGCAATTTGTTGTTAAGGCTGTTGACAATTCGTACATAGTTTTTTCTAAATGGTTTGGGTATCACCGTAAATGCACTGCTTGAGCCTAAGGCTAACACAAGGACAAGCCAAAAAGAAGATAAATAGGATATTGTTCTTTGACTCATTTTTCCAATTTTTCGAGAAGGTATTGGGTTGCTCTCAAAATGTACATTTTATATGATTTTCAATGGAAATTCAATGAAGATAGTATTAATAAATTTCCAAGCTTAACCTTTATTTGAATATTCAATGAAAATAATTTAAAATTTTAATGAGACTTTTTCACTGACTTTATTTTAGTTTAATTAAGGAATGATATTTACTTATCTATAATCTATAATTAATATATATATACAAAAAAATTATGATCTGTACTTTTTAATTGAGATTAAATTTTATTTTATATTTAAAATTTCAATTAGAATCTTGACATGTCCTTTTCTTTAATTAGCAGAATCAATAATTTTATAATCTTGAAAATTATAATAAATAGTGTTAATAATTACCATAATTATATATTAATTACCATAATCAAATATATTAACAAATATTAAAATATCTATAAAAGCATAATAATAATAAATACCTATTAACAACTATCATAATTATTAAATTTTATATTTAATATATAATTGTTATAATATTTTTCAAATACAATCATATATTAAACTTTTCCATGCATTGCACTTGTTGCTAACTAGTAGTACATTTTAATTTGAAAGAAAATATATTAAATGATATATTGTTTGAAATGCTACTTAAAAAAAAAAGAGTGATATTAAAGATACTACAAATTTTGACGTGTTAACACACAACAAAAAAGCAATTAAGTAATTTATTTATTACTAATATAAACTATTAGTCTCTAAAATTTACTTGTTGATTGTTTTAGTCCCTAAAATTTCAAATGAGAGCTTTAGTTCCTAAAATTGGTTCCTCAAAAAAAAAAAAAAAAGTCCTTAATTTTTTTTTTAAAGAGTACTATTGGTCCCTCCATTTACTTCCATAATTAGTTTTATTGTCTATGTGTCTAATGGAATAATAAAGTGAATTTTTTTTTGTAACATGATAGCCTCTTCATTATTTAATTATTACACGGATAAAAAATTAGATCCAAACCCATTTATTGAACTCATTTCTAAGCTCAGTTCAAACCGAAACTTGATACATGTATCTTGAATGCAATTTAGGGAATCTTCTTGCTAATACAAATCCATTGTTGCAGTTTTTGTGTTCCACCGATCATGATATGCCATTTAATTATTTTTTAAGAAAGTCAAAGAATACATAAGAAGTTGTGGTTGATAGAGTAAAAAGCAGAACAAAAAAACTAGGACAAAATATTTGCATTCCTCTTCTTGCAAAGTAGACCTCCCAATAACAGATCCAACCATTGTGTGGTGTCCTACTGGACAAGGTTCATTCTTGGCAACTTGTTTTTCAAACAGCAGAGTGAAGAGAAGGTTTTTTTTTTTTTTTTAAACCATAGAGTGAAGAGAAGGTTGGTGGTACTGTTCAAGCCTTATCAGCGACACATCATCAAGGCTTAGCTGATGTTGATCCCAAATATAAAACGACATAATGTTTTGGAACTGATCTATCACCTTTCGTTTCAAGTCAATTGAGTTATTTGTTTAAAAGCTTTAGCTTTTTGCAACTGTCGCATAATGAAGGAAGGTTGTGAGCTGTTATATGAGTTAGTTGGTAGTTGAATGATATAAGATTTTTTTTTTTTTTGGGTGTAAATCACTCTATAAATAGAGGATCTAAACTAAGGATGAAGCCAGGATTTCGATTGAAACAGGACCTAAGTATGAATAAAATAAATTCATGAAAATCCGAAATAATATCCATTTCTTATTAACAAACTATAAATGAACAAAAAGAAAAGTATACGTTTATTGTTGCTCAGATTAATTATGGTTGTTAGGTAAAAAAGAATACAAGATAGTTAAAAAAATTCAAAGTCCATTGTTGCTATGATTAAGATTCTTGTAAAGATTAATTATTAATTATTACTAACTTGAATATTTCGTTCCACAAAAAAAAAAAAAAAGAATATTTCTGTCTTATAGTGGTCTTTCTCTCTTTAATATAAAGATGCTAAATTAAATACAAATGCTCAATTAACTTTATTATATATTCAGCAAGTCAGCAACCATTAGATTAAGGCAATCAAAATCTAATGCTCAGCCTACTATTATCAATCTAGTAACTAATTAACTTTATTTAAATATTCTAGTTTCTACCATAGTTACTTTATTTACTTTACAAAGTGGCTTAACCCTGTCTAGTCTAGTTACTTGAACTTCACTCTCTAAAAAGAGAATAAAAGAGACTGAGAGGTTCTCTAAACTCCATAGAGAACATAGATGAGAGAGAGAAGGAAAAATACCGAATCTAGTGGCATCAACGGTGCATCTAATGGGTTTGATAAATTTTTGAGAAAGTATACCTTAGCCTAGGGTGGACCATGGCGGAGGGTGTAAATAGAGTCACCACCTATTTTAGGTCTAGGAACCATAAATATAGTTACCTTCGTGGAAGAATTGATTTTTACCAGAACATGTGTCCAGAGTTTAGATATGGGGATGGGAAGGTGGTAGACACCCAACCCCACTTGACCCGTGGGTCAACTTTCACTCATTATATTCTAAGTCTTAATTTCGTTAAAGTCATGTTTAACATGTTATTCTAACTCACACATACTCTATCATGTAGGGGTGTCCAACAGCAACTGAGCCTCGATCCACCCGGCCAACCCGTCTGACCCGGCCCGAACACCGGCCGACTTGACACCAGTGACGGTCGGCGGCGGGTCTTTGCCACGAAAAACTGATTTAAGTGGGTTGGATGGCGGGTTTCCTGCTCCAAAACCCAATGAACGTGATCCGACCGACGAAACCCATGAAAGAAGTCCGGATCTACCTAGATCCACTCAGATTCAGTGAAGATTTGGTAGTTTTTGGTTAGATTCGGCGATGAGATAGAAGTTTTCGCTCAAATCTAGGATTGAGGTGGAGTTTTTTGCTTCAATCTCGTGGTTGTCACACCAATTTGAAGAAAAATCACTAGATCCGGCGAAGATCCATGAAGATATGACGAAGATCCAGCGATGAGATGGAAGTTCTCGTTCAAATCTAGGCTAGAGTTGATCTTTCTTGCTTTGATCCCATGGAGATTTGGCGAGATTCGACAAAGATTTGGCGATTTTCGACGAAGATTCAGTGAAGATTTGGAGGTTGAAACTCACTCCGACTTCGACCGACCCGACCGTTGTCCACTAGAGCCTGATCTGACTCAACTCGAGGTTGTTGGCGGCCGACGACAGGTCGTTAAACCTCCCAACTAATGTGAGCAAGTTGGTTCCAAGTTGGGCACAAACCCAACCCGAACCGACTTGTGGACACCCTTACTATCATGCATCTAAAGCAAACAACATGGCATAATTATCTTCAAGCGTAGCATTCATCTATCATGACATTAAACATATACCATCAAAGGCAAAAACATCACAAAATAGATCCAAGCAAAGCATGTTATGAAATTTAAACCTCAAGATCATAGGATTTAACCAAGCATATCATGTTCAACAACCACATCATATCCATCAACCAAATCAAATGCATGTTCATAGAATTATGCATGACTTACCTCACTACATCACAGCACCTATGCATTAATGCATAATTATATTTAAATGCATGTTCATGATTTCAAGTAATCTAAAACCCTAATAAGCACTGAAGAAATCAAAACAAACAAAACAAAGCAAGAATAGAGAAACAGAGACTTGGGGATCTGAAAACCAGTTTAAACAAAGACTAAAACATGCAAATAAAACAAAGAAAAAGCAAACAGGACTGAATTATGGTTTCTGTGTAAGAGTATGTGGCATATACATACTTGAAGTATGTGTACACATACACACCCGAAACCCTAACCCAGAAACTCAAAACAGAAAAAATAAAAAAACAGTAAATCTAACAACCTAACATACTTTAGAAACAAACATTATATAAAACTAAAAAAAACAAACATTATAAAGCATTGAAACATATATATATATATAAACAACAAAAACAAAGGAAAGTGAAGAGTCAAAGATTGAGGTCTTTAGAGCTTTGATTTTGACTATTTCCCTCAGTCAATCTATTCACAACCAGTTCAAAATGAGTTAGTAAACTATAGGGCTCGAAGATCAAGGCAAAAAAAAGTCTAAATCAAATAAAACTTGAGTTGAGGATGTTTTGTGAAAAACTCTCTCTTTGATTCACTATTTTCTAGTGAATCATGTGTGCTTTCCCACCATTTTCGTCCTCCTTTGAAAAAGTATCTATTATGACTTTATACAGTAGAAAAATAGGGGTTTAGGGCGGCTCCTAGACGATGTGGAATTTGTTTTAAACCAAGTTTAATGTAGAAAAAGCTTTTCTTACATAGTTTCTGGTCGGGCGTGTATGCGTGCACATGCATTGAGCATGCATATGCATAGCTTGAGTGTGCTAGGCTTGATGGCCTTTCTTTAGGGTATGCACACTCTAGGGTTTTCATGGCCTTTCTTTCCAAAAACAATTTTACACTTCCAAAAATAAGTTATTTTTTCCATAAATACTTTCCCCAAGTCAATTCTCATCTAATCGAGCCCTAAACCAACCTTGATCTTTTGAGTTCTAACATCATTGGGGAACGAGGGTCAAAGTCGTAAGGGGTACAAAATGCGATGTATACACATATGAGAAACTTTACTTAGTAAATAAAGTTAAAACTAAATATGTCACATGCAAAGTATAAACATCATGAGCATTGTCTTTTTTCCACAACACGTAGACCATAAAAGTCTACACACAAATCACAACAAGTACATAGAGATCAAGATAGAGCATAGTAGTGCAAATAGTCAAGAGAGAAACAAAGAGAAACTAATCTGAACAAGATTGTAAGCATATATCAAGTCCAAAGAACATGATTTCTCTTGAGTTTGAAAGATTAAAAGAAAAAACAATTTGACAACAAGAACAAATCAAATACGGACAGATGATGTAAAACCAATATGTAAAAACAAGAACATAAAGACTCAAAATTGAAAATCTCTTTTCACCCGTGGGACGACCCCTTCTAGAAGGCGTACCACAAGAGGTAGAGTTATGGTAAGAGTTACCAAGAGGGATACTAGATCCAAAGAGATGAGTTCCTAAAGATTTAAGTATTGATACCATATTTTGTCTGGCCTTAAATATTGTTGGGAACCCAAGTTTTAAATTAATATTCTCATAGATTTATTTTAGTCTTGCATTAAAGGTTGTAAAATTTCCTTTATTTTAGACATTCAAGGACAAAAACCAGGTTTGAATTTTTTGAATTATCATGGAAATATGAAATTCACCAATTAGAGCTTACCATAAAAATGTGTTTTTTTTTTAATTTTTTTTTTATACAAGATAAAAATTCTACTTTAGCCTAATCTAAGTGTATAAGTGTGTGAAGCTCCTTTACGGAGACATGAACCTTGACCCTTACCCCTCATACCCCACAAAACATTTATACTTTTAGAGTGACTACCACACCAAGAGTGCGCGGTAGTATAAAAAATGTGTATTATTTTTTAAACTACCATTGTTTTCTCTTGAAGTGCATTAAAGATCATTTATGATGAGTTACAAAAGTTTTCAGGATTGCTTTAATGAACCCAAATTTGGGCAAAAATTAATCTTGGTCATGCTTAAAACCACAGTTCGATTAAGGAAATTATTTAGATTTGTAAAGATATGCTTGGCACTATTTTTGATTGGGCCCGAAAGTTCAACATTATGGTCCATGATGTTTATCTCTTGAAGAATCTGTCTAATTGTTCTAACATTTTTATTTGTGTCTAATTTTAATTTAAGGTCTAGAATTGAGTGTGTCCAAAAGGAATGGAATTGATTGATAAAAAATTATTGTAGTTGCATCTGATGGAACCCACTTGTAGCAATATTCTAGAGAATTCCCTAATAACATATTTTTTCATCATCTGCCAGCACACACCCCTAGCCTCACTCCCACACTTTCACCTTTAGTACTATATACACTCATTCCTTAGGTGAAAATAGTCAAATACCCCGTTTTGGCAAAATTTGTAACAAACTAGCACTGTTTCGGAAATATGTAACAATCTACCACTTTTTTAATACTCGAGTTTCCCAAAATCGAGTTCTAAATAGTATTCGAGTTTGGTGAACTCAAGTTCCTAGGGAGTCACCATCGTGGCACTACTGACCTGGAATTTGTGTAATTAAAAAGAAAATAATGTGGTACTCGAGCTTGATAAACTCGAGTTCTATGCAACACAATACTCGAGTTATATGTAAATAAAATGTTTTTTTATTGTTCTTCTATGGTACTTGAGCTCTCCAAGCTCGAGTTCCTTGTAATATGGAACTCGAGTTTGGCAGACTCGAGTTCCTTCTTTTTTCTTTTCTTTTTTTCCTGATAATCAACATATAAACATAAACATAAAAATATGTAATTTGTAAACATAACAATTAGTAATTTTCTACATTTGAACGCACAAACATATGTTTTTATTTAGTTAAATAGGCTCGAGTTCACATTTATTGTATATTCAAATCTAACCATAACGTTTTGAGGAAGTTAGAAATTGATGAGTGTGTTAAAAATGAATGAACAAGGGGTGTGAGTCGCCTAAATTAATAAATATATTAAGAGGATTCAGAAAGTTAGTTATAATTTTTTTCCTATCAAAAATACCCCTAAATTAATTAACCAACAAATAAAAAATAGGGTTAAAATAGTGAATTTGCAAAAGAAAGTTAGTTATTGCTTTTTTTTACTGTCCAAAATACCCCTACCTAAAACTTAAAAATGAGATTAAAATAGTAAATTGACAAAAATAATAAATTCCTACTTCTACGTTGAAATACCTTCTTGCTCCTAATAAACTCCTAATTTTACGTTGATTTAAATTCCTACATCCACTCACTAACTCCCCACAAAATAAGATCACTCATTTGTTAGATTTAAAACTCCTCCAATCTATAAAATTCACCCCACAAAATAGGATCACTAATTCCTAATTTAAAAACTTTTATTTTTAGAAATGTTGATATTTCGTACTAAAATGGTCAGGACAGGTGTGTGTGTATATATATATATATATATATATATACTACTACTACTACTATTAAGGGGCTTCCTTTATTTGGATTCCACATTTTGGAAGCCTAAAGTACCCTCATCATATCCACTTACAAGTTTTCAATTAACGAGGATAAATATGTAAATTAAAACTCTTACACTTTAAAACTCACAACCTCACGTACGCTTTGTAGTTTCTATCTCACTTTCTATCTCTCATTCTTCTTCAGAATGAAGATATTTAGTTTAGCTTTACATCCTCTTTTCTTTTTCTTTAGATTAAAGATATTTATTGTCAGAGGCTCCAACAAATTTTCAGGTTCCTTCATATACTCTACCACTATACTTCTCAATGAATTGTCATTTCATGTGGTAGGTTCCTTCATATACACGCACAAACACACAAACTTCAAACTTCAAACAACAAACAAATATTCAATACACAAACTCTGTGAACAATGAGTGATGGGAGAATACATGAAGAGAGAGAGAGACACACACATCATATTAGGGAAACCCAAGGGGTCCACCCCCTCCCACTCAAAAAAAAATTCGGTAGGTTTAGCCACCTCTTAAACTGGTTAGGGTTCTGTTTCTAGTACAGAGAGGGAAGATCTTTTGAACAAATTCGGGGGATGCTTCTTATTATTACGACTATCATTGTCACTGTGACATATGCCCTTGCCATAAACTCCCCCCTCCCCCCCCTTTGGTGGCCAATGGCAGGGTACATCATTTAAAGGTCCAAACTGCAGCAAAGCAAGCCCATGCCATGCCAAGAAGTCGATACTTGCAGACATTAACCGAGAAGGTTTTGAGTTTTACATGTACCTAAATACATGCACATATATTTCAGGCCTTTTTATAATATTTATTTTGGTATGGTTTCCCCTTAAAAATGCTTTTCTTGTAATGCTTCTTTCCTTCTTGATAAGCTCGAGTTCCTTATAAAATTTTTTTATATAATCAACAAATAAATATAAACATAAAAATAAGTAGTTTTTTTTCATTTGAACGCACAAACATATGTTTTTATTTATTTAAATAGAAGCATTGTAAAATTTAGAAATTTTAATATCAAAATATGAATTTTTAGGCCACTCATACCCCTTGTTCATTCATTTTTAACACACTCATCAATTCCTAACTTCTCGAAAGCGTTATGGTCAAATTGGTTAAAATATTGGGGGTTACAATGAGAAATTAGAACAACATATAAAAGAACTATCTCACTCCATTTTTAGCCATGGGCACACCAAAAGTAGTTTAAGCTACATATTGTTACTTTATCAATCCTGTTACGAATTACTGTATGGTCAAATGATTGATAAGTATTGCAGAAAGAGTGGACCACTTAGTACGCTCGAGTATTGTGTTGCATGAAACTCGAGTTTAGCAAACTTGAGTATCACATTATTTTTTTTAATTGTACAAATTCCAGGTCAGCAGTGCCACACAAGTGACTCCCTAGGAACTTGAGTACTATTTAGAACTCGATTTTGGGAAACTTGAGTACTAAAAAAGTGGTATATTGCTACACATTTTCGAAACAGTGCTAGTTTGCTACAAATTTTGCCAAAACGTGGTATTTGGCAATTTTCACCCATTCCTCACCTCATAGAGAGGGCATACCTCATTTTCTCAAAAACTCCCCTCTTTCATTCCTACTGACAGAGAGAAAATCCTCTCTACTCCTCTCTTATTTCCTCCCTTCTCCTCCATCACCAAACCAAAAAAGCACCGCAAAGACTCTTTGCAAATATTTCAAATAGTCCCAAAATCCTAGAAAATAAACTCCAAGAAAGACAAAAGAAAAGAGAGAAAGGAGAAACAGTAAGCATAGAGCTACCATGGCATCTACAGAGAACCAAATCATAAAGCCATAAGGTGCTATTCCTTTGTCTATTTCATTCTATTTACTTTTTTGTGTTAACATGCATCCTAACTTGTTTGCTATATTTTCTTTGCTGATAAGCATCAACTGGAGAAACCACAGAAAGAATGGAGGATATATCACAAAGGAATCATAAACGCAACAAGCAGTGGAGATAAAGGCAATATCTTAAAAAGAATGGTAAATCCGAAAACTTCTATTTCATATCTTTGTGTATGCACTCTCTGTTATATGCCTAACCAAACACCAAGCACACACAAAACTAGCACCTTACCCATTGTCTGGTGTTCGTTCACGTGCTCCCCTGCGAGTCCACATGCCACCGTGTGTCATATTATGCGCCACCACGACCATGGTCCTTGGTAGATTCGTGAACCCCTTGGCTCCATTGCATCAATCCAGCCTTCACACGCCATGTAAAACCCTCCTAGGTAATAGATCAAAGAGTGGTTTTGGGTTTTGAGAGAGAGAAAGATCGGACAAACAAGGGTGTTTTGGGTCAAGTTTAGGCCGAATATTTAGTGGGAGACTGAAAGGTTACGAAGCCGCCCTCGTGGTGGTAGCAGATGGGCTTCATGAGTCGCGATGGCAATCTTACCCCACCCCACATGTGTTTTCCCTACCTCGCAAAGGTCGTGAGGTGGGGATGGGAAAAAATTTTAACCTCGTACCATAGGGCAAGGTGGGGATGAGCTTCGACTTTTTAGACTCACCTCGCCCCATCCTACCCTGAATTGATAAAGGTTATAATTGTAAATTTGTTATACCATAAAATCCTACTATTCAAAGGAATGTATCAATATTAACTTATTTTATTCTACCCAACAAAGCTCTCTGCCTCTATTTTGCTATTTTATATACTATGAGATTTTTGTTTTTGTTGTGATATTGTTTTTGCTAAAAATTAGTTTGATTTGATGGGATAAATTTAGTTGTAATAGGATCAACATTTTGGAGTTCCTTTTGGACATCAAATATACTTAATATTAAGATGTAGTGCTTTTCAAAACACATACATATATGTGAACATTAGTTTCTAATGTAAAGTGTTTGGTATTGATATGTCTTTTGATGTTAAAATTTCTAAATACTTCAATAATTAAATGATTAATATTTTATTTGTGTTAAAAATAAACTCATTTTTTAACCAAGGCTAGCACGTGGCTTGCACGTGCGGCCCAACCTAGTGGTATTACCATATATAAAAGGACAAAGTTTAGCTATAAAATTGGTTGTAGCATAAGACTACAACCTTACTCAATATCATTAACATTACTACATATTTGAAAATATAACTGATAGAATGCATGTTCTTTATACTCTGAATACTTATGTCAAATTTTGTGACAATCAGATAATATTTACTATATGATCTATAAGATTATATTTTATGCATAATTTTAAACTACAAAAACTTGAAATTTAAACAATTTATTGATGACATAGCTATTGATCTTTAATTTTTTAGATATTTTGCAAGTATTGAGGATATAAGAAGCAGATGTAATCCAATAGTAGATTTGTTAAAATTTACCTCCAATAAAAAGATATTGAGGAAAGTTGAGACTACAACCAATTTTGTAGCTAAACTTTGTCCTATATAAAAAAAGGTTGTCTGGGCTTTTGTTTGAGGTGTAACGCAAGGGCTTTGGAAATCCTAAACCACAAGATGAAATTTTGTTGTGTTGCTAGACTTACAAATAATAAAAGAGGGGTTCTTGGCCTTTCGGCTCAAAAGTGTCAACACAACAGGTTTCTGGGATGACTGATAACTCATGACTTTGAAAACATTGAAGCCGCCTAAGCCTGGTGAGATGCTTTTATTTGTCCATGGCTCACCCCTTGGAGTCTATAAGGAAGCCATACATGGTATGAAATGTATCTAGCTATATCATCCATATTCATGTTGTCAACACTGCATTGGAGACCAATGTGTTCATAAACCTTGATTATTCTCTCTTATTTTTGTTCTGATGTGAAGCGTCAGAGGAGGTTTGATTGGTTTTATTTTAGCATTCAACGTAGTACAAAAATATGCAAATACTGGAAAGCTCAAGACCATTTGAATGTATCCATGTCATTGTAGCAATGACGATGGAATCATTTAGTCAATGCTCTATCTTAGTGTGTAAAGCTAGAATTTCAGTTTAGGCGGGTAAAATTAGAGGACAAGATTGAAAAAAAAAAATCTTAAAAGTATTAATCGACAATAACAAAGATAAATAAACAATAATATAATAATATCTACACAAATATAATTTGATTTTTATACCTAAAATTTGATTTGGACTCAATAAATATATATAACAAAATAAAGATACTTTTTTTGACAGTAAAGATAGAATTTTTATTGGATCAAGTAATATAGTACAAGTATCACCAGGCCAACGTAATACAGGATTTCAAAATTTGGCTAGGCATGAGTATGCATGTAATAAAACCCTTTGGCAACCTAATGAAGCTATGCATACAAACAAAATAAACTACCACCACTGATGTACATAAGCTATTCATTGGCAGAGCTTTGGTAGTCTTGTAGCAGTGTCATTGCCCCTCTAAGAATGTCACTGGGGTGGGTTTGTTTACTGTCAAAGATGTACCTATTACGTGCATTCCATATAGCCCATGAAACAATAGCCCACACTTCCATCTCATTCTTCGTGAACATGGGCATTAGTTCACGCATGAGACTGTAACCTCTGCATATGAGCTTCACTTCTGTAACTTCCCTTCTACCAACGCCCAAACATTTCTAGCCATGGGGCATGCCCAAAGAGCGTGAGCCACCGTCTCATTGTGTTGCTAGCAGATTGCACATGCTGGGTCCAACGGTATCTTCTTTCGACATAGATTCGTGCGAGTAGGAAGAATGTCAGAGCACGCCCGCTAGACAAACATTTTAATCTTGGGGGGTACCTGTAGCTGCCAAATACGGTTCCACAAGCACTTATCCAGCTGTGCCAAAGAATGCTCCACCTATTCTATTTGCCTTATGCGGATCGCAACTAGGTAGGCTGATCTCACAAAGAATACGCCCTTCTTGTTTTCTTTCCATATTATCTTATCTCGGTCAGCTATTGCATCTAGCTTGATGAGTTGAATCTCCGCCACTGTGTGAGGCATGAACGTATGACTTAGTAGTTGTTGGTGCCATTGCCTTGTATTTGGGTTGAAGAGGTCACAGACCCTTATACTTTTGTCTGCCTCTAGTCTGAGTTGTAGGGGATGTGGGAGCCACCTATGATCCTCAATCTTGATGCCCTTCCCATCTCCTACTTTCCAC
Source organism: Castanea mollissima (assembly GCA_014183005.1). Taxonomy (NCBI): domain Eukaryota; kingdom Viridiplantae; phylum Streptophyta; class Magnoliopsida; order Fagales; family Fagaceae; genus Castanea; species Castanea mollissima. The sequence goes on along the minus strand of JACAVU010000003.1, from coordinate 17,990,958 downwards.
ATCGTGGCTGCTTGTATAAGGTCTCTAGACTCAAGCAAACTCCTCCACACAAATGATGGGTTGTTACCCATTTTGGCCTCCATAAATGAACAATTAGGGAAGTAGCGCGCTTTATATACCCTGAAAAATAGAGAATGACTTCCTTAGATTAGCTGCCAAGCTTGTTTTGTGAGCATGGCAAGGTTGAATGCATGAATATCTCTAAAACCCATTCCCCCTCTTTTATTCAAATTGCACAATTTACTCCATTTAATCCAATGGATTTTCTTCTCGCTCCATGTTTGGCCCCGCCAATATTTTGCTAATGCCGAATTAATATCATCACATATTTTATTTGGGATCTTGAACATGTTCATGGAGTATGTTGGGATGGCTTGTGTCACCGTCTTGATTAATACCTCTCTCCCCACCTTTGAAATGTTTTTTTCTTTCCATCTCATTACTCTTTTTGTTACTTGCTCCTGTACCTCCCTCAAAGTGCTCACCTTGGATTTGCCCCCCACCATTGGTAATCCGAGGTACCTCTCACAATGGGTCATGATTTGTGCTCCCAGTATGTTTTGGATTTCTAACTTCACTTGTGGTCTTGTGTTTGGGCTGAAAAAGAGGGTAGTTTTTTGTTTGTTGATGGCTTGACCCGATGCTCTCTCATATGACACCAAAATATCAAGCAGGTTTCGACATTCAGCAGTTGTTGGCTCACAAAATAGTAAGCTATCATCCGCAAATAGTAGGTGTGATAGCCTGACCCCACCATTACACGACAACGCTCCTTTCAGAAGCTGGTTTTCCACGGCTCTACGGATGAGAAAGGAGAGACCATCAGCACATAGTAGGAATAGGTATGGAGACAAAGGGTCCCCTTGCTTGATTCCACGGGTTGGTGTGATGAAACCTCTAGCTTCTCCATTGATTAAGATTGAATAGGATGCAGTGCGCACAGTTTCCATGGCTAGGTTGACCCATTGCTCTAGTAAGCCAATTTTTAGCATTATCCTTTGGAGGAACTCCTACTCCACCCTATCATATGCTTTGCTGATGTCAAGTTTCACTGCCATGTGTCCCTTTTTTCCCTTTCTCATGTTTCTCATACGATGGATCACTTCAAAAGCCACTGTAGTATTATCTGTTATACTTCTACCAGGCACAAAAGCACTTTGTGAGTCAGAAATAATATTAGGTAATATGGACTTTAACTGGTTGGCAAGAACCTTAGAAATAATTCGTGATACAACATTCCTAAACTAATTGGTCTGAAATTTGTGATATATTCCGGATAATTTTTTTTTTTTGAATAAGAACAATATGTGTGTAGTTCATTTTTCTAAGGTATCTTCCTGAGTGTAAAACAGATAATATAGCAGTAGCAACATCATGTCCAACAATATGCCAGAATTTTTGAAAAAAGAAAGGCAACATACCATCAGGTCTTGGTGATTTCGATGGGTGCATTTGGAAAAGGGAAGTTTTCACCTCTTCTTCTGTGTAGGGGCGGGTCAACGAGTGTGCCATCCCCTCAGTCACCACCTGATCCATAGAATCAATTACAATCTCCATATCTAGTGAGGTGGATGTTGTGAACAACTGTTTGTAGAACTCTTCTGCTATGTTGGCAATTTTATCCTCATCAGTGTACCACTTTCCTTCCCTATCATACAACCCCACAATGTTGTTCTTCCTTCTTCGCTGACTTGCCCTTTGGTGGAAGAATTTTGTATTTTTATCCCCCGCTGGTAGCCATATGGATCTCGACCTTTGTCTCCAAAATACCTCCTCACGGTGCAAGAGCTCGCTTATCTCCTTCTTCGCACCACATATCCTCTCTATATTCTTCCCATATCCTTCCTCCATCAGTGTGGTAAGCTCTCCTTGTTTTGCTTCAAGGCGAGTTCTAGTATTTCCAAGTGCAACACGGCTCCAAGCTATGAGGTCCATTCTACATTTTTTAATTTTCTCAAAAAGACAAAACATAGGGCTACCATGAGGTTGTATTTGGTTCCATGACTCTTGGATTATCCTTAATTAAAAACTAATAATGACGAATTGAGATTAATCTAACTAAATTGAATTCAATCGTGTAAGTTGATTACTGAAAATAAATCGATAAAATAAATTAAAGTAAAATTATTACAAGCATAAAAATTATCTAAAAAAAGTATATTGCCTTACTTATTTGATTGCTTTTAAAAAATATTTAGAATTCCACTTTCTTTCTCTATTCATCTTATTATTTAGTATATGAGTTTATAGCAAATACGTAGAGTTTGAATTTATAAAAAGTCAAGAGATAGACAAAAAATATATATATATATATATATTAATGAAAGGATGGAGGCAATAAAAATTTAGTGTTGAATGTTTTTTTTAAAATAGTTATTTAAGTTTAAAATATAGTATCCGTTATTTTGAATTATAGTATAGTGAAAATGATTGAACTTAAAAACTGTAATGATATAAGAAAATTTAATTTCAATATTTTTTTGTTTGGAGGTTAGAACTTATTCATTAGTGGGCAGGAGCATGCGTCAAGTCCTCCAAAAAAAAGCCAGCCACCAAGCCTCGCACTCAGGGTTTTCTCTCACGTGCCTGGTTGAGTGGCAAAACAACTATATTAAGCAACTTCCTTGTAGTTCCCTCAGCTCTTGTTCTCATTGTTGAGTCTTCTGTTTATCTATTTTTTTCATATTTAAATCTTAGTTGGAGGAACTAGATCAAAAGGGGGAAAACTTGTCTTTGAACTCCTATATTAAAAGAGATTTTGGAGAGGTGAGGGGGTCAATTGCCTCCTTTTGCCCTTGGCTCCACGAGTGCTCTAATTCAACTAGTACCTAAGGGTGTGCATGGGTTGGGTTGATGAGATTTTGTGACCCAATCTACCATGGTGGGTCAAAAAAAATTCAACCCAACCCAACCCAACTCACATGGGTCGGGTTGAACCCATAGGTTGGACAAATTTTTATTTATTTATTATTATTAAATTGAGTAGAAAAAAATATAAATATAAATATATTAAAAAAACCCCCAAAGATTAATATCAATGTAACTCCTTAAAGGCAAACAAAACTAATGACTAACAACAATAGTAATTCACTAGGGTTTGTGTGAACTAATTGGCTTTTAAATAGGATAGGAAAAGCTGGTTATTTTAAAAAATTATTAATTATATAATATATTTTAAACATATATATTAAATATATGGGTGGGTCGGGTTGGGTTTGGCAGGTTTGAAATTTTATGACCCAAACCTAACCTAACCCATTATCATTTTTTTTTTTGTAACCCAACCCAACCCACCAAGGCCTAAAAACCGACCCAACCTGGCAGGTTGGGTTCGGCAGGGTCGGTTTTGGCGGGTTGGCTGCACACCCCTACTAATACCTCATTTTCTTATAAGTTTTAGGTTGAGGATGAGGTTGTGAGTTAAGACTCATTAGGTGTGTATATTAATACCGCTCTTGTATGTTGATGCAATGTTACCAAAGCATCAAGACATGCCCTTGGCTGACACCTACCAATCACTACAAATGAAACACCTAGCTCCTTGATTTGCATTTTTATGAGGGTATGAAAAGCCTTAGTCACACTACTAAGAGTTGGTAGTATGAAATCACTCTGCATAAATGAATCATTTTATATATATGTGTGTGGGGGAGGGGGGGGGGGGATGAGGATCCAGGACCACTGATAAAAGGGATAAGGGCATTTTCAAGGAGGTAAACCTCGAGAAATATTGGCGGGATGTCCTTGGAAGTACTCACCTAACTCATGTAGAGGTTGAACGGCCACAGTTGTCGAAGGCATCGAGGACACCTATCTAACCTTAGAAAGTCGAGAGTTAGAGTTAAAAGGAACACGACACGCCCGATGGTGGAAAATGGTAACTTGGTGTTGAACAAGAAAGAGAAGAAAAAGGAAGGACAAAACAATCATCTCTTCCACATTAAATGCACTGCAACCACTTAGTTGGCTGCATTAATAGGGAAATAACCATGACAATGCCCACACAACTCACATCTTAATGTAAGCCTTGATGGGACAAGTATCAAGGAAGTTTGATCCTAACCCTCCAAATGTAGAGTCCAGATGCATTTCAGCTAACTATATAAAGCCAAGAAGCAGTTGGACGAAGGAGGAGTTCTTTTTAGAGTTTTAAGAAAAGAGAGAGAGAGATTATCCCCTTGGAACCTTTTCCTCGATCTAAACCTGAAGACGAACACTTAGCCATTTCAAGGATTTTTCTAGCTGAATATATTCACACCAAAGACTGATCTGACTATCGTGATTTATCTTAAAACGGGTATTTAAAGGTTGAGCTTGCATCCCACCTCTAAAAATTAATTGTGTAAGCAGAAAGTAACACGTTAAAAATCTGTTTAATCCGTTAGTTATACATTTTTCCCGCCACAATATATATATATATATATATATATAGCCAAAACTGAGAGAAAATCCAATTAAATTCTAAATTGAATTTCAATTATTGTCTAATTTTGTATCATGTGTCCTATTTAAGTTTTTTTTCTTAAAAAAAAATTTGTTCTAGGTGAGTTAATGTTGTACAAATGACAAAAAGTTCAATATAAATCAATTATAAAAAAAAATCCCAATAAAAAAAAAGGGTAAAAGCATGTGTATATCTAGAAAAAGAAAAAGAAAAAAATGCAAAACAAAAACTTAGTAAAACTCATGTATATATCTATGGCTTAAAAAATGTATAAGTCTTATCTTAGGTATAATTTGAACTCATATATGTCTGTAATTGTGATTGCTGTTAATTGTACCGTGCATATGCACGATACACTATTTTGTTTATAACGAAATCAACAATTAGCAAGCTTTTGGACTTTAAATTTTTAGATTGTCCACAAACACCTTTAGTTGGAATTTTGCATAGAGGAATCATTCTCAAACTCAACCTAATGGGTAAATTGCATTCAAAGCCAAGATAATTTCTCTTGTAGGAGGAGATGGGAAATGGGTTGATAAGATAATAAAAAAGGTTACACTAATGTGATATCCACCTATTCAAACTTCACTCCCCTCACGTGAAAAAATATTTTATATTAAATGATACCATGTCATCCGTTTTAAAATCTAATAAACAATAGACATGCATGTAAATATAACTACTCACCAACACGTCTTTTATTTGTTAGTGAGTTAGTTGTTTTTTGCTGATATGTCTCACACTTATTGAATTTTGATACTACTGACATGGTATTATTTAATACCAAATACCTTCTTTCTTCCATGAAATTTGCATTGTCCAGGGTTACATTTTTTAATGGGTTGGACCCATTATGGGCTTAGGCCATGAGTTGGGCCACCCTTTAAGAGCTATTTTAGCTTCCCATTTGTAAGTGGGCATGAACTTTGTAATATCAGCTGCCCACTTGACGTTTCTTTCGGTTCTACTACATTAAACTTTTTTTGTTGGCAGAATGAGTGCATGACCTAGACTATTTTATCCAAGCTTTGTTGGTTTACGGATTTGGATCTTTAGACTTGGGCCATTTGAGGCCCAAAGAAAAATGAGGCATGAATATATTTCCAAATTATGGTTGATTTTTCTCAAAAAAAAAAAAAAAAAAAAAAAAATGTAACATTTCATTGCAACAAAGAATGGTCCATAAATCAAACTTGGTGTGTGAGATATTTTTTTCAATTTGGTGTGAATCTAAGATTCAAATGATAGTCTAGTGGTAATGACATCCTTTATGATGTTTCATATACGTGGTTTTAACCCTCTCCTTTCCCTATTGCATCTCAAAAAATAAAAACTCTTAAAGTGAAACTAACACTTTTTTTCCCTCTCACTTTCATGACAGTTTAATGATATATTGAAATTGCCAAAGTCATTTTTGGTGCATCTAGATACCTAGATGTGGTGAATTGCTTGAATGGGCCAGAGCACAATTCTTATCAAGCATAATGCTCTAGACTTTTTTGACTTATAGAAGGATAAGGAGGTGAAAAAATGAAAGCCTAATAAAATCCCAAGCTCATCTCAAAATGAGTACTTTACGGTCTACTTCTCAGCAAATGCCAAAGATTTCTAGTTTGTATTGATGTGAATAAGGTGCCAATTTTTTTTTTTTTTTTTGTAAAGAAAATACTAAAGGTATTACAAGTTTTACTAAGTAAAGCTTACAAAGTGTTGCGGCAATGATTGTGATTGGTGAGTTTTTATCACTTCATAAATTAATATTTGAATTACCTCTTTATGTTTGATGAATAATGATGAATGAAATGTCAAATAAAACAAATTCAAAATTCTATTTGAGCAATTTACCCTGGATATTTCGTTATCGCGTTACTGGATATACAAACCACAAATATTTTTCTTGAATAATTCACTCAACACTACCATCTCGTTGATATCAAATCATCCTCGATCTCTAAAAGGTTTTAATTTATTGATGAGAAATGTCTGGGACAATACGCACTAGTGGATTTTGTTTGTAAGAGCTTAGTTTGGATGTCACATGGAAAACAGAGGAGCTGCTTTCCAATGTCACCTTCATTTTCAAGGTTCTGTTAATAGACCGAGTCCAAAATTAGTCTGGTTTGTTTCTAGACAGAGAGAATGCAAGAAGGAAGAGAGCAAGGAGGGCAGGGGTTCATTATGGATGGAGGGTGGAACTAGTAGCTCTCTCTCCCCAATTAGGGGATTGCCTAACTTGCCTAGTGATTGAGCTGGACTTGAATTTATAACTAAAAGAAACCTACAATGAGTATACACTATACACTATTCAATATTCACCATACAGATAAGCCCAATCCTAAACCATATACAACTACAAGCATCATAATAACAAAATTTGAAAGACCCAGAAACTTAAATTGCAGAAAAATCACAAAAGAGATTGTTATAGAAGAAAGCAACCACGGCATTGAAGCCAATTGTATGTCACACCTGCCAAACTCCTCAAATTGGAAAAAGAAAACAGTGCTCTTCCCTGACAACGTCCCTGACTTAAGTACTTCTGACTTGTTAACTGTCTTCAAATTCAATTGTGGCTCTCTTACTCATATAAATGTTCCTCATCAGCAAGTACTGGACTTGTTGATATTTGGACCCGGTTTCTACAAGATTTTCAAATGGCTAATCAAGCTTCATCTCGTGACTAATACACAGGCCCCAGAGTTAAGCGATATACATCTTATCCAAACAGATCTTCTCCTAATTTCCATTGAATAAGGATCAAAGTGCAACTTTGTACAATCTTTAGAGCTACTTTTTTTCTTTTTTTGACTGTCTTCGCATCATTTCACTTCTTTTGTAAATGGTAAAACTATTGTCTAGTAATATTCCCAACACGCATCCAATATACTAGCAAAGTAATTTTCAGACTGCAATCTAAGAAAAATATCAAAATAAGCCATTTAAAAAAAAAAATACACACACACAAGTAAGAGAACAATGGGTTCTAACAAAATAAGCAAGTTATGATTCTTCTGAACGCCACAATAATATAAAAATGGTAGGTTTTGAATCAAATATTTCTACTAACGACAAGAAAAAAAAAAAAAAAATCGCCCACAAAGAAAATACCGATACAAAAAACCTGCTACCGACTCTAAAGCCAATTTTTGGCAAAATTGCACTAACCTTGCTCAACGGAAGCATTGATATTGTTGCTATATGAACGGGAATAAAAATGATCATGACAGATCCACCTGGTTGATATGACGATGACTGTCCATACTTGACATGGCCAAGGAGGACGGATCCACAGTGGACGGATAAGTATGATGTAGGGATCATCCTTCTGGGATTATTTCCAAGAAACCTTAAATAAAGGATTCACGCTATATAACTAGGTCTGATGTGGCCTTACTTGATCTCCACGTGAACATGCATAAGAAGAATTCTTGCATCACACATTTAGCCTTGATCGAAGGATTCTAATGAGGAAAAGAACTCTAGAAGGTATCCAAAAGGAAAGAGTTCTAATCCTAGAAGGAAAGGACTTCATGATCAAGGCATAGATGTTAACCCTACACCACTATAAATACGCCAAAACCCTCATAAATCACGGTACATATAATTAACTCGACTCTGGCACTCTAGGGTTGTAAAAGACTCTAACTTGACCTTCGGAGGGTTTTTGGCTAACACCACACCGGTGCTCTCTGTTAGGTCTTCTCTTTTCTTTTTGCAGGTATTGTTTCGATTTGGGAGTGCTTGCAGCTTATTGGTGATTTTTTCAGCATCATCACTATAATTGTTGTTGTGATTGTCAATATGGTTTATTGTTAGCCCTCTTGACCTCTCCAAATGCTTGGAGTAGAGAATGCGAGTGTCAAAGTCATAATACCCTTTGCCAACCACGTGATAGAGATAAATGATTGGTACATGCTCTATGATCCAATGACATGATCCTTGCTCAGGATCCAAACTTTCTTCAAATTCTTTGGGCATATCCCAAAATTCAATGCTTTTGAGGCTTCTTACATGTTTGATTCCAGAAAGTACTTCCTTTAATTGTGGACTGGGCCCAATCAAAAGCTTTTCAAGAAGGGGCAATGCTCCTTCGTTTATAATCAATGAATTCAACTTATCCAAGTGCCTAAGCCATAGTAATCTGAGTTTTGGAAACCCTCCTATCTCAAATTGCAATTGCTCTCCATTGTATGCTTGATTAAAGATTTTGAGCTCCAATAAATTTGGCAGAGTTTGGAAGGCTTTCATAGGATCATCACTCAACCTTAACTAACAAATTAGTAATCTACTTAGATGTTGAAGTTTTGGAATCCAATTAGGTAACTGCTCCAACCGCCCCTGTATGTAGAGGCGTTGGAGAAATTGAGGTGGAGATAAAATGGATTGCAAATCTAATATCTCGTCTTTGCTTATTGAGGTTACATCTAGAGATTCAAGGTGGTTCATCTTTTCAATAGAGGCACACAAAGCCCTTCCGGTTTCTCTTGTAAGATTTTTCATGCCTAGCTTCCTCAATTGTCTCAAGTTTTCCAACTCAGTAATAAGATCAATTGCCCCTTCATGATTTTCCTCCACATGATACAATTTTTGCAAGTCCTTTAAGCACCCAATACCCTTTTGTAACTTTACACATCTTTCTTGAGTCAAACTGAAATCTATTTTGAAGCCACAATTGTAGGCTATAAAATGTCGCAACAGGCTATAAAATTGTTGATCTCAACTGGTGTTTCAAAAACATGGGATTGCTTCAAATCTAGAGTCTCTAGATTTTGCAACTTTCCTATTGATTTTGGAATCAATTTTACTTTGGTATTTCTCAAACTTAAATACCTTTAGTGAAATAAGCTTCCTAGATCTTCTAGAATGAAATCCAATGGAGCATCTTCGAAATCCATTACTTTCAAAAGTTTGAAATTGGCAAAAAAACCACACATAAATGACTTTGGCAATTCATCAAGATTGAACAATAAAAGTGAAAAAATGTGTGTCTTTAAATAGCTTCAATACACTATATGAAACTCTATTTACAGCCATACGACGAGTTAGTCCTTCAAAGTTGGACTCTTGTTTTGACAAAACGTGAACAAAACTCAAACCCTTCATCTTTTGGAGGACGATCTCATGGAAGAGACCATGGAGTCGGCATAGTCTAACTTTTCCATCAAAGTCGACCCTTGTTACTTGAACCAAGCTTCTATGGATTAGTTCAGTCGAATATTCTCGTCCAACCTCTTCTAATGTTTTACTCTCAATTTCTTTCACAAAGCCTTCAACTATCCATTGTCGAATCAACTTTACACAATTAATATAGTAGTCCTCTGGATACATACCAAGATATAAGAAGCAATACTTAAGGTTGTATGGCAAGTCATCAAAACTTAGGGCTGAAAGATGTGGATTTCTTTGCAACTCAATGCCATGGCTATTTTGCAAGTTTTGCCATTCCAAGATAGTTTTGTCTTTGGTTGACATAAGACCACCTATAGCAACAATTGCTGAAGGTAATCCTTCACACTTTTCCACATGCTCATGAGACAATTTCTCCAACACTTGGGGACAATGCCCTCCAAAATCAAATTGGAACCCCCTTTTGCAGAAAAGCTCCCATGCCTCATTGGGAGGTAACGGTTGCAACTCGTAAACATGAATAGGTGAAGATTTTCTACAAAAATTAGCAATGACCTCCCAATTACGTGTTGTGATTGCAATTCTACCACCCAAATGATTATCAAGTAAAGCATGCTTTATATCATCCCAAAAATCTATTTTCCATACATCATCAAATACAACCACTTACCTCTTTTGCCATAAATAGTCTCTTAATATATTGATCAATGACTGTTCGTCCATTGTGTCAATTCTTGGCAATGGGAACTCCTTTCTGGCCTCACAAAATTGTTTTATTATGCTCTTTAGTAGATCTTCTATGTTGTAAGATTGAGAGACTAAGATCCAAGCATGGCAGTCAAAGTGTCCTCTTACTATTTGGTGGTCGTAGACTTTTTTGACAAGAGTAGTCTTGCCTAGTCCCCCCATTCCGACCACTGAAATCTCAATACAATGAGACGGTCCTTCTACCAACCAATTAATCAATTCATCTCTAGGAGCTTCAATGCCCACAACATCTGCATCCTCAAGGTAAAGGGAATCCTTTCGAGGGTCATTCCACCTAATGTACTGTGCACCACTGCTTGATCCTTGACTAGTTGATTTGAAGCTATACTTTTCACTTCTTTCCTCAATTTTCTGCACTGATGCTTTGATCTCCTGAATTTCACTGGCTATATTATGACGGGGTTTTAATGATTTTGGTAAGCGAATGATTTTATGGAGGAAACCAGTGAAGCCACGCTGATGAGATTGTTGTGCCATGTGAAGCAAGTATCGGTCAATTGCAACTTCTATGTGAAAAGCTTCTTCTCTTACTTGTTTGACCCAGGTTTTGATACCCTCGCTCATTTCTTCTTCAGCTGCTGCCCTTGCATCTGCATCCTTGAGGAAAGACTGAATGCTCTCCAATTCGTCTTTGATGTCAGCTACTTCTCCATGGATGCCTTGTAATAATGTAGCTTCTTGGGTCAGTAATGGGATCAATTTGTCTATGAGAAATAATACCGCAGTTTCTGCCATATCGTCTCTTCTTAACAATTTAACCGTTTGGTTTTTCTCTTTGATGAAACGTTGACTGTGATCGGGCTTATAGTTTAGATCTTGTACTTTGAAGTTCCAACTAACTGTCAGTACTTGAGATCTTTTCTAGCTGCAAACGCTGGGCTTGGAATTGGGGGTTTGTTTCTGGTCTGCTGAAAAGTTTTGGGTGGTATTTTTTTGTGTTAAGTCCGGAAGAAAACTTTCATGTTTTTTAATGGGTTGAATATACAACCTCAAAAATGAGGGATGAAGGTTGAAAATACAAGCAGGTTTGGAAGCTGTTCAGTTGACCAGATCAAGTTCCAAAATCGAATATTGATCGAGCTGTATGTTTGGTAATTTGCCACTAGTTCATGAAGCATAGGGCAACTACTCCACTAGTTCACTAGTGTGGGTATTCTATAGTAATTTGCCTTCAGCAATACACGTGTCGTGTAGGATTCTTGCTAGAGGTTACATTTACAGGGCCAAAGTCATCTTGCCGTGTAGGAATTGTCTGGGACGGGTATTATTATTTTCTTATAAAACTCCAAATCAAACAAAGAGCTACACGTCTCGGACTCAATGAAGATTATTTCGTCCGGCCGAAATATATCATTCCGGTGATCAAACCGGTACAAGTGACCCCTCTATTTCGTACCGCCTTTTATGCCGGTCTGTTTCAGGTGATTTCAGCTGTTTCGAGGCGTTTCAGTCATTCCGGCTGAAATATTATTTTTCGGCCAAAATCATTTTTGCTTCCGAAAACCCGTAGATCTGTGACACGGAGACAATGATGAAGTTCTGGCAAAGCTTACCGCTGCATCATGGCCTCATTCTGTTAGTACAGAATTTCTTCTTCTTACTTTTTTTTTTTTTTTTTTTTTCCCGTCTTCTCCTCTTCTTCGCTTAACACCAACCTTCTCATCTCTGACTCGGTGTGTTTGGCTTCTCAATGCATTTTCAAAACTTATGGTTGTGTTTATCCTTTTGAAAATAACATGTAGTTGTGGTAAAAGTTAAACCAAGGCATTGAATTCACGTGAGTTTGGTGGGTCCTTGACAGTTTGACTCATTTACAATTGTTCCAAAGTTTTTTATTTTTATTTTTATATAATGATTAAATAATTTAGATTTATATGTGATGGATTGGGCCATTGTAGAAGGCTAATGATGAATTGGGCTAAATATATATATATATATATATATATATATATATATATAATATATATATATATATAATAGCAGTAAACTCGAAACGGTACACCGGTAATAACCGGTACCCGAAATATATTGTACCGCTGACCAAACTAGTACAGCCTCCAGTACGGTATTGGCTTCCTTGCTTGGACTTGATCTTGTGGGCATTGCTTGAATAGATAATACCTTCTCGCAAGTTGTAAATTGCAAGTTGCATTAGCATCTATGCTTAGACTATGTCTGATATAAGAAAAGAAGATAATAATTTAAAATTTTTCTTAGGAATGTTAAAAAATTCTCACGTGATTGCAAATCACCGAATCATTTGCCACTCAATACTTCTTTTTTTTTTTTTTGTGGGAGTGTGGGTTCCTTTTTAAAAAGGTGGTTATCGACATTTCTATGTCTTGATAAAGTTATATTTTATATAAATAGACAACTTTACTCATTTTTCCGACCCTTTAACCAATAGAAATAGTTTTTTTAAAAAATATAATTATAAATTAACAATTTGAATAATTATTTTTATATTATACTTGTCATATAAAAAATGTTATATTATAGTTTCATTGAATTTTCTATGATATATAGTTTGTATTTTTTTGTTTCTTATAATTTAATTGGAGGATAATTTTTTTTTTTTTTTAAAAAAAAAACACCCTAGGCACTGTATTTACAAATCAAGTGGTATTTTAGAAAAAATAAATAATTCTTATAAGATTTTTAGAAATAAACCAAATATAGGTGTAACAATGAAAAATATAGCTTATCAACTTAATGAAGATTTTTACTATTTGCTATCACAATAAACTTGTTTAGAGACGAGAATTCAAATCTGTTTATGATATCCAGTATACAGGGAGAAGGTTATGATATAGACACGAGAAGGAAAACGAAATTTCTTCTATTAATCCACAGTTCAAGAACTAGTTCAAAAAGAAAATACAAGTGTTGGTCCTCGGGTTTAGTCCGAGGATGAAATTACAAGTGGAATGGACCTTTTTTTCTCTTTTCTCTCTCTATTTTTCTCCTCCTCGTGTTCCATGCCTAGTCTGTTACCTCTTCCTTTTGGTGTTTTAATTCCATGTACCTCACACAACTGACACTTGTCCCTGAGGTTTGAGGTGTGTCCTTGAAATTAGACTTAACCGACTAATTAAATTGGGTTAGGGGTTCTCATCCCCACAGTAGGCACTTCATATTCTCAGGATTAATTTATTAAATTCCAATTCAAACCAAACATATAAATAGTTACATTCTCAGACATTTAAATTGCCAAAAAATGAGGCATGAACATAATTCTAAATCATTTTTTATTTTCACAATCAGAAAAAATTTGTAATATTTCACAATCACTTTCCTAGAGGCTTGACCAAATTTGTAACCTATGATTTCTTTTGCAAGCAACAAAGAATGATCCACAAATTAAACTTGGTGTGTACAATATTTTTTACAATTTGGAGTGTCCAATGGATTTAAATGATAGTTTAGTGACAATGACATCATTTATGAAATTTCATGTCTGTAATTCAAACACCACTTCTCCCTCCCCCACTATCTACTTCCCAAAAAAATTGGAGTAGTCACACCAACATTTTTTTTTTTATCTCTATTATTTTCATACTACTTAGTGAAATATTGAAATTGCCAGTCTTTTTTTTGAGCATGTAGCGACCCTTGATATGGTTAATTGCTCGAATGAGCCCTCTAGTAAGCAAAATTAAGTTTTAATAATCACCCTTGAAACAAATTCAATAATCCTCAATTTTTTTCAAGCATATAATAGTGAATCTCTGTTGTGCTGCATAACCTGAGTCTTTTTGTTTCAACCAAAGTTTAGTGTACCAAAACCAGTAATAGAGGATGCGCACACTATCAAATATTACACAAACTCATTAGTAAACTTACTATTACTAACTTGAATATTTCGTTCCTCAAATTTTTTTTTTTTTTTGAATATTTCTGTCTTACAATGGTCTTTTTCTCTTTAATATAAAGATGTTAAATTAAATACAAATGCTCAATTAACTTTATTATATATTCAGCAAGTCAGCAACCATTAGATTAAGGCAATCAAAATCTAATGATCAGCCTACTATTAGCAATCTAGTAACTAATTAACTTTATTTAAGTATTCTAGTTTCTACTATAGTTACTTTATTTTCTCTACAAAGTGACTTAACCCTGTCTAGTCTAGTTACTTAAACTTCACCCTCTACAAAGAGAATAAAAGAGACTGAGAGTCTCTAAACTCCTTACAGAACATAGATGAAAGAGAGAAAGATTGAGAGAGAGAGAAGGAAAAATACCAAATCTAGTGGTGTTGGTGGTGCATATAATGGGTTTGATAAATTTATGGTAAATTTTTTGGAGAATACACCTTGGCTTAGGGTGAACCATGGCGGAAGGTGTAAATAAAGTTGCCACCTAGTTTAGGCCTAAGATATAAATATAGTGTCCTTCGTGAAATGACTGATTTTTACCAGAGCACGTGTTTGAAGCTTAGGTATGGAGATAGGAAGGTGTTAGGCACCCAACCCCACTCGACCCATAGGTCGGCTTCCACTCATAGTGTTCTAAGTCTTAATCTCGTTAAAGGCATGTTTAACATGTTATTCTAACTCACACACACTCTATCATATATCTAAAGCAAACAACATGGCATAATTATTCCCAAGCCTAGCATTCATCTATCATGACATTAAACATATACCATTAAAGGCAAAAACATCACAAAATAGATCCAAGCAAAGTATGTTATAATACTTAAACCTCAAGACCATGGGATTCAACCAAGCATATCATGTTCAACAACCACATCATATCCATCAACCAAATCAAATGCATGTTCATAGAATTATGCATGACTTACCTCACTGCATCACAGCACCTATGCATCAATGCATAATCATATTCAAATGCATGTTCATGATAATCAAGCAATCTAAAACCCTAATAAGCACTAAAGAAATCAAAACAAACAAAACAAAGCAAGAACTAAAAAACAAAGACTTAGGGATATGAAAACCAGTTTAAATGTATGACTAAAACTTGTAAATAAAACAAAGAAAAAGAAAATAGGACTAAATTAGGGTTTTTGGTAAAGAGTATGCATGCGTATGCATAGGGCATACGTGTGCATCCCAACTATATGTGTACGTATACACACCCGAAACCTTAACCTAGAAACTCAGAACAAAAATTCAAAAAATAGTAAATCTAACAACCAAATATACTTTAGAAGCAGACACTATGGAAAACTAAACTAAACAAACATTATAAAGCATTGAAACATATATATAAACAACAAAAACGAAGGAAAGTGAAGAGTAAAAAATAAAACCTTTACCTCAACACTAGAACTCTTTAGAACTTTGATTTTGATCGTTTCCCTCAGTCAATCTATTCACAATTAGTTCAAAATGAGTTAGTAAACTTTAGGACTTGAAGATCAAGACCAGAAAAGTTCCTAATCAAATAAAACTTGACTTGAGGATGTTTTGTGAAAAACTCCCTCTTTGATTCACTATTTTCTAGCAAATCTTGTGTGTTTTCCCACCATTTTCGCCCTCCTTTGAAAAAGTACATTTTATGACTTTATATAGTCGAAAAATAGGGGTTTGAAGTAGCTCTCAAACAATCTGGAATTTGTTCCAAACCAAATTTAATACAAAAAAAAAGCTTTTCTTACATAGTTACTAGTCGGGCATGTATGTGTGCACATGAATTGAGCATGCATACGCATAGCTTGAGTGTGCGTACACATACGCACGTATGCATGCATACACTCTAAGGTTTCCATGGCTTTTCTTTTCCAAAAATATGTTATATTTTCCATAAACACTTTCCTTAAGTCAATTTTCATCTAATTGGGCCCTAAACCAACCTTGAGCTTTTGAGTTTTAACATCATTGAGGAACAAAGGCCAAAGCATAAGGGGTATGAAATGCAGTGTATATACATATGAGAAATTTTACTTTGTAGACAAAGTTAAAATTAAACATGTCACATGCTAAGTATGAACATCATGAACATTGTCTTTTTTCCACAACACATAGACTATGGAAGTCTACACACAAATCACAACTAGTACATAGAGATCAAGATAGAGCATAGTAGCTCAAATCATCAAGAGAGAAACAACAAGAAACCAATCTGAACAAGATTGTAAACATATATCAAGTTCAAAGAACATGATTTCTCTTGAGTTTGAAAGATTAAAAAAAAAAAACAATTCGACAACAAGAACAAATCAAACAAGGACAAACGATGTAAAACCAATATATAAAAACAAGAACATAAAGATTCAAGATTGAAAATCTCTTCTCACCCAAGTGGGACGACCCCTTCGAGAAGGCATACTACAAGAGGTAGAGTTAGGGTTAGAGTTACCAAAAGGGGTACTAGATCCAAAAAGATGAGTTCCTAAAGATGTAAGCGTCGATACGGTATTTTGTCCAGCCTTAAATATTGTTGGGAACCCAAGTTTTGAATTAATATTCTCACAGTCTTATTTTTGTCTTGCATTAATGGTTGTAAAATTCCCTTTATTTTAAACATTTAAGGGCAAAAACAAAGTTTGAATTTTTTGAATTATCATGGAAATATGAAATTCACCAATTAGAGCTTACCATAAAAATGTGTTTTATTTCTTAAACTAACCATTGTTTTCCCTCGAAGTGCATTAAAGATCATATATGATGAGTTACAAGAGTTTTTAGGATTGCTTTGACGAACCCAAATTTGGGCAAAAATTTATCTTGGACATACTTAAAACCATAGTTCAATTAAGGAAATTATTTAGATCTGTCAAGATACGCTTGTCACTATTTTTGATTGGGCCCGAAAGTTCAACATTTATGGTCCATGATGCTTATCTCTTAAAGAACCTGTGTAATTGTTCTAAAATTTTTGTTTAAGTGTGTCTAATTTTAATTTAAGCTCTAGAATTGGGTGAGTGTCCAAGAGGAATGGAATTGGACTGATGAAAAATGGTTGTAGTTGCATCTGATGGAACCCACTTGTAGCAATATTCTAGAAAATTCCTCAATAACAGATTTTGTCATCATCTGCCAACACACACCCCTAGCCTCACTCCCACACTTTCGCCTTTAGTACTATATATACACACATTCCTCACCTCATAGAGAGGACATACCTCATATTCTCAGAAACTCCCCTCTTTCATTCCAAGGGGCAGAGAGAAAATCCTCTCTACTCCTTTATTATTTCCTCCTTTATCCTCCATCACCAAACCAAAAAAGCACCCCAAAGACCCTCTGCAAATATTTCAAATAGACCCAAAATCCTAGAAAATAAACTCCAATAGAGACAAAAGAAAAGAGAGAAAGGAGAAACAATAAGCACAAAGCTACCATGGCATCTACAAAGAACCAAATCACAAAACCACGAGGTACTATTCCTTTGTCTATTTCATTTTGTTTACTATTTTGTGTTAACTTGCCTCTTACCTTGTTTGTTGTATTTTCTTTGCAAATAAGCACCAACTAAAGCAACCATAGAAAGAGTGGAGGAAATATCACAAAGGAATCATAAACGCAACAAGTAGTGGAGATAGAGACAATATCTCAAAAAGAATGGTAAATCCAAAAACTTCTATTTCATATCTTTGTGTATGCACTCTCTATTATATGCATAACCAAAAACCAAGCAAACATAAAACTAGCACCTTACCCATTGTTTGGTGTTCGTGTATGCGCTCCCCTGCAAATCCACTTGCCACCGTGTGTCATATTATGTGCCACCATGGCCATGGTCGTTGGTAGATTCGTGAACCCCTTGGCTCCATAGCATCAATCTAGCCTTCACATGCCGTGTAAAACCTCCTAGGTAGTAGATCGAAGAGTGGGTTTGGGTTTTGAGAGAGAGAAAGATTGGACGAATAGAAGGTGTTTTGGGTCAAGTTTAGGCCATAGATTTAATGGGAGGCTGAAATGTTGTGAAGCCACCCTCGTGGTGGTAGCCAATGGGCTTCGTGAGTCACGATGGCAATCTTGCCTAGCCCCATGCTTGTTTTCCCTGCCCTGCAAAATTTTAACCTCGTATCATTGGGTGGGGTGGTAATGAGTTTAGACTTTTTAGACTCGCCTCGTCCCACCCTACCTTGAATTGATAAAGGTTATAATTGTAATTTTTCATACCTTAAAACCCTATTATTTAAACAAATATATCAATATTAACTTATTTTATTCTACCCAACACAGCTCTTTGCCTCTATTTTGTTATTTGTTATACTATGAGATTTTTGATTTTGTTGTGATATTATTTTTGCTAAAAATTAGTTTGATTTGATGGATAAATTTAGTTGTAATAGGATCAATATTTTGGAGTTCTTTTTGGACATCAAATCTACTTAATATTAAGATGTAGTGCTTTTCAAAGCACATACATATATGTGAACATTAGTTTCTAACGTAAAATGTTTGCTGTTGATATGTCTTTTGATTTTAAAATTTCTAAATACTTCAATAACTAAATGATTAATATTTTATTTGTGTTAAAAATAAACTCTTAATTTAACTTTAATCACTCGTCTTCTAAAAAAAAAAAAAATCATTTTTTAACCAAGGCCAGCACATGGCTTGCATGTGCAGCCCAACCTAGTGGTATTATCATATATAAAAGGACAAAATTTAGCTACAAAATTAGTTGTAACTTAAGGCTACAAAATTGGTTGTAACTTAACCTTACTCAATATCGTTAACATTACTCTATATTTGAAAATCTAACTGTTGAATTGCATATTCTTTACGCTCTTAATACATATGTCAAATTTTGTGATAATTAGATATTATTTACTATATAATCTATAAGATTTTAAACTACAAAAACTTACAATTTAAACAATTAATTGATGACATAACTATTGATCTTTAATATTTTAGAAATTTTGCAAGCATAGATGATATAAGAAGAAGATGTAATCTAGTGGTGGATTTGTCAAAATTTACCTCTAATAAAAAGATAATTAGTAAAGTTGTAGCCATAGGCTACAACTAATTTTGTAGTTAAACTTTGTTCTTTTTACGTCTAGGCTTTTGTTTGAGGTGTAACCCAATGGTTTTGGAAATCCTAAATGAGGTTGAAATTTTATTGTGTTGTTAGACTTGTGAATAATAAAAGAGGGGTTCTTCGCCTTTCAGTTCAAAAGTGTCATCACAACAGGTCTCTGGGATGACTGATAACTCATAACTCCAAAAACATTGAAGCCACCTAAGCCTGGTGAGATGCTTTTATCTGTCCATGGCTCACCCCTTGGAGCCTACAAGGAAGCCATACATGCAATGAAAAGTATCTAGCTATGTCATCAATATTCATGTTGTCAACACAACATTGGGGACCATGTGTTCATAAACCTTGATTATTCTCTCTTCTGTTTGTTCTGATGTACAGAGTTAGAGGAGGTTTAATTGGCTTCATTTTAGCATTCAACGTAGTTCAAGAATATGCAAATACTGTCAAGCTCAAGACCATTTGAATGAATCCATGTCATTGTAGCAATGATGATGGAATCATTTAGCCAATGCTCTATCTCATGTGCATACCTAGGATTTCAGTTTAGGATAGTAAAATTAAAAGATAGAATTGAAAAAAAAATCTCAAAAATATTAATCGACAATAACAAAAATAAATAGACAATAATATTAGTATTTGCCAATATAATTTGATTTTTATACCTAAAATTTGATTCGGACTCAATACATACATACATACATACATATATATATATATATATATATATATATATATATATATTATATATATATATACTTAATTAAAAACTAGTAATGACCAATTGAGATTAATCTAACTAAATTGAATTCAACAGTGTAAGTTGATTATTCAAATAAATCGATAAAGCGAATTAATGTAAAAGTATTACAAGCATAAAAATTATCTTAAACAAGTATATTGCCTTACTTATTTGATTACTTTTAAAAAATATTTAGAATTTCACTTTCTTTCTCTATTCATCTTATTGTTTAATATATGAGTTTATAGCAAATACCTAGTGTGGGGGGTAAAAAAATGCTTAAATGCACATTTGGGCCTTGGGCCTTGGGCCTGGTTTGTTGGTATAGGTCTATTCAATCAGAGTCTTTGAGCCCCATAGGCCAGTTCGCACTACAAGGGGCAGAGGAATTGTTCGAGGAGGAGTATCTCCTCGGACAGGCCCAGTAAAGGCTATGGGATGTGCTAAAGGATTTAGAGACAGAATCTGGAAGATCTGTTGGGTAAAGGCGTGATCCAAATACTCGTTAGAAGAAGGAATGTGTGAGAAATACTAGAAGAGAAAAAAGCTGCTACCACCACATTAAAGGCCCTGCACCTACCTCTCTGGCTGCATTAATGGAAGAATGACCTCTGAACAGTAATATTCAGTCTTCTAGCTATTATTTGAAGACTTCAAGAAGGTGGTTGATGGGACAAGTATCTATGGGGAAGATCTGTGTTACACGTGAAAAAAATAGGGAAGAAGAAGAGAGGAAAGAAGAGAGGGACATTTTTTTTTTGGAAACTAAAAATTGAAATCTTTTGCTTAAAGAAAGAAACGCAATACAAGTGGTCCTCGACTTACGTCCGAGGAGAGTTTTTGTCATATTTATCTATTATTCACATAGATCGCAACATAGCATGTTTATTAACTCTCCAATATCCCTAACCTAAGTTTCAAACCCATACTCTACAAATTTCATTGTATAAGACTCTTTGGGCCTGAGCCCATCTAGGGATTAGACCGGGTACAAATTGTGTACTTACAATTGGCGCTGTCTGTAGGAACATAGTGTTGAAGGAATTGGAACATCATGGCAAGCTTAGGTTCACATCATGCAGAGTCTCAGGGGTCCCATTGCGAAGATAATTTTAAGCGTCGAAGGGATCGAGAGGAAAGTATGCATACAGTACACCCTGATGCAAGCCATTAGCGTGGTGGAAGGAGGGCCGCCCATGAGGATGATGCCAAGACCATGTAAAGGGAGATTGACCACCTTAAGAAAAAGCTACGCCGTGTCAGACGAAGGCGGGCTTCACCTCCGTCCAATCCTTCCTCTAGGGGGTCCTAGGGAAGCAGTTACAGTCCAAGGTCCAAGACTCCCCCTAACGAAACCTTCTCTTACGAGAAGGATGAGCTTCCAAGTCGTAAGCATAAGAAGTTTTCCTCCAGAAGCTTGGGAAACGATGCTATGAGCCGAGCATTGCACCAACTCTCTAAGTTACCCTTCTCACGCAAGATCGAGAAGGGAAGGCTCCCACGGCGGTTCACTCAGCCCACCTTCACCATCTATTATGGCAAGATAGACTCAATCAAACACGTGAGCCATTTTAATCAGAGGATGGCGGTACATTCTCAAAACGAAACCTTGATGTGCAAAGTCTTTCCCTCTAGCTTGGGACCTGTTGCTAAAAGATGGTTTAACGGACTAAAGCCGGGGTCTGTCGATTCTTTCATGGAACTCACTAGGGCATTCACGTCTTGATTCATTACATGCAGAAGAGTCCCTCGGCATTTGGACATTGTTATCCATGGCCATGAGGGAGGGTAAGACTTTGAAAGCGTATTCTGACAGATACTGGGAAATGTTTAATGAAATCGACGGTGATTTTGATGAAGTGGCGATTAACACTTTCAAAGTGGGTCTCCCAATTGATCACAATTTAAGGAAATCTCTGACCAAAAAGCCCGTGCGGAGTGTACGTCGCCTCATGGATTGCATCGACGAGTACAAGAGGGTTGAGGAAGATCAATAACAAGGTAAGGGTAAGGCAAAGGTTATCCCTCAGGAGAGAAGGGATTTCAGGTCAGACAAGTACCATAACAATAAGCCAAGGATAGATTTCTCTGGGCAATCTGGTTCAGCCACTCCTCAAGTAGTTAATACCGTATTCCGAGAACTAGTGCACCAATTGCTGGAGAAAGTCCGCAAGGAACCCTACTTTAAGTGGCCCAGTAAGATGGTGGGGGACCCTACGAAATGGAATCAGAACCTCTTGCTAGTATCACCAGGATGTGGGTTATACTACCGAGAATTGTGGGACCCTTTGGAACCATTTAAAGCAGCTTGTTAGTGAGGGAAAATTGAAGCAGCACCTGTATCAACCCAACGGACAAGGAAATCATTTGGGTTCAAATAATCAGAAGAACAACTCATCTTGGTCACCCTTGGGAATAATTAATGTTATCTTCGCTGCACCTGGCAGGGCTAGTTCCTGTCCTATAAAGGTGATGGCGGTGTCACATTCCCAGGCCGAGGAGTTTGGCTCAAGGCCGAAGAGGATCAAAGGGAGTACGCCTATTTTGGGATTCTCTGGTGAGGATAAGGTTGGGACTATTCAGTCGCATGACGATGCCCTGGTGTTCACATTGAGAATAGGGAATTATGACATCAGGAAGGTGATGGTCGATCAGGGTAGTGGTGCGGATATTATGTACCCTGACTTATTCAAGGGGCTTAAGTTAGAGCTAGAGGATCTCACTCCCTATGATTTGCGGTTGATAAGCTTTAAAGGGAAGGCTGTCATACCAAAGGGACAATTCGTTTGCCCGTACAGTCGGGCCCAGAAACGGTCGATGTAGATTTCAGTATGATTGACACATATTCTTCATACACGGCCATCGTCGCAAGGCCTTGGTTGCATGCTTTGGGTGTTGTCTCCTCGACTTTACATGTTAAAATTAAATTTCCCTCAAGTGGATTTATTGAAGAAATTCTTGGGAGCCAATCAGTAGCAAGGCAATGCATATCGGCCGTAGTGCTGCATTAAGCCGATCAAAATCCTCGGCCTCAGCCGTGGAAGACTTATAGCAATTAACAACTCTGGATGCGCCCGGTACAATGACAGCAGAGGAGGCCACGTGTGAAAAGTTGGAAAGATTTCTCATAAATGATGACCTTGAAAGGTTCTTTCAAGTTAGGATACGGCCACAAAGCCTGCCCAAAAGACTCACTCTCGATACCTCGCATCGATCAGCTAGTGGATGCTACGGTTGGGCATCCTTGGATGAGTTTTTTGGATGCCTTCCAAGGTTATCACCAAATACCTTTGGTGTTGGGTGATTAGGAGAAGACTGCCTTCATTACTCCTATAGGAAATTATCACTATAAAGTGATGCCATTTGGTTTGAAAAATGCAAGGGCTACTTACCAAAGGATGATGACCAGGATGTTCGAATCGTAGCTTGGGAAGACCATTGAGGTATATGTCGATGATATGGTAGTGAAGAGTAAGACAATACCTATGCATGTGAAAGATTTGGATGACACCTTTTAAACACTTAGGAAGTACAAGCTGCGCCTTAACTCCTCAAAGTGTTCTTTTAGGGTGGGCTCTGGAAAGTTCCTAGGCTATATGGTGACTCATAGAGGAATAGAGGTAAATCCATCACAGGTCAGAGCCATTCAGGGCTTGCAACCACCTTAGAATCCGAAGGAAGTTCAGAAATTGACCGGGATGACTGCTGCTCTCAGTAGGTTTATCTCTCGGTCCGCTGATAGTTGTAGACCTTTTTTCCAATTGTTAAACAAGTGGAAAGGATTCCGATGGTCTGAGGAGTGCACTTTAGCTTTTCAGCAACTTAAGGAATATCTTTCCCGGCCACCCATCATGTCTCAGCCGGAGGTCGATGAAATCTTGTATGCATACCTAGCTGTAGCTATCCATGCAGTCATCTTGGTTTTGATAAGGGACGACGGTGAAGTACAAAGACTTGTTTATTATGTTAGCAAATCTTTGAATGAAGCTAAGTTGTGTTATTTGCCTTTGGAGAAAGCAATTCTGGCTGTAATCCATGCTACACGAAAGCTTCCTCACTACTTCCAATCCCACACTATCGTGATTTTGACTCAACTGCCTCTTAAGTCAGTATTACGAAGTGTTGACTACTCGGAGAGGGTAGCCAAATGGGGAACTATTTTGGAAGCTTTCGATATCAAATATATGCCGCGCACCTCAATGAAGGGCCAGGTTCTCGCTGATTTGGTGGCAGAGTTCGCAGAACCATTGTTAGAAGAAACTACAAAGGAATCGCACATGGATGAAAAATCAATTGGCATGATCATATACAAAGGGCCTCCAGTTTGGAAAGCATATGTTGATGGGGTAGCAAAACCAGAGGGGATCAGGCGTTGGACTTATTTTGGTATCCCGTGAGGGAATTACCTTTGAGAAATCATTGAGATTAGCGTTCCCGGCCATTAATAACAAGGCTGAGTACGAAGCTGTCATAGTCGGTATGGATATGGTCCGGAGATTGGGGGGAAAGGCAGTTCATATGTCCTCGGATTCTTAATTAGTTGTGGGCCAAGTGATGGAGACCATGGAGGCTAAGGATCCAAGAATACAAGAGTACCTGACCTAGGTCAAAACAATCCAAGTTTGATTCTTTCATCCTTTCGCATGTTTCTAGAAGTGGAAACACGCATGCGAACTTGTTGGCCACTTTGGCGACATCCTCGGCTCAATGTCTGCCTAGGATTATCCTTGTCGAAGACTTGCTGAAATTGACTTTAACCACCGCAAGTGTCGTCCATATCCATCTGATAAGGTTCGGACCTAGCTAGATGGACCCTGTAGTTTCTTTTCTAAAAAGCGACGTTCTGCTCGAGGAGAAGTCTAAAGCAGATAAAATTCATTGAAAGGCGCCTCAATTCTGGTTGTCTAAGGATCAGAAGTTGTATAAATGCTCCTTTTCCGGACCAAACCTGCTATGTGTACATCTTGAAGCGACGGAGGCACTTTTGAAAGAATTACGCAAAGGAATTTGTGAAAGCCATACTAGGAGAGATCTTTAGCCCATAGTGCTCTGACTCAGGGATATTGGTGACCCAATATGCAGAGAGAGGCTCAGGACTACGCAAGAAAATGTGACCAGTGCTAGAGGTTTGCTCCCAATATTCATTAGCCTGGTGGTGTCCTTAATTCTTTGGCTAGTCCTTGGCCATTTGCTCAATGGGGACTGGATATAGTTGGGCCTTTTCAGAGGGCTGTGGGAAATAAAAGGTGGCTACTCATGGGAACTGATTACTTCACCAAGTGGATCAAAGCTGAGCTTTTATCAAATATTAGGGATGTGGACACCAAGAAATATATCTGGAAGAATATTATCACTAGATTTGGAGTACCTCACACACTTATTTCAGATAATGGCGTGCAATTTGATAGTAAAGTTTTCAGAAAATATTGTAATGACTTGGGCATAACAAATAAATACTCCATTCCAACTTATCCTTAGGGAAATGGGTAGGCCGAGGCCGTTAACAAAATTATAGTTGGTGGACTTAAGAAAAGGCTGGATGACACAAAAGGTAAATGGGTAGAGGAATTGTCACACGTTTTGTGGACATATCGAACTACGCCGCGAAGATCCACTGGAGAAACACCCTTCTCCATGACTTACGAGGTTGAGGCGGTGATACCTTTGGAATCTGGGTTTTCCACATTAAGGTCGAGTTCTTTCAGCTTGGGAAATAATGATGGCCTCCTAGAGAAAAGCCTGAATCTAGTTGAGGAACGACAAGAGGTCGCCATGGTCCAACTGGCTTATTATCAGCAGAAGCTCAAACGAGGATATGATGCTCATGTGAAGCTAAGGCCACTACCGCCTGGGGATTTGGTGTTGAGGAAAGTCATGGATACTTCCAAAAATCAAGCGTGGGGAAAGCTAGCACCAACTTGGGAAGGATCATACCGAATCATTTCTGTAGCAAGCATAGGGTCATATCGCTTAGCTGATCTAAATGAAAAAATTATACCACGACCTTGGAATGTAAATAACCTATTAAGGAATTATTATTAATGAAAAGCACTTTTGTCGTTCGTTGTTCAAATTATCATTATGTAATAGTTTGATTTACTTATTACAAATATCAAACAGAAACTTGGTCATGTATGGTCCTCAAACTACATACCTCGTGGAAATTGATATCTTATTGATTGTTAAATAGAACCTTAGTTATGTTAGGTCCTTAGACCTTCTACTTTGGAAAAATTAACATTTCAATTCGCTATTTCTAAATATCAAACAGAAACTTGGTCATGCATGGTCCTCGAACCACATACCTCGTGGAAATTAGTATCTTATTAATTGTTAAACAGAACCTTAATTATGTCGGGTCTTCGGACCTTCTACTTTGGAGAAATTAACATTTCAATTCGCTATTTTTAAATATCAAACAGAAACTTGATCATGCATGGTCCTCGGACCACATACCTCGTGGAAATTGATATCCTATTGATTGTTAAATAGAACCTTAGTTATGTCGGGTCCTCGGACCTTCTACTTTGAAGAAATTAATATTTCAATTCTCTATTTCTAAATAGCAAACAGAAACTTGGTCATGCATGGTCCTCGAACCACATACCTCATGGGAATTGATATCTCATTGACTGTTAAACAAAACCTTAGTTACGTCGGGTCCTCGAACCCTTTACTTCGAGGAAATTAGCAGAAACCGTGCCTCATGAGTGTTGATGTGTTGATGAGCCACAGTAAGTTTGATGGATTTCTTTATGCCCCAAACTAAATGCTAAGTTCAGTTTTAGATTGTGTATTGCTGTATTACATATATTAGGATTTTGAGCCATAATTTACATATATACACTAAGTGTATGTACTTTTATTTGAAGTTACTGCTAATCAAAATGTTGTAAAGACTTTACTATGTATTAGGGGGTGGAGTTAATTGTTCCACTCATGTAATTTTGCGCTAAGGAGAAGCAAATTAGTATTTTTGTACTGAAGGTTGGAAGTTAGTTGAAGATCAAACCTATCAAATTTCTCATTAATTTTGTCAAGATATACACTGGAAATGAAAGCCCTAATACAAAAATTAATACATGAGAAAAAGGGAGGGAGTCTTGACTGGCCTAGGTCTTAAACCTTGGTGGGGGCGTCCTGCTTGGATGTGCTAGCAGCCCCTTTTGCTTTGCTGTCCTCCACTGTTTGTTTTAGCTCCGCTTCGAATGAGGTCTAGACTTGTTTCTCTTTGTCTTTTGCCACTGGTGAAGGAATATTGGGCTCGGCATTCTTGCTCGGAGGCTTCTCGGCTTCGTCCCCTTGTTCCTTCTCTTTGTCAGAACCAGCAGGTTCTTTAGGAGTTGGAATGGGCTCTGGAATCATAGATGGATGCATTGAAGGCGTTGTCTCATAGGTAGGTGCGACAGGAGGAACCTCTTCGAGTACTTGGATGTCCTAAGGAAGCCAAATGTTCTCAGGTTTCCTCAACTCGAAAGTCGTGGGAATCCCAGCCACATTCAAAGCTTCTGCCCACACTTGTTGGCAGTACTCCCTGCATAGCTCTGCGAACTCCTCTATCAGTTGATTTTCTGTCGCCTCAACCCCTTCTTTGTAAGCAGCCTTCTTGGCAGCCTCCATGTTTTCCTTGAGGGTACGAGCCTCTTCCTTTACTCGAGCAAGCTCCTTCTTCAGGTTAGAGTTTTCTTGTTGGGTTTTAGACAAGTCCTCATCCTTTAAACGCAGAAGTTTGCATTGCCCCTCCACCTGAGTTTTCATCATTTTAAGGCTGGCCTCAGCACCATCTCTCTCCCTCTTCTCCTCTGTCAACTACTTGGTTAGGTTCTCGTTCTCCGCAAGGGTTTGGCCTAAGGCCTTCTCAGTCTCCAGTCTGGCCTCAAGCTCAGCTGTAGCCTTTTTCTGAGAGTCTTCCACCCACCTTTCTACAACAAAGACTTCTTGTATGGCTTGCATTAAAGTATTAAACAAATGCATTATTGTTCAAACGAATCCAAGGTATGTATGACCAATTTTTCACTAAAACGTAATTAAAGAAGTAAGGTGGGGGTAAATATGAGACACTCACCAAAGCCAAGTCCCTTTTAAGAGAAAGAAAAAGATATGGTTGAGTCATCTTGTCTAGGGCATCCATGTCCTTTGGTAGGAGAAGAGGTTGTTCCAAAGCCTCAGCCAGGTGATGAGCATGTCCTTGCTGGAACGCCTTGATGCTAGATTGGCAGGAAATTGGGGCCCCATCTAGCCTCGGTTCGGGAGACCAATTGGCCTGTGTATGGCGTACCTCGGCCAGGTCATGGTTCTCCCTACTTTCTACTGAAGAGGCACATCCCTTACCTTTGCCTACTTTCTATTGTTGTTGTTGTTGCTGCTTTAGTTTCTTCTGCCTCTCCATATTAGCCTCCTTGGCCTCATTTTTCCTCTTCTTCTTAGGTTCCGAAATGAGAATCTTAGGATCAGAAGGAGGAAGGGGTGGTGGCAAAGAGGGAGGGATCTGTGACTCAACCGTGCCCTTTTTAGAGGCTTTTGTGCCCCTCTTAGACATCGGCTTCCTAAGAATAGTCATGTCGTCTTTCTCGGAGCTAGAGTCAGGTTATGCTATTATTAAACCCTTTATGCCAGAAGTTTCTGCAGGCACGTGCTCTTCATTCGAGAGGATGACTAGTTGATCCTCTCAAGGTCTCTCAGCTTCTTCAAGACAAAACTGTTCAATTTCCTCATTAAGCAATCGTTGCGAAGATAACGGTTCTTCTCAGATGGCTGTCGTCTGGGAATGCGTTGAAAGAGGAACTGTAGCGATAGGGCGAGAATACAATATGATGGAGGGGTCGTCTAGGAGTTCATAGTCAGAAAGGAAGCCTCGTTGTGGAATATCTATCCTTTTGCGTCGTTAGTCTCTTGCGGTGATCTTGTTGTCAATCTCTTGGAAATCGTCTGATAAAGGATTGTATCCTAAAATCAAGTGGGCTGCTCTCACTTGTAGGTCTTCGCTAACAAACACTTCGGATCGAAGAACACGATTGAAGTCTGCTACGCTGCAAAGGCTTAGACGCAGCCGTACGTGTTATTTATCTCTAAAAAACATCCGAGGAGACGAGCATGGTTAGATCAGCAATGAATATCAAAGAAAGGTGTAGTAATACGCAATGTAACCAAAAACGGTAAAGTTAATGAGACTAAATCATAGTTTAGGGAATCTAACTCCTATGGAGTCACACCTAGGTCTCCCCATTCGACTGGGTAGTGAAGACCGTCAAACCAGTTTCCCGAGGCGATAAGATAGTTGTCTTTCATGCCTTTATTAGATTTGGGAAGACAGGATATGGGCCTAACAATGTTAGATTTGGATTTAAGGTAATATCCTACGCCTTTAAGTTTATGGTACTCGTACATGTAAACGACGTCGTGCCATGTGAGGTTCAGACTCATTTGTTCATTTAAAGTGTCGACACAACCTAAGACTCTAAACACATTTGGTGTGAACTGATCTGGGCATAACCTATGGTTACGTAGGTATTTGCTGGTTACGTTTCTCATGGGAAGGGTCATCCCACCTTCTAGGAATGCGATGATGGGAATGATAACTTCTCCCTCTCTTCTAGCGTTACCTATGGCTTCTACTGGGAAATATCTCAAGCCTATGTCTTGGAGAATATGATATTTGGTCCGAAAACCTTCCATACCGGCGTCGATATCTACTAAACCCTTAAATCTACCCATTTAGTGGGAGTGAGAATGAAATTTTAGGAAAGGGAAGGGGTCTAATTGGTGGCCAAGGACAAAAGCCAAGGAGAAATGAGTAAAGGAAGTTGAGAACTTACAGGAAATAGCTAGGCGATTCTTCATAAGTTTCTTGAGAGGAAAGAGAGTGAGTAACTCTTAGACTTGATTGATTTCTAAAATGATGGATGGAGATTCGGTTTCCTAGGCGTTTTGGCGTGTGGAAGGCGACCTCAAATCAGAATTATCCCGCCCAAATTTTTAGAACGAACTCAGACCATTGGATGGGTATCTCACCGTTGAACGTGGGGAACAAGACGTAACCTGCAGTCATTAATGCGAGTGTTCTGGTTTCGAAGCTTCAGGAGCGGTTTTAAAGAAACGAAAGGACCCCTACACATGTGATGGTATGCAAAGTGTGTGGAGGGTGTGCTGTTGGTTCAAAACTCCATTTCTCTCCTCGGATAGAGGGCAATATGAAGTTTTGAGGGGCTATTGTGGGAGGTAAAAAATGTTTAAATACACATTTGGGCCTTGGGCCTGGTTTGTCGGTATAGGTCTGTTCAATCAGAGTCTTTGAGGCCCACAGGCCAGTTCGCGCTACAAGGGACAAAGGAATTGTCCGAGGAGGAGTATCTCCTCGGACAAGCCTAGTAAAGGCCATGGGATGTGCTAAAAGATTTAGTGACAGAATTCTGGAAGATCTGTTGGGTAAATGCGTGATCCAAGCACTCGTTAGAAGGAGGAACGTGTGAGAAATACTAGAAGAGAAAAACTAGAAGAGAAAAAAGCTGCTACCACCACATTAAAAGCCCTGCACCTACCTCCCTAGCCGCATTAATGGAAGAATGACCTCTAAACAGTAATATTCAGTCTTCCAGCTATTATTTGAAGACTTCAAGAAGGTGGTTGATGGGACAAGTATCTATGGGGAAGATCTGTGTTACACGTGGAAGAAACAGGAAAAAGAAGAGGGCTATAAGAAGAGGGCTATAAGAAGACGGGAGAGGAAAGAAGAGAGGGACTTTTTTTTGGAAACTAAAAATTGTAATCTTTTGCTTAAAGAAAGAAAGGCAATACAAGTGGTCCTCGGCTCATGTCCGAGGAGAGTTTTTGGTCATATTTATCTATTATTTGCATAGATCGCAGCATTCTAGCATGTTTATTAACTCTTCAATATCCCTAACCTAGGTTTCAAACACATACCCTACAAATTTCATTGTATAAGACTCTTTGGGCCTGAGTCCATCTAGGGATTGGACCAGATACAAATTGTGTACTTACACCTAGAGTTTGAATTTATAAAAAGTCAAGAGATTAAAGAGAGAGAGAGAGAGAGAGAGAGAGATTAATGAAAGGATGGAGGCAATAAAAATTTAGTGTTAAATCTTTTTAATTTTATTTTCAAAAAATAGTTATTTAAGTTTAAAATATGGGATCTGTTATTTTGAATTATAGTGTAGTGAAAATGATTGAATTTAAAAACTGTAATGATATAAGAAAATTTAATTTCAATATATTTTTTTTTTTGTTTGGAGGTTAGATATTATTCATTAGTGGGTAGGAGTATGTGCAATAAAAAAAAAAAAAAAGGCCAGCCACCAGGCCTCGCAATCAGGGTTTTCTCTCACGTGCCTAGTTGAGTGGCAAAATAACTATATTAAGCAACTTCCTTGTAGTTCCCTCAGTTCTTTTTCTCATCGCGGAGTCTTCTATTTATCCTTTTTTTTCATATTTAAATCTTGGTTGGAGGGGGCCAACTAGATCAAAAGGGAGAAAACTTGTCTTTGAACTGCTATATTAAAAGAGATTTTAGAGAGGTGAGGGGGTCAACTGCCTCATTTTGTCCTTGGCTCTATGAGTGCTCTAATTCAATTAGTACCTCATTGTCTTATAAGTTCTAGGTTGAGGATGAGGTCGTGAGTTTAAGACTCATAAGGTGTGTATATTAAAACCAGTGGAGTGAATTCCGTACCGTACCGGCTGGTACGGCCGGAATTTATCATACCGGCAGGTGAACCGGTACAAAAACACCCATGATTCGTACCGCTTAAAATACCAGTCCTTACCGGGCTATACCGGACATACCGCCGAATATCGGACATCTCGGCCAAAAAATTGAGTTCCGGCGGTACTGAAAACTTGAAGAAAATGGAAGAAGTTAAAAGCAAAAAGCTCACGATGTCGTCCTCACCGGCTGTTTTCCCATGTTGTCAGCCATTGCCAGCATTCCTCCTTCTGTTTTATCCAGCTGCTTCTCTTCCTCCTCCTCCTCCTTCTTCTTCTTCTTCAGTTTTCACCGAGACTGCACCAGTGTTCTTGTGCCTTTTGCTTTAGTTGTGTGTGTGTGGCTCTTGTTTCATGTGCCTTTTGTTTTGATTGTGTGTGTGGCTCTTGTTTAATATATTTTGTGTGAGGTCTGAGTCTTCTGACACCCCACGTGAACTAGAAATGAGCAATTTCAAACATGCTTTGACTTATAGCTGGCTGCCACTCAAATTAGATAAGCCATTTTACGTCTTTTTTTTAATAATTAATATTACCTTTTTAGTTCTTTATTATTATTACAATCTAGTATATAAAGATATATTAATGGGTTGATATTTGAGCAAGAAATAATTATATTAAAAATAAGCAATTAATTTAGAGAAATATGCTATTATAAATTTAAGGATTTTTATATAAATTTATAAATAATTCTAAATAAATAATCAAGTATGTCTATATATATAAAATAATAGCGATAAATCCGAAACGGTACACCGGTATTGACCAGTATCCGAAATATATCGTACCACTGGTCAAATCGGTACAGCCTCCAGTACGGTATTGACTTTCTTGATTAAAATTGCTTTTGTATGTTGATGCAATGTTGCCAAATCATCAAGACACGCCTTTGGCTGACACC
Organism: Castanea mollissima; assembly: GCA_014183005.1. Lineage (NCBI taxonomy): Eukaryota > Viridiplantae > Streptophyta > Magnoliopsida > Fagales > Fagaceae > Castanea > Castanea mollissima. The sequence goes on along the minus strand of JACAVU010000003.1, from coordinate 17,958,285 downwards.
TACAAATCACTACAAATCAAACACCAAACTCCTCGATTTGCACTTTTATGAAGGCATGAAACCCTTGTTCCCACTACTAAGAGTTGGTAGTATGAAATCACTCTGCATAAATGAATCATTCTATATATATATAGCCAAAACTGAGAGAAAATTCATTTATATTTTAAATTGAATTTCAATTGTTGTCTAATTTTGCGTCATGTGTCCTATTTAAGTTTTTTTTTTTTTTTTTAAATGTTTGTTCTAGGTGAGTTAATATTGTGCAAATGGCGAAGAATTCAATATAAATAAACTATAAAAAAAAAAAAAAAAAAAAAAAACCAATAAAAAAAGAGAGTAAAATCATGTATATATTTATAAAAAAGTAAATAAATAAATAAAACAAAAAGTTAGTAACACTTATTTATATATCTATGGCTTAAAAAATGTGTAACTCTAACCCTAGATATAATTTTTTCTCATGTATGTCTGTAATTGTGATTTTTTTTTTTTAATTGTATCACGAGTTATATACTAGTTGTTTTATAACGAAATCAACAATTACTAAGAATTTGGACTTGAAATTTTCAGATTTCCCACAAACACCTTTAGTTGGAATTTTGCATAAGGGAATAATTCTCAAACTCAACCTAATGGGTAAATTGCATTCAAATTCAAAGCCAAGATAATTTATCCTGTAGGAGGAGATGGGAAAAGGGTTGATAAGATAATAAAGGTTACACCAATGTGACATCCACTTATTCAAACTTCACTCCCCTTCCATGAAATTTGCATTTTCCGGGGTGACGTTTTTTAATGGGTTGGACCCATTATGGGCTTAGGCCATGAGTTGGGCCACCATTTAAGAGCTGTTTTAGTTTCCCATTTGTAAGTGGGCAAGAACTTCGTAATATCGGCTGCCTTGGCTTTCCTGCAAGACCTCTTCATGATAAGGTTTCATTTGGTTCTACTACATTAGGCTTTTCTTGTTGGCAGAATAAGTGCATGACCTGGACCATTTTGTCCAAGTTTTGTTGGAAGTATTTGGATCTTTAGACTTGGGCCCTTTGAGGCCCAAAGAAAAATGAGGCATGAACATATTTCCAAATCATGGTTGATTTTTCTCAAAATAATAATAATAATAATATAATAATAATAATATAATAATTGTAACATTTCATTGCGATTTGGTGTAACATTACATTGCAACAAAGAATGGTCCATAAATTAAACTTAATGTTTAAAATATTTTTTGCGACCTGGTGTAAATCCAAGATTCAAATGATAGTCTAATGGTAATGATATCCTTTATGATATTTCATATATGTGATTCTAACTCCCTCCTTTCACTACTCTACTATTGGCATCTCAAAAAAAAAAAAAAACTAGAGTGAAACCAACACTTTTTTTCCCTCTCATTTTCATGACAGTTTAATGATATATTGAAATTGCCAAAGTCATTTTTGGCGCATCTAGACACCCTAGATGAGGTGAATTGCTTGAATGAGCTCTTATCAAGCATAATGCTCTAGACTTTTTTGACTTATAGAAGGATAAGGAGGTGAATAAATGAAAGCCTTATAAAATCCAAGCTCATTCAAAATGACAACTTGAAATAAATAAATAATAATCAAACTCAGCAAATCAAAGTACTGGTGTCATGCTTCATTTTCACATGGGGTTCAAGGTCCAACAACTTAACCAAATATACCAAGGTCTCATTACTAATATACTCAAAATTTAATATCAAACCAATTCTAATATACTCAAACTGTGTTAAAAAGATGAACAACCAACAAACAAAATTAGAGAGAAATTTAGAAACCCCATGACTGCTTTGCACATTCAATGAACATCTTTGATAAAGCTTTGGAGAACAAAATACCTATTTAAAAAAAAAAAATTGAGATCCGCTTGTCTAACATTAATGTTTATGGCTTACCTAGGCTTAATTCATAGTTTTTGTGTTTTTAAAAGAGTAACTTAGTGGATTGATAAGGTGGCAACATCTTAAACTATTAATTTTAAATAAGAGGTGAGGGTTTAAAGAAATCTACTTAGTAGAGTACCAAAACATTCTTAGGTACTCTTAGAGTATGAAGAAATGGTACTCCCTCTTACATTCATGCTAAACCCCACTATGAATTTAATGTGTGGACCTCACCATAAATGTGAGAGGAGAAATCATTATTTTCCATACTTTGGGATTACTTAATAATTACTTGGTACCCTACTAACTCTAGGGATTCAGATCCCCTAGAGTTCCTAGGGTACTCTACCAGTAGATTTCATTAAATCCTAACCACTCTTTAATGATTTAATGGTTTAAATTTTGTCATGTCAGCAATTCATTAATAATATTCTTAAAATAATAAAATAATGTTATAAACAAAACAATTAAGATGATTGTTAATGAAATGCTGACATGGCAGAATCTAGACCATTAAATCATTTAAGAGTGGTTAGGATTTAATGAAATCTACTTGGTAGAGTACCCTAGGAACTCTAGAGGATCTGAATCCCTAACTCTAGAAGATCTTAATCCATAATCATATGACAATGTTACAAATTTTCCTTTTAAAGAGAATAACATATATATAGTTATGCATTAAAGAACTATTAAAAAAGAAAATCTTTTAATGAAAAGTTGATAAGAAGAAAAAAAAAATTATATGTGACCATTTATTAATAAACTGTCAATAAAAAATATATAAATTAAAGATAAAAGAAATTCTATTAGATGAATAATTCAAAATTCAAATGGTAATCAAATTAGGTTTTTTTTAATCAGTATATAGAAGAATAAGAAAAGAAAAGAACAAAATAAATCATATATGTATATTAATAAAATATATACATGACTTAGCTAATATATATTAAAATGTCTACAATTTTGCTAAACGTTGTAAACACCAACATTGCAACCCCAAGAAAATCATTCCCATCATGGATTACATACAAATGAAGAAACCCATGTGGATTAAATAATGTGTTTTTTATTTATTTAGTTTTTAACTATTTGACAATGGAGTTAGATATGCAAATATAAATAATAAGACATCAAAATGAAGTGGTTTTTGTATGATGTTGGATTGATTTTTTTTGAAAAGAGAATGATGTTGCATTGATGATAAGAGATAGAGAGAGATATTTAATTTTTTAAAAGCACAAAAAGGAGCACAATTAGTGATTACTTTAATAAGAGGAATTTTAGTGAGAGAAATGGATATCTTCACGTTATGACTGTAAGAGAGACTCCAAAGCCTTGTAGTGGGTGAGTGGGTTTTGTGCGAGAGATTATGAAGCTCAAATAGTTTTCTAAGATTTTTGGGTCCTTGGTCAATTCCCGCCCATTGTACACACTAGCCCAATTTTGGTTTAAATGGGCTTGGGACAGTAAGAGCTTTCTATGAATCCTTGGGGTTGCAACTATTTGGGCCTGGTTTTGTTTTGGGTCGGGTCAAGAAGCAAGAGTACTTGAATAAGTGGGAAAAACCAAAAATTTGAACCCGACGTGAATCGAACACGCAACCTTCTGATCTGGAGTCAGACGCGCTACCATTGCGCCACGGATCCATTTCTCTATTTAGTGTCCTCTTAGCTTTGTATTTAACCAAATGTTAGACTTATCAATTCATACGTGCTATTAAACTACCTTTTTTAGGCAATTGATGGAGCCACTTTTAATAAAAGAATTCCCAACTTTTTATATACTTATATTACTTTTGCTACTTTCCAATAATGTAAGTGAAACTCATTTTATTTTCTTAACGATTAGTGTACCTCTAATTAAGTAGTAGAGCTATCTATTGAAGGGCATTGGTACCCAATTATAACCAACATGCTATCAACATGAATGATTTACTTTGATTTTTCACCTTCTATTCAAAAGGGCAATGGAGAAAAGATATATAAACCCAATTTTGAGGACATACTTTACTTGTACTTAGGCCATGTTGACTACCTATTGTTGATATTTTAATAAATTTATACCTATTAATTTGGAGATGCCTTTTGTCCTCCTTGGTTTTGCTTCCACATGACCTGTGAACTTTGCCACAAAATCGACCAAGCTTACCCGTCGAGAGTAGGTCGAGGGCAATATTGAATATCGATTGAATTCTTTCAACTCAACCACTACTTGTGATGACAAACTACATTGGGATTATATTGGGATTTCTTGATTGGTTGATCAATCAGCGGCTTGAAAGTATTTTTGGACCTTTCAATTTTCTTTCATAAGCAAAAAGGTGAGATTCTCGATCCCACAATATCACTCTTATACTCCCCTTAAGGCTTTGTTGGTGAATGAAGTACACTAACTTTTGTATCTCTTGCTCTTCCTAAATCAGAGCTAAACTTATTGCAAATGGAAATAAAACCAAGTAGAGGCATAGTTCTTCACTTGGCTAGGTTGGATTAAACAAGAGAGATGGATTTTGAGTTTTTCAAATGCTTTTACACATTCGTTTTTCTGCCTAAGAATGTCATAAGCACCTTTATTGATAGTCAAAGCAATAAGAAAGGTTGTATTACATGTTTTTTTAAGCCCATATATATGCATAGATTTTCTACAAAAATGAAGTGAGTGAAAGAAAAAAATAAAATAAAGTGTATAAAGTCAATATTTATTATATTATCAAAAGTATGATTTAGTAATTAAAGAGACGGAGTCAAATGTTATAGGAAATTTTAATGGACCTTCTCCTCCTTCTAATAAATTAATTAACCAAAAGAGAAATAATATGTCTACAACATTTTCACAATATTTTTACAACAAATCCTAAGTGGCAAATTGTTACTGGTTGTTATTGTTAGAATAAAAAAGTAATATTAGTATTAAGTTCAAATTTGAACTAATAACAACTAATCATTTATGATTTGTTGTAAAACTAATTACATAAATGTCTTTTGCTTAATTGAATTTTTGTTTGCAATTATAACATGAATTTGACTTTCACTTGTATGGAAAGTTTAAATGAGTTTATTAGACACTTTTGTTTTGTTTTTTTTTTTGAGAAATAGTTTGTTAGACACTTTAATTAGTCTGTTTGAGAAAGATGTCTTTGACACTTTAATTACCGAAAAAAAAAAAAAAAAAAAAAGAAGGTGAAAAAGGAATATTTCCAAATTCCAGGGTTTCGGTCAGGACTTTATTCTCCCACTAGTATTGGTGCAGTTGAAGTTGATTTGACAGCCAATTATTATTATTATTATTATTTTATGGGAAGTAGCCAATTATTGTTTACATACCAGAGCATAAGGTATATTTATTGCCTTTAAACAATTTTTACATATAGACCTGTGGTTATATATGTATTAGTTGGGATAAGGCATCTTAATTTTTTTTAATTTTTTTTTTATTCGACATGGTCTTTAGAACTTGCTTTTCCCCCTAATTATTATAGTCTTCAACTTAAAATCTGGAGGTTGTAAGTATTATTATTATTATTTATTTATTCTGGATTATGCATTTGATATGGCTTTAAGCATTGATTCCATGGTCAAGCAAGCGGGCATACTCCATGGTGAAAAAAATTTATTTTCATACATCCATTAATAAAAATATTAAGAAAATTTGGATTTTAGTTAAAAAGTTTTGAACAAAAATGATATTTTTACCGTTAAAAAAATTCCAAAAAATTGGGTTTGGGTTGAGTCTAGTTATTTATGAGTAAACATTTGAGTAATAATCAGGTACATATACTTAACAAGTAATAAAAACCGAGTATGCATGGGTAAAATTTTCGGGTCAGATTTGAATATACCCGACTCAAACCCAGTACATGGCTCCCTAGTTGTGCTCAAGCTCCATGTTTTAACTTGTCACTTTGTTCAATGAACATGAGTTCATTGGAATTTTGTGAGTTATATCTTATACGGGTTGCAATCTAACGATGGATTATGAGAAATCATTTAGTTCAGAATTAGGTGTAGTCTCTCTCATATATGGTAGGTTTCATATACGAGACTCATAAGTGAGATCCATTCTGATATAAAAGAAGGTTATATTAAAGCTAGTGATTGAATTTTTCATGTGAATTACGTAGGGGTTTTAGCATACTTGTAGTTAAAACTGTTAAGTATTGACTTCACCTTTCTGCTTCTATAACACATAGCAGAGACAAATATGAGAAAATGGGGTGTGAAAAATTAATCATCAATAGCTAAATTGAAATAGGTTGGGAAAAAAGAAAACAAAGTGCTTTCCAAAGCTTTAAAATCAAAATGTACATGTCATACCACTGCCTAATTGAACATAACTGTATCATATGTTTCTTGCCACAATGATCTGTATCCTTGTTCCTCTAAGGAAGCACCATAGTACGTATGAGAATAATCACCAAGTCCAACTTCAACAATTCCCTCCATCTCATTTTCACAAAGGTCCATGTACCAATTCATATCATCACTGGGTGATGAAGTCTCTGGCTCCATACCTATCCATCCAAAGCCGTGTTGATCGTGTGAGACCAAGCAATCATGACCAACCTCGTGTCCTACACTGCAAAATTGACCATCTTCCGCAGGGAAATCAGGGTCCATACTAAGATCATGACTGCCCATTGCATTGGATTTGATCTCTGCTTCTAATGACCTGATTAAGCTATTTAATCGATCATCGTCACGCTCTTCAGGTTGTGATTCTTCCAATAGGGACATTAGGATTGCACCATCAACTTCTGAAACTTGAATCTCTTGGATGTCACTGCCAACTATGTTGGAGTCACAAGCAGGTACTGGGGAAGCCATATGGAAGAAGAAGATTGGAACGAAGAAAGAAGCTAAAGAAAATGAAAATTTATAGCGAGTATAGAGCTTTGTGTATGTATGAGTCACAATGACTTTCTCAAGGGAAGTAGGCCTTTATATAGGCAAAATGGACCAGCCAATTATGCACGCATGTGCACCAAATAATGGAATAATATATGGATGATATGCATGAAATCATATCAAATTGATACAGAAAAACATAATGGGGCCGCAAGCAAGTTTGGAATTCCATGATTGAAGACATCTTGGCAATAATATTATACAAATCTCAAATTGTCCACTCTAGCTATCAACTAAGTCTTCACAAGTAAGCAAGATCCAGAATTAATGCAAGGGATTGTTGACCCAAAGAGGATAGGGCAAAGAGACCAGACAATAGGTCCTCCACCAAATGAAACATCAAGTATCAATAAAGCAAGGAGAGAGAGTCCATTGTGAGTTTGTGACTTGTAGCTGCCAGAATGGCCAGGTGTGAGGACCCAATTCCAATTATGATACCTTAATCATACTAGAGAGAGGACATCACTTTGTGCCGTTTAATCGAAGGAAGAAAAAGAACCCATAATTTTATTTTATTTTTCAAGAATGGGAATATAGTATTGCTTTTAATAAAGGAAACATACTATTATTCAACATGATAGTTGTATTTACATAGCACCAATTTTATACATAGCTTAAAGATCTCCCATGCATTAATATAAGACACACAATAAAAGATGGAGGTTCATTATATATTCGTTGATGCTCATGCTATCTGCCCCACTTCTTAAGACTTCGTTTGGGAGTTTATAAAAGAGTGGAACAGGATGAAAATGAATGATCATAAAAGAATGCAAATGAAGAGAATGAAATTGAATGTATTTAAGTAAAACAAAAGAATAAAAAATAAATGAATGAAATAGAATAGAATTAAGTAATATCGTTCGAATGTTTAACAATAAAGGAATAAAAATGAATAAAATGTATGTAATCTTATTTGGGAGTAATATAGAAAAAAATAAATGAAATCATTTTATGACAATATTATTATTACACCTAGCCTATTTTAAAATAAAGAGTTGAATAAATAAATGTATTTTGGGAGTTTTAGTTAAAAAAAATTATTAAATCTAATTTCATTCACTCCAATTCCTTCCACTTTTGAGGGGAAGAAAATTTGAGATTTTATGAAAATAGAGAGGAATGAGTATTCCATCATACTCATTCATTCCCTCTCACTTAAATTCCAAAATAAGAGAATGTAATTTTCATTCTCTCCCTTAAACTCACAAAAAAGAGAAGAGAAAAATATTCTAAAATTATTCTTTCCATTTCATTCCTTCCTCGCAAATGTAGGGTTTTTTTCCCACCTTAAATTTTGCTTAAATTTTTTAATAAGATTTGAATAAGAGATTTTATTATTATTATTTAAATATAGCCTAACTTCATTAATCTCATGCTCATGATGAGGTTATACTTTTATACAAGATTCTCTATGACTCATTTATCAAGGGTTATACTTTTAAATCTTTTGACTTTTTGAGATATCCATCAAGGGTTATTATTAACTTTTTCAATCTTCAAATATACTCAATAAAGATAAAGTACTTGTTTTAAGGGTCATGAAGACCGCAAAAATTTCTTTTTCAATGGTGTATGCTTCAAAGTTCATTGAGGTTCATCTAGAACTTCAAAATAATCTTTTTCGTGGGTTTTTTCCCATACTTTTTTCATTGGGTTTTGACCCAATTAAGAAAATCAACATTTTTGTAGTGAGACTTGGGATTAAATCATACCTATACTAGAAATATTCGTCACTTTCACAATGTATTCATAATACCTACACGGCTACACCCTTGATATTTATGTGAAAGAGTGGTCATAGTACATTTTCAATGCACATTTAAGAAAGATATCTTTTGAAAAAGCATTACAAGGGATAGGGTATAGTGGATAGAAAAGAATTATCTATTACCTTTTGTGCGGTCCATATAGATCGGTAAAACTCTAATAAAAAAAGGTAGAGTAATTTTGGACCATCTGAGTTTACAATATTAAATCAGATATATCAAAGATCTTACTAAATGCAGGTTTCTTGAAGTGAGCTGGTTAAAATTCTTTTGAACACAATATGATACTGAGAATCATGAAAGTGGCTTGATTGAATATATGCTATCAATTAGTATAAACATCTCTTTAAAAAAAAAAACAGAAGAAGTATAAACATCTGTGACACATGTTTATGTAGGGTGTTGAGAAGATATGCTCTAACATACATGAGACCCGGAAACAAGTGGGCTCACAAGTAATTAAATAATGAGGGGTTGATAATTTGATACCCAAATGTATGGCCAACGCACGCTTTGGTGCACATGGTGTGTTTAGGTGGGATTTTGATTTAGATTTTATTGAAAGCCTCTTAAAATCTTTTTTTTTTTTTTTTTTAGAAATAAAAAGCCTCTTAAAATCATTAGTTCCAATTCTTCATAAGTATATTCTTAAGCTTGTTGAGAATTTTAGGAGAAATTAATGGAAAAACCAAAAAGTTGAAGTAGGCTTTTAAAAGCAATAAATTCTCTCAAAAATCTATATAAAATTGAGTACAGATTACTATTTATAATCAATGAAGGGTTGCAAATGAGAAGGCACATTTAAAAGGCCACTTTGATTAATACAAACCCTCAAAAATGTTGTTGCTAGCTATTAAGAACCCAAATGACTCAGATTCTCTTATTTGGTATGCAAAAATAACATTTTGTAACTGTCTTGCTCGAGTGAGCTTCATGAACTTGCTTGAGCGGTCTTCGAGTGAGCCTTTAGTCATGCTCTCTTGTCCCTGCATGTTCATGCCTGTCTTCTGTTTGATCTCGCTTGACTAAGCACTACCAAGTGCCGATAGTTCAATTCTGTTTTCTAGTTAGCATGGTTTTAACAACTGAAACGGTCAAAGAACCAAAAATTAGTCCGGTTTCTGGTTTTTACCAGTTGATCTGGTGATTTTCACAATTGAACCGACAGTTTTTCTGTTTTTACTAGACTGGTTCCATATCTGGTTCCCGGTTGAACTAGTTCAACCGACCAGCTCTGTACAGTGTTTAAAACCATGCTATTTAGTGGTTCCCTAAACATTACACAAATTACACTAATGTCTAACTCAAATAGGTCGTGAGCTCCCTTGAGCGAGCCACTAAAATCTTGCTTCTTCTGACTTCAATTTTTTTTTTTTTTTTTCTTGATTCTATTACTTTCAAAGTAAGATCGCCAATATATTAGAACGACATATATATTCACAAATATAGAACAATTAAAAAAAAAACTCTATAATCATTTAATTTCACTATACTACTAATCCATTAAATCTTCTTTTTTATTTGTACAATATGAGGGACATTCTTAAATAAACAATTATTTTAATTGATGGATATATAGAATGTTTCTCTTATATATAAATAGGCAATAAATTATCTCATATATTCAACACCTATTCAAGAGGCTTACAAATGGACCTTTATATATATATATATATATATATAAAGAGAGAGAGAGAGTCTTTACACATTTACATATCACTAACTATATACTAATCTATATCACCGCCCACAAGTATAAGTGGTTGTGGTTGTGGGGTGTAGGAGACAAGGACTGAAATTCAAGTCTCTAAGAAGAAGTTTCACACACATATACACTAAAATTAAACTAAGATAGAATTTGTATCCTGTAAAAAAAATAAAAATAAAAACTAATCTGTTCCCTCTCAACCAAAAAAAAAACTAATCTATTAATTCTTTCCCAGTGGGTTCCATATTGAGGTTGACCTTGATACCTTTTAGGAAATGTTATGCACTCATTTTCTCATACCTGCCTCTGATAAAGGAGTTCAAGATTTATAGGCTTGCTATTTGTGCATTTCCTTTAATTATAGCTCTCACCCCAATTATGGCCTTAATCGACGTTGATCTCACTATCATGGGCGATACTTATAGGATTACTTATGTTATGGGCAAGATTCAAGTATTTTGTGAATAGAGACCATGTGTTCTAGTTTTCATGCTTCCTTTTTAAGGTGGAAGATCATATCCTCCATGGTTCGTCTCATCCTCAAAACTCAAGGTGTTGTGCTCGAGCTCCATGCTCAGGGCTTGTCACTTCTGCAAAGTTGTTATTTACAACTATTTTATGTTAGTTTTAATTCTGTACCAAATTTGATTGTAATTTTGTTCAATCATGTTTACCCTGTATTTTATGTGGAATTTCATTGTATGAGTTGTGTGTGAGAGAGAGTGTGAAGACTCAAGTGGATTTCACAAGAAGTTTCGCGAGAAGTCTTCCCGTGAAGTAAGCCACATGCAAAGCACATGACTGGAATGCGAAGAGTCATAACAGCTGGTTTTCGCGGGTAAGCGAGTAATTCATGGGTAAGGCCTTCCGATGAATTACCCGCGAAACATTCTGTTTTGCTATTTTGGCATATATGTTCCACTACATCTTCACCCACACTATATATACCCTTATTACTCACATATTGTGCGGAGTGTTTTTCAAAGAGAAAACCCTAGCATACACACTTGAGAGTTAGAGATTGTTATACCCACAAGCATCTACACAATCCTTTGTGGTTTTCCTCATACTCCTATCTCTCCATATCTATATCCTTGAGAGGTTGATAGCCCAAGCACTTAATCACACGCATTCTGAGTGTAAAGTGAGATTTTGATGCTGCTGGGAAGTATTGGAAGAAGCCAAGATTTGGTGAATGCAATTGGGCATATTGTGGGATCTGAAAAGCTAGACAAGACACAGTTCTAAGAAACCTTGTTGGAGTAGGAGCTTGGAGATCTTAGGTGCATTGGGTAGATCAAGCTTAGAGGGTCTTTTGCTATTCGTGTATCCCAACTAATTGTCTAGTGGATCAATTTATTGCTTGGAGGGCAGCGGAGAAGTTTTTCCTCGAATTCTTTGGTTTCCTCTTCGACAACACATTGACGTATTAACTTGTGTTTGCATCTTTTTTCCCTACTCTTTTAGCTTTCATTTTACTATTGATATATAATGAATATGGCTTAGAGTAGTTTTGTTGTTTATTTGCTCATATTTATTCTATTCTACACTTAGTTAAGTTAGAGTAAAACTAACCAAGCTGTAATTTTAATTTGGGGGTCTGAATAGCTCTTGTGTTTTTACACAAATCCGAGCTTTCAACTTCGTTCAATGAACCTTAGTAATTGGTGATAGAATATTGTTAGAGTTAAAGCTCCATGAGCTTAGGTCTATAGTTGCAGGATATTTGTACAACACACATTGTTTACCTATATATAAGACTGAACTTTGTAATTTATTACACAGTTTAACATTCAGTTTTTTAAACCTTCACAATCAAAATGGTGTGGGTCATTAGGTTGAGATTTAGTGAGATCATCCATATCTTGTGTGGTTGTCCAATTTAAGTTGATGCAAAGGGTTATTTTACACAGTGGCGGCTTCAAGAATTTTTTTTAGGGTGTTCCTGGGTAGGCTTGCTCTATTACAATTTTTTTTCTTCAGATTCTTTGTTACAATTTTCTCTTTTTTAGATTTTAGTTCAATTTTTTTTCCAGCTTTTTCTTTTTGCTTGAAAGCAATGTTATGAATACTATTTTGGACCCTGTTTTGGTTTGTTTAGTAGAACAGAATATTTCGGTACCGATCTATTTCAACATACTGTTTCAGGGTGTTTCGGGGTTTCTAAAAAAATTAAAAATAATATATATTTATATTTTCTTATACAACATAAAATTATTGATCCAAATAAGTAAATCTCAAATAAAACAAATCATTTATGGCTTGTTTGGTTAGTCAATTTTCATCACTCAGTTTTCGTCACTCATTATTTATCACTTAAAATACCCCAATTTTCACTACCCACCGTTTGGACACTGTTTTCACTTCACCTAACTCAAATATTTCAACCCTTTTGTGGGACCTATACCTGATCACCAAGTCAGACCCCTCTGTTAGCCTACGTGCAGAACCCATTCCCCATTTCCTTCACTTTTCATTTCCCCTTCACCCCTTCAACAGAGTGCCTCTCCCAAAACCCAAATCCAAACCCATAAAAATTTCAGAGGCTCCCTTGCCTCGTCAGGACTGTCCAACTCCAGCCATCTCTTCCTCCACTAGCCGTCGATCTCCCCTGTACTCTTCTCCCTTTAATTTTCTTTCTTTCTTTTCGTTTTTTTTTTTTTTTTTTTTTTTTTTAAGATCAGTGTGTTGGTGTGTGGGTTATGGGTATAGATCAGTTTGCTGGATTTTATGGGTCAAATCAAATTGTTGGGTTTCATGGGTCAGATCGGCATGTTGGTGTGTGGGTTGTGGGTATAGATCGATTTACTGCGTTTTATGGGTCAGATCGGTTTGCTGGGTTTCATGGGTTAGATCGGCGTGTGGTTTGCGGCTAGTTGTGGCTTGTGGGTTGTGGCTTGTGATGTGTTGGTTGTGGCCTGTGATGGGTGTTATGGATGACCATTGTTGAGGTGGGTTTGTGGTGGTGATAATTATTTTATTCTATTTTAATTTGAGTCGTGGTGGGCTAGTTGTGGTTGCGGCAGTGGGTGGTGGGTGGTTGTGATTGGGTTGGTTGGATTTGGGGTTGCTGGGTCTGTGTTTGGCTAATTTGGAGTTGCTAGGTTTAGGGTTGTTAGGTTCGGTGGTGGAGCTAGCTCGCTGGGGATGAAGAGGGAAGTAAAAATGAGAAGAGGCTAAGAGAGGGAAGTGAGAAGAGGGAAAATTTTCAGCAAATTTTTTTGAAGAACTGAAATGAAATAGAAGAGCTCCAACATTAATAACTCAGCCTGTTTTGGATGTGACAATGCATTGGCTTTTGGGGCCCACAATCTTCACATTTTTATGGACATGTCACTGAGTGATGGTTTTTGAGTTTTGAAAACAGGTTTAAGCTATTTTCATTTTCCATCACCGTAATCCATTTTTTGAATCACTGAGTAACAAAAACCATCATCCAAAACTCATCCAAACAAACCATCATCCGTGGGACCCACATGATTTGGATGATGAAAACAGAAAGTTGAGTGATATCACTAAAAACTCATCCAATCCAAACAACCTCTTAGTTTTTCTTTTTTGACACTCAAATCGTTTAGTTATTACATAACAATTATGGTTTTAGAATATTAAAACATAAATATGTAATTAAATAATGAAAAACAACAACAAAAAATAGTACAATAAGAGTGTGTATATATATATCAACCCACTGCAAAATTGCGTAACATAAATTTTTACTTTTTTTTTTTTTTTTTTTTTTTGTCTTTTATAATGTGTATTCACTTACTTTTAAGGGACTTAGGGACCACAGACACTACCCAAAATTCAATGCTGGCCCCATCCACCCCACGCTGAGAGACAAGAGTAGATCAGCAATTTCAACATGATTGCATTTTTTTATATTTACATACACTTACACAAAAAGACAAAAGCTAAGCAATTTATATTGTAAAAAGATAAGTCTAAGTCACAAGACTCACAACACAAGTAAAAAAGTATTGAGTATAAGATAGAGAAAAACTAAGAGAGAGAGAGAGAGAGAGAGATGAGATAGGGAAAAGGAGAGAGAACTGAGTACCTTGATGTTGCCTGAGGTCAGGGGCGGCGCCGTAGTGGCACTTTGAAGGCCGAGGTTCTTATTTCTCGATGGACCCAATCTCGCTTTTGCCATCGCTGATCTCGCTTCGCTTTTGCCGTCGCCGATCTCGCTTCTCTTTTGCCGATGCCAATCTTGCAATCCTTGATCTAGGTCAAGTCAATCTACGATCTCATTGTCGCAGAGTTGCTCTGGATGTTCAGTGCTGCTGACTTCTTGTTGCTTTGCTTAGTGTTTTTTTTTTTTTTTTTTTTTTTTTTTTTTTTTAGGATTGTTGCCTTTGTAGCCTTGCTGATGTTGAGTCGCTGCTACTGCTACTACTGAAATGTGACTTAAGTGAGAAAGTGAGGTTTTTATTAGGTTAGGAATTGGGTAATGGGTATACCGTATACATATTAAGTTTATAAAATTTTTACCATTATTATATTTGTTGAGAATCTGTGGGTTTGCTCTTTGTTGGACTTGCACCAATCAGTTGTTGTTGTTATTTATTTTTATTTTTTTTGAGAATCCATGGGTTTCTGTTTTTAGTATATTGGTCTTTTTTTCCTGGTAGGCTTGCCTAATACAATTTTTTTTTCTTTTTTTTTTTTCAAATTTATTTCAATTTTTTTTGGGCTTTTTTTTCTTTTTGCTTGAAAGTAGAGCAAATATTTTTTTTTTTTTTATTTGAGGGTGTTTCTAATTTTGATTGAAGGTGTTCCTAATTTTTTTTAGAAGGTAAACAAAAAAAAAAATTAATCATTATATATATATATATATATATATATTTTTTTTTTTTTTCAAGTCAAGGTGTTCCTAAGAACACCCTGACATTAACGTGGCGCCACCACTGATTTTACATCAACATATGGGGTGGCCCTATGGTAGGTCCCAAGTGTGGAGCCTACCTCCTATGTGAGAGCATGAAGCACAACGCTAAAACTATCTAAGTTTTTTCCATTTCTACAAAGGGGCTACAAAATTCACCTTCTCAATTAATGATTCTCGAGAAATTATTCTATGCATCATGTGAAGTGTATATATATCTACCTCTCATATAAGGTAGGTTTAATATACAAGACCCACAAGTGGGATCCACTCTTCTATAATAGGAGGGTGTATTAAACCCATGTACGTGAATATTTTAATGTGAATTACATAGTTTTTTTACGTATTTAGAATACTTGCAGTTAAAACGTTGACTTGATCCTTCTGCTTCTATAACACATGAGCAGGGAGAAATCAAAATAGAAGAGAAAATGAGGTTATGAAAAATTTCATAATCAATGGCTATTTGGAATAGGTTGGGGAAAACAACATAATAAAACAAAGTGCTTTCCAAAGCTTTAAAGTCAAAATGTACATGCCCCAGCAGTGCTTAATTGTAAATGACTGTATCATATGTTTCTTGCCACAATGATCTGTATCCTTGTTCCTCTAAGGAAACACCATAATACATATGAGAATAATCACTAAGTCCTCCAACTTCAATTATACCATCCATCTCATTTTCACAGAGGTCCATGTACCAATTCATATCATCACTAGGTGATGAAGCCTCTGGCTCCATATCAATCAATCCAAATTCAAATTGATCTTGGGAGACCATGCAATCATGACCATCCTCGTTTCCAACAATGCACAACTGACCATCTTCCACAATGAAATCTGGTTTCATGCTTGAATTTTGACTGTCCATTGCATTGAAATTGATCTCTTCTTCTAATGACCTGATTAAGCTATTTAATCGATCCTCATCACGCTCTTCGCCTTGTGATTCTTCTAACAAGGACATTAGGATTGCACCATCAATTTCTGAAACTTCTATCCCTTGGATGTCACTACCAACTATGTTGCCTGCACAAATTTCAGGTAATGGGGAAGCCATATGGAGGAAGAAAATTATCTTCTTTGACAAATTGAAACGAAGAAAGAAGCTAAAGAAAATGAAAGTTTATAGCAAATATAAAGCTGAGTATGTATGAGTCACAATGACTTTCTCAAGGGAAGTAGGCCTTTATATAGGCAAAATATGGACGAGCCAATTACGCACACATGTGCACCACCAAATAATGGGATAATATATGAGTGATGTGCCTGAAATCATATCAACTTGATACAGATAAACGTCATGGGACCATTATCAAGTTTGGAATTCCATGATTGAAGAAATCTTGGAAAAACTATTATATAAATCTCAAAATGTCCACTCTATCAAAAAAGCCTTCACAACTAAGCAAGATCCAGAATTAATGCCAGGATTGTTGACCCAAAGAGGATACAGCAGAAGGACCAGAGAATATCATAATCATCCACCAAATGAAACATCAAGTATCAATAAAGCAAGGAGAGAGAGAGAGTCCATTGTGACTTCTAGCTGCCAATATGGCCACGTGTGAGGACCCATTTTATGATACCTTAACCTTTTTTTAAGTTAATTTTCTTTTAGAAAGTATGATACCTTAACCTTGTGCATCACTTTGTTCCTTTGAATTTCAAAATGGGAATATAGTAAATTTTATTTTATAGAGGGAAAAGATTATTATTCACATGATAGCACCAATTTTATACACAACTTAAGGATCTCCTATACATGACATTCCACAAATTATGTGACACATAATATGCAATTTTTAATATGTTATGGTGGAGCTTAATTAAATTTCAATTATAGTTGTTAGATTATTCAAAATTAGAACTGTGGTCTGTGGGTAACAAAATTTATCTAGAGTGGTTGATCATTATGCAAGAGACATGGTATCAAAATGGTGGAATAATTTTGGACCGTTGATTTTAGAATATTAAATCAGATATGTCAAAGACCTAACAAAAAATGCAGGTTTCTTATAGTGAGTTTGCTAAAAATATTTTGATAAGAGTATGATACAGAGAATCATGAAAGTGGAGTTTGATTGAATATATGCTATCAATCAGTATATATAAACATTTGTCACATGTTCATGTAGGGTGTTGAAAAGATACGCTTTTAACATACATGGGACCCGGAAACAAGTGGCTCCTAGCTAATAAATTAAATAATGAGGGGTTGATATATCCAAATATGTGTAAACCACTCAACGCACGCTTTGGTGCACATGTTGTGTTTAGTTTAGGTAAATGATTAGATTTAGATTTAGATTTAGATCTTATTGTCCCATCTAAATGGAGGGTGAATGTATCTGCACCCATGTGATGTGTTCTCTTTTACCTGGCCCAACTCCAACCCATTTCACTCCAATTCTTCTCTGGAATAAACAATCTAGTATCTTGCTTAGAGTAATGCACCTCCCTTTTATAAGTTATTGTGGTCATCATAGTGCTTGCCAATAGAATATATTAGCGATTCTCCATTTGGCCAGGGAATAATAATTAGAGAGAGAATAATACAATTTGAAAAATAAAATATAGTTTATATATATATATATATATATATATATATATATATATATAAACCAAATGAAAATAAAGAGAAAGAGAGAGAACAATAAAGAATCTATTTGATTTAGCTTCGCTATTTATAGGAAAGTTCACAATGGCTACGTCATTAATATATGAATCGTATAAAGAACCTATATGATTTGGCTAAATTAACCATATATTAAATTAGGATTACAAGGCTTACAATACTACTAGAATTTGGATGCCTTTGCTTGCGTTGATTAGAATTGGATTTGGGTTGATAATGATTGGACATCGATATCTTTACAAATACGGTGCCATTAGACTAAAATCATAAAGGATAGGAGTAAAGTACTGATTTGAGGCATTTCTTTGTGGGGGTTGAATCTATGCTGTTGATGATATAATTTGATAACCTAAGTCTAAAAGGTGTTGATTAATGGTTGAGGTTGATAATTGAGAAATTTGTCTTCAGTATGAAGTACATGGGTGTCTGGAGACAGAATCTTCAAATTTAATTTAATTGTATTGGCTTAAATATTAGTACATAATATTTAAAAAATATATATTAGTACAATGCTTCAAGTATTTTCGAGTATATAACTTCAAATATGACTTTGTAGTGCGCACACTAAAACAAAGAAACACCGAACACAAAAGAAGGGATGGGATGGATCCTCTCTCTCTCTCTTTATATATATATATATATAGTTGGGTTCAAGTTACATCTGGTATAACTCTAAATAATGTTACACTACTCAATTACTTGTTATTGAATTCGTATCTTGAAAATCTTACCATTGAACTACATGTTCTATATATTCTTCATATACATGTCAATTTTTATACCAATCAGATATTATTTACAATTTGATTAACAAAATAGTCTTATTTTTAAACTACAAATAATTGAATTTAAACAATTAATTGATGACATGACTATTAATTTTTTATTATCTTAAAATTTTGTAAGCATAAAGAATATACGAAGCAATGCAATTTAACTTTGGATTTGTCAAAATTTGCAACAAATTTAAAAATATTACGTGATTTAATATATATATCTCAAATTTTAGTTGAGTTACGCACTTACATAAGTTAAAGAATCACATGAGAAGCGCATGCTGGAAGTTGAAGAGTTAAGTGCCAGCTGCATTCCGTGAGTGCTTTGAGAGACAAACCATCTCGTGAGGTACGTGCGAAACATTCTGCCTAGAGGATTTTAAGTATGACTTTCTTACCCTTTAACCATATTATATATACCCTCATTACCCACAAAAGTAAGAGAGACTATTTAGACGGAGGGGAAAAAAACCTAAATAGGTTTTCTATAACACACTCACACACTCATCTTTTAGAGAGAGGGCTACTCACCCTTAGTGAGAAATCATTCTAGCATATTCTCATTCCCTCTCCCATTCTCATACCTTGAGAGGAGATTTGTACCCAAACACAACTCACACCTATTCAGAGTGTAGAGCGTGTTTTGGAGCTTGGGAAGCTTTGAGGATTTGTCAAAAGAAGTCAATGAGGCTTGGCGGATGCAATCAAACATATAAAGGGATCTAAAAAGTTAGAGAAGACATGATTCCGAGAAGTCCGTTGATAGCAGGAGCTTGGAGGGCTCAAGTACATTGGGTAGACTAAGCTTGAAGGGTTTTTTGTTATTCATGTACTCCAGCTTTGTTCTCTAGTGGATCGATTTCGACTTGGAGGGTTGCAAAGAGGTTTTTCATTGAGTTTTTCGGTTACCTCTTCGATAACACGTCTCGGTATTATTTTGTGTTTGCATTTCTATTATCTAACTCTTTAAGCTCTCATTTTATTGTTGATAATGGATGAAAATGACTTAGGGTAGTGATAACGGTTCTTTGCACTTTCATTTGGTATCAGAGTGGGTACACTTATATTAGTTTAATTACCTAAGTGTGATCCTTGATCCTTGTTTGTTTTGTCATGGATAATGCTTTGTATGCTTCTATGGATGTTGTTGAGTGTAACATGCCATGTGTTTGTGAAGATGCCTCTATGAGTGTTAAATCTCATAATTGTGATGACATGTTACACGAATCTATGGGTGTTGTTAAAATTCCAAATGTCAAACTTTTAAAGAAAAAGGCTAAGAAGTTTTATGACATGACTATTAATTTTTATTATCTTAAAATTTTGCAGACATAAAGAATATACGAAATAATGCAATTCAACTTTAGATTTGTCAAAATTTGCAACAAAATTAAAAATATTAAGTGATTTAATATATATCTTAAATTTTAGTTGAGTTACTCCAAAGTCCAAACACAATAGTTTTTTATAACTTTTTTTGGTTTATTAATTAATAGCAATTGCAAATCAACAACTGTTAAATTTTTTGTGAATACAGAGATTTATTCCGTTTGCAAAATTGAGGTCTAAAGTTTTTAATTTGAGCATCGACTCTACACAAATACTGGCCCACTGACATAATTATGAGTCAAGAAATTGGCATCTCTTTGGATTTTTTTTTTCCCTTTAAATTTTTTTTTTTTTTTTTTTAATGAGAGGTTGGAAATATTTGATGGGAAAATGACACTTATATCTAAAACTAAAAGTGATTCGATGATTTTTTTTTAAGGTTTTCTACCATTCATTTAAATTATTATAATCTTAAACCATCCATCTATGTATCTTTTGTATCTATTTCGTGGTGCTTTATTATAAAGTTACGATTTACAACTATGTTTTATGTTGGTTTATTCCATGATAAAAAAGTTTTGTAATTACATTAATTTCGTTCCTTGTATTTTGTGGGATTTTATTGTGTTGAGTTTAGTATTAAGTTGGTGAAGAATCAAGCATGTAATGAAGATCAGTGCAATTTCACGACTAACTCACAAGAAGTTCACAAGTAAAGGTTCCTGCGAAAATGGCACGTGAGAAACACATACTGGAAGCTGAAGAGTTAAGGGTCAATTTCATTTCGCGAGACAAGCCATCCCGTGAGGTACCTGTGAAACATTATGCCTGGAGGATTTTAAATGTGACTTTCTTACCCTTCACCCATACTATATATACCCTTATTACTCACAAAAGTAAAAGAGGCTATTCAGAAAGAAAAACCCTAGATAGGTTTTCTACAACACACGCACCCATCTTTTAGAGAGAGGGCTACTTATCCTTAGTAAGAAATCATTCTAACCTCTTCTCATTTCCTCTCCCATTGTCATACCTTGAGAGGAGAATTGTATCCAAACACAACTCATACCTATTTAGAGGCTTGGCAGATGCAATCGAGCATATTGCGGAATCTGGAAAGCTAAAGAAGATATGACTCTGAGAAGTCCATTGATAGCAAGAGTTTGGAGGGCTCAAGTATATTGGGTAAACTAGGCTTAGAGGGTCTTTTTTTATTCGTGTATTCCAACTTTATTCTCTAGTGGATTGATTTCAACTTAGAAGGTCGCGAAGAGATTTTTTGTTGAGTTTTTTGGTTTCCTCTTCAATAACACATCTCGGTATTTTTTTTTTTTAGTGTTTGCATCTCTTTTCCCTTACTTTTTAAGCTTTCCTTTTATTGTTGATAATGGATGAATATGACTTAGGGTAGTGATAACGATTCTTTGTGCTTTGTTTACTCTTGTTCTGTACTTAGATAAGTTAGAGTAAATGCAATTTAGCCGTAATTTAAAATTTGGGGTCTAAATAAACCCTTGTATTTTAACACAAATTCAAGTTTTCATTTGGTATCAGAGCAGGTACACTTGAATTGATTTAATTAGTTAAATGTGATTCTTGACCCTTGTTTGTTTTGCTATGGATAATGTTTTGTATGCTTTTATGGATGTTGTTGAGCATAACATGCCACGTGTTTGTGAAAATGTCTCTATGAGTGTTAATCCTCATAATTCTGATGACATGTTATATAATCTATGGGTGTTGTTGAAATTCCAAATGTCAAATTCTTGAAGAAAAAGGCTAAGAAGTTTCATGTGAAATTGAGCAATTTCATTTGTGAAAAGGATGATTTGATTGCAAAGCTCAATGAATCCAACAAATTGGTTGAAAAGTATGAGACTTTTTGAACATTTTTTTGAGAAACTAAAGGAGTTTGAATGTTTGAATGTGGACTTGGATGCTAAACTTGTTTTGTCTAACAAACTTGTTGATGATCTTAAATATGAAAATAAATCTCTTAAGATGTATGCCAAGTGTTTGATTACTAAACCTATTACTAAAAAGGAAGAAAATCTTTGTTGCAATCATGTTGTGTTGCCTAATTTTGTGCCTATTGTGAATTCTACCTCTAAAGACAAATCAGTGTACATTCCTTCACACAAAAGAAACCAAAAAGTGGAAAGAAATGCTCTTAAGCCTAAGCTTTCATTTAAGTCTCATTCTAGGGAGTTGAGTGGATCTAAATTTGTTCTTACTTGCCATTATTGTAGTGTGATCAGTCACATAAGACCTCAATATTCCATATTGAAAAGAGAACAAAACCATGTTGCTAGATCCCTCCCTAAAGGCCTAGTGGACCTAATCCCATTGTTTGTCACTATTGTGGTGCCTTTGATCATCTAAGACCTCATTGCTCTAAGTTTCAAAGTCTTAAAAGAATAAATAGAAAAGAGAAATTTGAGCTTCTTGGAAGTTGTGCATTGCAAGCTAAACCGGATTTGATTGAAAGTGGTAAGTTGTTGAAGCATGTGGTTAATGTTCTTGCCTCCTTGTCTATGTGCATCTCTGATTCTTATTCTTCCAGCCCTCGTCTCACTTCTCATGAGACATTCATTCTAAACAATATTTTTGTTTGGATGAGGAAGGGTTCTTATGGTTGAGCTTATGCTCTATTGGTTCTTAATCTAATTCTTTCAATATTTGTAGGAATCTTCATGCATTAGATGCTTTATTGTCATGCATTTATGCATCATGCATCTCTTTATATGCATTGTTTTTGTTTCTATTGTTGATCTTTCTTTTATTTCTCTGTTTTGTGTAAAAATCCAAAACCATATAAAATGTGAAAAAGTGAAAAATTCAAAAAGTTTAATTGTATATGTTTGAGCATATATCACATGTGAGTTTGGCCTAGTACCTCCGCATTAATGACATAGTGCATTTACGAGCTTAACTTGTTATGTATGCACATTCCTTAAGTGTGAGCAACATCTAAATAGATTTTCAAGCTTTTCATAAATGATTGGTCAATAGTCTTACTTGATCTTGATACATGCGTAGACTTGTGCTTATATATCTCTTCACATTTATTTTTCAAAAGAGCTCTTCAAATGTCAATCTTTGAAAAGAAAAGCTAAAAAAGTCTTGCTTTGAAAACTAGTTTGATTAGAAAAATGTGGAGCAAATTTGTATTAAAATGTATGGTGTCAAAGTCAAAGGCTTATTCATTTCTCAAAAATTTATTTGTAGTTGATCAAAAGTATATAATATAGAAGCCAAATAAAAAGCTTTTAATCAAATGTAAACACATTGGTGAGGGGTTATATATGTTCATTTCTACGAGTGAGATAGATCACTTGACTTCATACTAATTGTATATGACTTGATTGAATTGATTATTGAAACTTCATACTAGACTATGGACTAGTTCATACTTGATTCACACACACAACACACAAGTTTAATGTTCAATGAATACCTATTTTATTTGTGTGTTTGTACATGTTCAAATGTGATGTGTGTGTTCTCAACCATATGTGGATTAAATCAAAAAGATTTTTTTTTCTTTTTATTTGCTTTTGGAAGTGATTTGTATCATTTTTTGTTTTTCAAGTTGATTTTGTGTGAAAACATGTTTTCTGGGTATTTTCACAACTCATTTTGTGAGTAAGCTCAGTCGCGAGTTTGGACAAAGAGTTTCGCGAGAAGGGCTTACCTGCGAGTTACCCACGAAAATTCCCAGCTATCTACGAAAATGTCCAAATCAGCTTTAAAAGGCATTTTGTGGGACACTTGTTTTAAACTTCTCCTATCTTCTTCCAAACTCCTATTTTAATGTTTCTACATCAAAACCCAACTAAATTGATTTGTTTTTAATTCCATTAACATCTCTAAAGTTATCTTTAACTCTTTTCATTGGTTTTGACCCTTAGATTATGTTTTTCGGGTTTTATGTTTATAGTTGAGATTTTCTCAAATGGGAGTTGGAAAACTTAATTTTTGTCAATTTTTTTATTTGGTTTTGTTTTAAATGATGATCTGTTTTGGATATTGGCCTCTTGTGGTAAAAATAATATGTATTTAGGCAAGATTTCCATATGTTCATACATTGTTTAACATACATGTGTAGTGTGTGCACTCTAAGTATTTGATAAAATACCTATATGGTATTTTTTTCACTCTTTTGAACTCCAACAAGTACCAATTTTTGGGGATCACCATAATTATTCATGTTTATTATGTTTTAATCATTGGTTGTGTTGTTTACACACTTTGCCCCACGAGTGCCTTGCTTATGCATTGGTCATACATCTCACATGCACACTAGATGCACCTTTGATGCAAACACTCTAACACTTGACTTGTTTTGCATTTACTTATGCTAGTTAAGTCTTTTTAAACCTTTTAACACATATAACATGTTCTTGTGTCCTTGTTATGCCTTGGTCTACACCTTGTTCTATCATCCTTAACATGTTATATTTACTTTATGCTTTGTAGCATTGTGTTTTTAAGATATTTTATATTTTGTTTGAACATCATTTTCTCATTCATCTTGCACCCCTCATGTATCTTATCCTTATTCATATCTTCTTTTCTTTCCATCCTTTCTCTTGATTCATTTGTCTATTTGTGACAAAAATGGAAGAATATACCGGAATGTATACCGAAGTTTTTCATCATTTTTATATGACTCATGTGCACATTCTCAATGGGAGAAATTCTATCTCGTGCATATTCGTAGGGAGAGAAAGCCATAGGGGAGATGCATATACCAAGGGGGAGAAGACATTTACTTTCATGAGAAAACATTGTTTTGCTTTGTTTTATTTTATGCTTGTTTTCTCATTGCTATATAGTGATTTGAGTTACATTTAGTATCTATACTTATTGCTGTCATTGCATCATGTTTATGTGTTGGACATGCATACACCCTTATGCCACTGTGTTTTATTGGTTATATGTTCGAATGATCATTTGCTTTGCTGTATAATCATTGTAGTCATTTCCATATAACTGTCATGTATTTGATCAAGTTGCTCATATGTTTCATATATTGTTTACTTGATCGCTTTTTACTTGTTACATTATACTTGTTTTTTTATTACCTGCATTACCTTGAGGGTCTAATGTATTTTGTATAAGTGTTTTAGGTTACAGGTATACATGTTCCAAGTTTATTACAGGTTTTAGATTTAGGTGTGAGTGAGTTTTGTCATTGTTCCCAAACTTATATTTAAGTCTAGAGACTGTTATAGGGTGTTTTGTCATGAAATAGCCAAAGAGGGAGATTCTAAAGTTATGATTTACAACTAATTTTTATGTTGGTTTTATTTTATGACAAATAGTGTTATAATTGCATTAATTTTGTTCATTGTATTTTGTGAGATTTTATTGTATTGGATTTAATACTAAGTTGGTGAAGAATCAAGCATTTAATGAAGATCAGTGCAATTTCGCTACTAGCTCGCAAGAAGTTCGCAAGTAAAGGTTTCTGCGAAAATAGCACATGAGAAGCACTTGTTAGAAGCTAAAGAGTCAAGTGTCAGCTACATTTTGCGAGTGCTTCACGAGGCAGGCCATCTCGCAAGGTACCCACAAAACATTTTTCCTAGTAGATTTTAAGTTTGATTTTCTTACCCTTCACTCATGCTATATATATCCTCATTACCCACAAAAGTAAGAGAGACTATTCAGAGAGAAAAATCCTAAATTGGTTTTCTACAACACACACACCCATCTTTTAAAGAGAAAGCTACTCATCCTTAGTGAGAAATCATTTTAGTCTCTTCTCCTTCCCTTTTTCATTGTCATACCTTGAAAGGAGATTTGTATCCAAATACAACCCACACATATTCAAAGCGAAAAGAGTGTTTTGGAGCTTGGGAAACTTTGGGGATTTGCCAAACGGCGCCAGTGAGGTTCGGCGAATGTAATCGGGTATATTGCGGGATCTGAAAAGTTAGAAAAGACATGACTTCAAGAAGTCTGTTGGTAGCAAGAGCTTGGAAGGTCTTTTGTTATTCGTGTACTCCAACTTTATTCTCTAGTGGATCGATTTCGACTTAGAGGGTTGCAAAGAGGTTTTATGCCGAGTTCTTTGGTTTCCTTTTCGATAACACGTCTTAGTGTTATCTTGTGTTTGCATCTTTCTTTCCCTACTCGTTAAGTTTTCCTTTTTATTGTTGATAATGGATGAATATGACTTAAGGTAGTGACAACGGTTCTTTTCGCTTTATTTACTCTTGTTCCACACTTAGATAAGTTAGAGTAAAAGTAATCTAGCTGTAATTTGAAATTTGGAGTCT
The DNA here is from genome assembly GCA_014183005.1 of Castanea mollissima. NCBI lineage: Eukaryota > Viridiplantae > Streptophyta > Magnoliopsida > Fagales > Fagaceae > Castanea > Castanea mollissima. Next base: position 17,932,077 of record JACAVU010000003.1, on the reverse strand, counting down.
AAAGAAGTCCTTGTATTTTAGCACAAATCCAAGGTTTCATTTATGTCTGTAGTTCAAACCTTGTCACCCTATTTCCATTTTTTGTCTATTTATTTCAATTCACACACACATGATGGGAATGGTCCTTCAATTTATCATCAAGTTTCTTTCAACATCATGAAAAACTCGTTTGACCAACAAAGGCCACAAGCTTTCCTAAGCTTGGCTCATCCTAGCACTCCTTTCAGTCATCCAACTATTCAGATGACTATGCAACCATAAGAACACTACTAATAAAGAAATTAGGATCTAAGCAAGAGATTGTTGGAAAATATAATTTTGCATCTCATACAAAAACATGTAGTGGAAATATACGAATCTACTTCATTCATATGAGATAACATGGAATATATGTATTTTAGAAACAAATAATAGGAAGGCATACCTTGATGCAATGAAATTTAAAACAAACAAAAATTGAACTTGTGAAGACTTTCAATCTTCATCCTGATTCCACATATGCCCAAGACGTGTGGTCACTCAATCAGATCTATACGAACTTGTTCAAGAGAATAAAAAAGTGTCTCTTGAGAAATCTTTATGTTTCTCTTTTAATCATACGTGTATTTTCTTTTAACTGCACTTGACAGTTACTTTATTTAATAACTCTTATTAAATAAATAACTAATTATCTAATTAGGTTAGCTTTTTGAGCCAGCCCAATTAGGTTTTAGTGTGTGGCTTAGAGTTGGACCAAAATGGACAAATTAAGTTCTAACTCCAATGGGATTTAGGCTTATCTATTAACTCTTGACAAAGTCAAAGCTACCATTAATTTTATTTAATACTATTATATAAATATAATTCTACTCTAGGCTTTTCTAATAAATATATCCCAAGACTTTGTCATGTAATCATTTAACCCTTTCATGAAAATATTCGTAGATATACAAAGTCATAATATATAATTGTCACTTTGAAGATTACTACCTCTTGATTCTTAAGTACTTGGTTTAATTCTTTAAGTTATTCATATATATTTAAGAAACTCAATTTCATAAAATATAAACTTTAGTAACTCTTTACTAAAGTGGTTAGGCTTAACACCCTGAATAAGCAAAATCATTAATTTATCTCAAGAGAATATTTTATATCTCTATAAAAAGATTATGAATTTCATCTTAAAAATATGTGTTTCTTCAACATTACGAATGGTAGCCCAACATACTAAGATTTTGACCGCCATATTAGGTCTCACTCTTGATATATCAAAACAACTTACATTTCATAATTGAGTTCACTATTTTCTCAAGATTGAGAGTTTATGTAAATGAAAGTCATGAGATTTATTATTCATTTGACAGTTGTTAATAAAATAATAAATCTCATAGCGGTCCAGTTCAATATATCTTATACACTTAAAATATATTAACATATCATTAGAAGTCTCTACTTCCATGATCAAGATAAATCATCTACACATTGATTCTTTTTTTTTCTTTTTTTTTTGCCATTTTTGTAGATGAAATGCCCAATTTCATCATCAATTACAAACTAAAATTTTGAGTTTACAAAAAACTTGTGATTTACATTTTCCATGACTAAATCATTTATTATACATTTCAAAGACTATATGATAATGTTCAATTATTAATGTTACCATTATTTTACATAATAAAGTAACTTTATTACTTATAACATATTGCCATATATAATATTATACATAGCATAATACAATAGGATTTTAGGACACTAATTCTAACAGAGATATCCACCTAGCAACCCATATTCCCAAATTATGAGCACAAGCATCAAATTTTGCTATCATTAATTCACACCTTCTATCACACCCCCACCATGTAAAATGGCAAAGATTGAAAGGTAGCCAGCCTATTCATAAAGTTTAATATGAACGTGAGTTTGGATTAGCTTTTTTTTTTTTTTTTTAATTTCTATTTTATGTACTTATATTCAACTTCTAAAACCTCAATATTTTAAATACAACTACATTTTTGTCGAATTTTAGGAAAAATAAATAAATTTTTATCAGAAAGAAAAACTAAATGCACGCTTAGTTATTTTTATAGGCAATTTAATTCTATTTCATGTTTCATGTATAACATATATTTGTTTTTTATTTCTTTTGTAGAATTAGATTAGTATTAATTATTTACTATAAAATCAAAGATTCAAGTATTATTTCACTTTCATCTTTGAACTTTTTTTTCGTTTTATTTGCATTTAAGAAGTACTAAAAAGAAAAAGAGTTTTTTTATTTTTATTTTTTAAGAATCAAAATATAAAGAGTTTAGATAAATGTTAAAAGTTTTTTTCCCTTATTTATTTATCTTAAAAAAGTTTGGGCGATAATGGGTTACCTAAACCTGGTTATAGAACTTATGAATAACCAGGTTAAGGTAATAGGACTAACATGTTTTAAATTGATCAAAGACCAGTGAACCACCACGGTGCATTTTTGACAAGATAATCATTTTACAAGTGTAAGTATTGTAGGGTATAGAAGGCAAGGATTAAAATCTAAGCCTCCATGAGGAAACTTTACACATATATACATTTAAATTAGTTTAGAATCAAATTTATACCTTGTATAATATTATTAAAAAAAAAAAAAAAAAAAACCCAATGACCCCTTACCTAATCCGATCCAACCTAAATGGTCCAACCAACCCGACCTAAACCGTTTAACAAGCTAGGCGGGAACATTGTAACCTAAGCATGGGCAAACAGCTAATGTAAGTTCAGGCACAGAACTTTGACTCTACTTCTGGATATGGCTTTACTTGTTACCATCACTCATGCCCGCAACACGAGTTATTACCATTGTCCATAGACAATTTTCCCTCTCAAACTGTTCATATTTGAAGTTTCATTACTCGTGCTTCTCCACCCTTTTTCTATCAAAACCCAATCTCCACTCTGCTTCATACCACAAAACCAGCAAATATCTTGTTTACTGCAACACCCAGATCACAAAACATGGAAAAAATGGTAATATCAAAGAAGCTGAGTCCGTCTTCAGTCATATGCCCCACAAAAATACCATCTCTTGGACTGCCATGCTCACTGCCTATGGTCAAAGTGGCCAGACCGTCAGAGCCCGGAAACTGTTTGATGAAATGCCTGAGCGAAACACTGCTTCGTATAATGCCATGATCACGGCATATATTCGGAATAAATGCGTGATAGAAGAAGCTGTTAAGTTGTTTGATGAGATACCTGAGCGTAATGCTATCTCTTATGCTGCAGTGATCACTGGTTATGTACGGGCAGGGATGTTCGACAAGGCTGAGAAGCTTTACTCTGATATGCCAGTGAAGTGGCGGGATCCGGTTTGTTCGAATGCTCTAATAAATGGGTATTTGAAGATGGGAAGGTTGGAAAAGGCAGGTCGAATTTTTGAGGGTATGAGGGAGAGAGATGTGGTTTCTTGGAGCTCTATGATTGATGGGTATTGCAAAGAGGAAAGGGTAAGTGATGCTAGAAATTTGTTTGATATCATGCCAGAGAGGAATGTAGTTTCTTGGACAGCAATGATTGATGGGTACATGGGAATGGAGAGTTTCAAAGATGGGTTTGAATTGTTTTTGAGTATGAGAAGGGAAGGAACAGTGAAGGTTAATTCTACTACCTTGACTGTGCTGTTTGATGGTTGTGGTAGTCTTGGTAGGTATAGAGAAGGCATTCAAATGCATGGATTGGCTTCACGCATGGGATTTGAATTTGATGTCTTCTTAGGAAATTCTATTATTACCATGTATTGCAGATTTGGTTGTACAGATGCAGCTACAAAGATATTTCATCAGATGAGTAGGAAAGATGTGGTTTCTTGGAATTCCTTGATTGCGGGTTATGTCCAATATGGTTCAATTGAAGAAGCCTTTACACTTTTTGGGATGATGCCCAGAAAAGATGTAATTTCCTGGACAACCATGATTACAGGATTCTTGAGCAAAGGGATAACTGAAAAATGCATCCAATTGTTTAAATTGATGCCTCATAAAGATGATATTGCTTGGACGGCTGTCATTTCTGGTTTTGTGAATAACGGGGAGTATGAGGAGGCCTTTTGTTGGTTTATAGAGATGCTTCAGAAAGCAGTCAGGCCAAATCCTCTTACTTTGAGTGGTGTGCTTAGTGCTTCAGCTGGTTTGGCAACACTTAACCAAGGGCTGCAAATCCATGCTCACATAGTAAAGATGGATTTGGAATTTGATTTGTCCATTCAAAACTCTTTGGTTTCAATGTATTCCAAATGTGGAAATGTAGATGATGCCTACATGATTTTCAAAAATATCAATGCACCCAATATTGTGTCCTTTAACTCGATGATTACTGGATTCGCCCAAAATGGGGTTGGGGAAGAAGCACTTAAACTATTTCAAAAAATGCAGAATGAAGGCCAGGAACCAAATCAAATCACATTTCTTGGCATTCTTTCAGCCTGCACCCATGTGGGACTTGTGAAAGAAGGATGGAACTACTTTACATCAATGAGTTCGTTATATGGTATTGAACCGGGGCCTGACCACTATGCATGCATGGTTGATCTCCTTGGCAGAGCTGGATTTCTAGACAAAGCGATTGATTTGATCCGTTCAATGCCTTTTGAACCCCATTCTGGGGTTTGGGGGGCTCTTCTTGGCGCAAGCAAGACCCACTTACGTATTGATATTGCAAAGGTTGCAGCTGAGCAACTTGTCAAATTGGAGCCTGATAATGCAACCCCTTATGTGGTCTTATCCAACTTATATTCCATTGAGGGGAAAAAGGAGGATAGTGATGAAGTCAGAATGACCAAAAAATCAAAAGGGATTAGGAAGAATCCAGGTTGCAGTTGGATAATAGTGAAAGACAAGGTTCATATGTTTCATGCAGGATATCAATATCATATGGACTTTGAAAGGATATATGTTATGCTTTGGACCATGTCAATGGAAATGAATCAGTTGGAGTACAGCAGATAATGACTGGTTTCCTTTCTTTAAAATGATATACATGTCAAAAGAGGTAACTACCACCAGTGTTTTTTTGTAGATATCTGTGGGAGCTATCATCTCATATGTGATTTGAGTTTCTTCTGTTTCTTATGGTTGATTATTTGAGGCTGGTCTCAAGGCTTTGTTCGGAAGGAAACACAGCTTCTTAGGATACTTTCCTGAAAAGAATTAAAAGAAAAGCCATCATTCTTTCAATGGGTAATGATGATTTAATATGCAGCCAACATCTTTTTGGAAACTTGTAGGGGCTGGGCGTTTGCAACAATTTTGATGAAGGCATCTCACTTTGTGCTGTTGGTATAAAAATTTGCCTAGCATGTGAAGGCTGTAATCCTTTTGGACTCCCAATTAAGCATACAGGAGCTTGTTCTACTAAATGACCCCAACAGGTGCTTGTCGTTGTTATGTGTTCTTTTTAGACCAGTTCATCATTCTTTTTAAGCCCAGGATTCTGCTCGATGACAATAATTGTTGCTATTTTAAGAGTGCTTCAGAATGCTTGTATCAACCTCTATTATAAGGACTCTACATCTTTTTGTTGTTGCACAAAGGGTCTCCCTCCTTCAGAATGCTTGACACCACAGCTGCAAAACCATTGCTTTGCTTCCTCTGCCCTCTTCCCATTCCATTTCTGGAGATAGGGTTGCCAGACACTGTTTTGGAACGTTGTGCATATATTCTGCCCCGAGTTTCATTGGAGATGAGCATAATCAATTCCGTAGTTTTATGGTTTCTCAAGCTCCCAAGCAGTCTTACATCACATTTGGCAATTAGTCCTCTCTTCAATTACTGCTTTGCTGTTGTTGATGATCACACCTAGAAGATTACAAGGTGACTTCTAACATCTCTGATCTATGCTATTAAGAACAACTGCAACTATGACTTAAATCATCAGGGTCAGGGTTCTTGTGGAAAATATTATTTGTTTTGTCAAAGGGAAAATAAAAGGAAAAAGAGTTGTAACCTAATCACACAAAACCCTAATTATCTTCTTTTTATATTGAGTGTGAATTTTCTGAACTACAAGAAGTAAAAATAGCATACCCTTTGACTGAAAGTATTTCCAATAATTGTTTGCCAGACCTCAAATATAAATTTAATGCATCATCCTGTATCTCCTACAAACTTCTGTGATGGATTTGTGGGTGAATAACAACAAATAGATGATGTTTTCAAGGGTTATGATTTATCCTACTACATGACAAGGGATTTCATGCCAAGAGCATTATAGCTTAACTGGCACCCCTGGTGTTTTCAACGAAAACGTCCAAAGTTTAAATTTCTACTCCCCCATTGTAATAAATTATAAAAAAAATGTCGAGGGAAATACATTCTTATAAAGTAAATTGATATTAATGAGCTCTAGATCCAAAATGGTCGTGGATGGCTGCCCTGCATTGTTAGATGTGGTGTTTGTGGAGGGAGAGGAATAACCTGAGCTTTGAAGATAAATTGAAAACACTATGGCTGATCTCAAATTATTTTTCTGTAGAACTTTGTTGGATTGGATGTCAGTGTTGCAAAGTCAGTCCTTATGGTCCGTTATTGATTTGATAGATTTTTGCGATTTGAGTGGTTGATTATATGGTCCTTTATTGTATACTTCCTGTATACTTGGGTGATTCTATTTTTTGATATTAATGAAATTTTACTGGTATGGGAAACACATGCTTTGGTCTTCCTCCCTTAGAACCTAGGTGATTTCCTCCTTCGTGAATTCCCTCTCTAAGGATAACTGCTCATCATCATCAATATGATCAAAATCTAGCCCATCCATAGTAGGACGCTCCATCTCAGTTTCCTTATACAATCCTTGATAGAAGAGAACTATCTGAGAGTGCACATCAAACTCATCCTCATAAAGAACACCATCCACCTCAATCCTTTTAATTTGATTAGCTTTTCTATGAGAGTTTGCTAATCTATGGAAAAACCGAGTATTATTATCACCCTCCTTCACAAATAGGGCCCGAGACTTTTGCCTCCAAGAAGTCTCCTCAAGAGAAGCCAACTGTTCTATGTCTCCTTTAAGTTGAAGACGCCGACTCTGATCCTCAACTGAAAGACCCACTAACTCCTCTCTCGTATCTAAACCCAACAACTCAGATAGCAATTCTAAAAGTCAAATCACCAAACTCCTCCCTGTTCCACTTTTTAAGCCTGATTTCAGAGCCTTCGATTTTTGGGCCAAGATGTAACTTGGAGAGCCCTCAAAACTGTAACCATCCCACCAAAGGTTAACTCTATCAACAAAACCCTCAGCTTTTAACCGCATGTTTTCAAATTTGAAGGCACTACGACCACGTCTAACAACACCAGCTTCCAACAGGAGGGGGCAGTGATCTGAGAGAACACGAGGAAGCACTCGTTAGGAAACATTCTCAAAGTGCTCCTCCTAGTCAAGAGAAACCAAAACTCTGTCAATTCTTGACATAGAGAGAAGACTAGAATCTCTAAACCAAGTAAAGGAGGCCCCCTCTAAAGGTAAATCAACTAAGGAGTTATTCTTAATAAAATCTGAGAAAGCGAACATAGCAGGATTAAAAGACTCGTAGCCAAGCCTCTCACTTGGGAACCTGTTTATATTAAAATCCCTTACCAGACACCAAGCCGTGGGCCACCTGGCATGCACCTAAGCTAACTCCTCCCACAAAGTAGGCCGTTGTCCATTGTCATTAGGGCCATACACACCTGAACAAGCCCAAACAAAATCATCCACCACTCCTCTGAACAATACACTGACAGAAAACTGACCAACAATAATATCCAATTTCTCAAAAACCCTCTTATCCCAAATCAACAAGACCCCACCCAAAGACTTCTCAGTATCTAAAACAGCCCAATCTATAAAAGGACTACCCTATAAACTCTGAACAAAGGCAACGTTAGTAGCAGATACTTTCATTTCTTGAAAACATACCAAATCGCACTTCCACTCTTTTAAAAGGTTCTTACAGACCTCTCTCTTTCGGGGATTGTTAAGCCCCCGTACATTCCAAGAAAGAAGTCATAAAGTCATTTAAAGCTACGGACAACCTCCCAAGTCAAACGAAGAAGCTCTACTCCTATTCCTTGAATCAACACCGTCATAATTAATATAGGAAATAAGCCCTTTGAGCTCCTTGAGGCCACGTGACCCTAAGTTTGCCGGTCGCTTAGACACCCCATCTTCATTCACTTTTGAGGCATTCTTGTTCCAAGATACGAAAGAGAGCCAAACAGTGAGTTTCGTGTTTTACAATAGGGAAACCCACCATTTTACAAAAAAATTTCATCAACTTGGACACCCAAACCGAGGGTGGACCAGTCCTAGTCACTTGCGTTCCCTCGACAGAATCCTAAACTAACAAACCCACGTTGAGATCATTAGGAACCAACTAGGCTCCCATGGAAGCATGTGAAGTCCAGAATCTGACAAATATTCCCCAACTACATTCTTATATAGTAAATTGATATTAATGAGCTCTAGCTCCAAAATGGTCGTGGATGGTTGCCCTGCATTGTTAGATGTGGTGTCTATGGAGGGAGAGGAATAACCTGAGCTTTGAAGATAAATTGAAAAAACTATGTCTGATCTCAAATTATTTTTCTGTAAAACTTTGTTGGATTGGACTTTGGTCTTCTATGCTTTAGGCCTTTGGTATTCTTTGGGTGATGCCAGATTCGGTGATGGGTTTGTTATCTTGCTGGCATTAGTGGTATGGGAAACACAACTCGGACATTTGGAACTTGGTTCTGGAGTGCTTAATGTGGATTGTGTGGTTGGAACGAAATCGTCGATCCTTTGAGGACAAAGAGAAGATGTTGGATGAGTTAAAACTTTTATGCCATAGTAGTCTTTTTGAGTGGCCTCAGTGTTGGGGTTTCACTGATCGCTCTTCTCTCTTTGAGTTTTTGTCCTCCCTTAGCTTAGTATCTTGATTTCTCTATGTTTGTTGAGTTGTTTGTTCCTTTTTCTGCTTGTTGTTCATCATCATGAACTTCTTGTATTCCTCTTTTTTCTATCTTTTATAAAAAATTTCCTGATTATCTATCAAAAGAAATTTACATTACTTATTTAAAAAAGAAAAAAAGAAAAGAAAAAAAGAGAGCTCTAGCTCAAATGGTACTTCATTCTCCCATAAAAAAGGGTGGAGGGTATGGTTATGGGTTCGGAACACATAGGGTATGTGTGTTATTAATGAAAAAGGAAGTGCACATTATTTCTTCTACCGGCATCATGGATAAAAATATTTCTGAGAAATTTGTCACTGTGATTTTGGTTATAGATACTGGAGACTTTCATATATCTAGCAAGCATATATAAAAACACTGTAATTTCAGCATTCTTTTTTCTCTACTTAGGTGATCACTACATATCTGTTATTGCAACTAGGTAAAAACAATCATGGTGCTAATCAGTAATAAAACCGATTCCGTAGGTACCAACCTTCATTGGTAGGTCAAGGGATGTTTGAATTTAACACACTATTTCTTACTCTGTATGGCTACACCGTGAAGATTCCAGTTTTCATGTGTAATTTGTTGACCGTCAATTCTTCAGAAATTTCGGTGTGATATGTATGCGTGGTTCTTCATTTGTCTAATATTCCATTATTGATCTTGTCCGATACAAGTCTCTCTTGTGAGTGAAACGCCTTAATTAGTTTCTTCTATTTTTTTAATTTTATTTTTATGTTTTTAATTCACACAATTTTTTTTGTTATTTTGAACTTTGGGTTGGAATTTGTTTATTTATATCTAATTTGAAGGTGAGAAAATGTGAAAAAGTAGTAGAAAAATATGTTTTTGGAGCATTTTCAAGAACACAACCAAACACCTAAAAATTTTTCCCGGACCAATTTTTGGAAATCAACCAAATACTTGAAATATTTTCTTTTTGGTCAAAATATATTTTCAGGTGAAACATTCCCAAAATTAGTTGGAGCCAAAAATGGGCATCTTAATTCGAAAAGTTATGCGTACAAGTGTCGATTTCATTGAATTTCCTCATTTGCCTATGTCTTAATATTTTGGCCGTTACCTTTTTTCCCCTAATTCTCACAAAATTTCCCCTCAACGTGAGTCTGAGAGTTGCTTTCAAATTTCATACGACTTTAGCTTGATTTTTTTTATTTGTTTGAGGATGATTACAAATTTAAAAGCTCTTTTTCAACTACTTAATGATTAGAATGCTCTCCAAGTAATTTTTAATATTAAATTTTAAAATTTACTCTATTTTTTCAAGGAGGAAAAATCAAAATAAAGAAGGATTTGACTTACTTTCAGTACTTTTTTAACTAGAGGTCTTCTTTTGCTTTAAATACACAATGACAAGTAGTAGTGAGTTTTAATCTCTACTTTTTATTTAGTTAGTGGTGATGTAACAGTTTCTCATTAAAACAAAAAGAAATTCAAGTTAAAAAAGTACTGAAGATAAAATAAATTCAATAAAGAATTATTATTTTCTTGTAAGATTTATCTTGCAAGATTTACTCGCTAATTTTAATGGCATTACTTTCTTAATATCTAAATCAATGAAATTTTGACACATTAATTATAATTAATCCAATTAATAACCAATCAAAATTAATTAATCATAATCACATGGTTTAAGCCTTGATATACAAGAATACATATCAACCGTTGAAACTTTATATAACTTAACCTATTGATTTAGTTGTTTGATTGAAGCTTTTAGGACATCGTGTTGATCATTAGGACTTGTAGATTAGTTTCAAATGAAGAATTTGGAAATCAAACTGTCAAAATTACAATTTTCTTTTATGTCCCAAAATGATGATTTTACTCTCAGTGAGGTGAAGCAGGGGTAGAAAATAGGCTGTATACACTAGTATATACTTTTGGATAATAATCAAATCTTTTGTGTTGGATTTTTGGAAGAATGTTAACCTTGAGTTGTGGTCTCTTTTGGATATCACAACAATCTAGTTTGCTAATTAGCTTTTATGTACCATTTTAGGGGATAGGAGAAATAATCTCTTGGGAACCTGCTAAATTTTAAGAACCTCTTCAGTTAGCTTTAAATGAGGGCACTTTGTTTTTCATGGTTTGAGACTTTAAGGTGATTAGGTCTAAATTTTGGGCAAATACAACATATTACAAGTTTTGGCTTTTTTTTTTTTTTTTTGGCTTGACATGGACTCATGGATTTTACAAGTTTTCCAAACCCACTAAAAAAATCTCTCTTGATCTCATAGGTAAGTTAAGAACAAGTCTACTCTTTTTCCTCCATACCAATTTCCTTGAAAATTACTTATCAAAGACTTTACAAGCTTGGTCTCATGATTAGATGATTATCTTATGTATACTGTAAAGTGGGTTGTTAAATTAAATAAATCACATTTTTAAGTTCTTAAAAACTTTTTTTTAACACATTTGATGTAAATGCTCTTATTGGTTTTTTTTTTTTTTTTTAAAGACTAAGATATTGTTAAGATGATTATATTTGAGCTTATTTCAGCTAGGTTTAAAAAAAAATTTAAGATCAAGTGTTCAAAATTTATTTTAAGGGATCAAAATGAAGAAATTAATATTATATCTATTTTATATATATATATATATATATATCTATATATATATATATTCTGATAATTCAGGGAGTTGATTTGAACCCAATGAACAATATTAATAGTTCACTATCCTCGCATCCATTTACATTCAAAGACAGACAAAACAAGAATCTGATAAATGACTTCATGTGAAAAGTGCAAACGTAAGTTTTTGATAATTCGACAATTGGGGATGAGCAGTGGTTAGTCATTTAAAGGAACACATGATAGCTGATAAACGAGAATAATCAAAAGACAAGAGCATGCAAGGCGACTTGCTTTGAGATCAATAAAGCAGATAAAATATATATATATATATATATATATATATATATATATATATTAATAATGCGTGATCTTTTCATATCAGTGCTACCATAAAATTTTATGTTTGTATATTTATCTTCAACTACCGTCGTGTATTAATATTTATGTTTGTATCATACTTGTACATTTTTAGACCTCTTAAACACAATCAAATTAACTAGTTATTTAGCCAAGTGATTAACTTAGGTAAATTTGCAGATCTAGGTTAACACATATAAATCATATCATGCAAAGTAACGAAAAAAATAAATAACACAATGACATGATGACCCAAGAAAACTAAACCGATAGAAAACTAGGGAGGATTTAACATAACTATCCTCAAGGTAAAACGAATCCACTATGAAAGAATTGAAGTTTACACAATAGCGACTTAAACCACTAATATCCTATTGCTGCCTCGAGTAGAAAACTTACTACCACGACCACGAAACAGCTCTGAGTCCACGGACTACTTTTTTCTTAAATTCCTAGCAAGCACAAGCACTCCCGCTTGTATATCTTTAACCTCTTTAATCTGCAACTGAATTGATCACCTAGCTCTTAACATCAATCTAGATCTTGATAACCCTAAGTGTATGTGAAGACAAACACCTCTAGATCTTACAAAAGATTTACGCACACAGCATAAAAAGCATAAAAAAGACTCTAGAGATTTTTTGGATATAAACCCTAGATACAAAAATAGACACACTCTTCTCTTTCTCAGAAGCTTTTAAAAACGTGCTGAAAGTATCCTTTATATAGTGAGAGAAGTAGATCTGAAATCCTAATCCTTAATGAACTTGAACTGCTATTTGAGCCGACTTAAAATTCTGCAAAAAATTCATAAGCCACAATTCTCGATTGATCAAGTTTATTCTTCGATCGATCGAGCCGTGCAGAAATAGAACAGTAATTTCCTGCAACTACTTGATTCCAAACTTACATTAAACCAAATTTTGAGCAAGTCTAAACCAAGACTAAATGTTTTGATTATGGTTTGCCAACATAATACATATTGAAGTTCTAATACATTAGTCCCTCAAGTCTTAGAACTTAACAATCTCTCCCTTTGGCAATTCGTGACAAAACTCAAACTAAACAAAGTGCTCAAAGTTACAAAAACAGCCCATTACAAAATGCCCAAAAATAATTCAACCTAATCACTATTTATCAGTTGCAAGTGTAGACAGCAATACAACTTAATTAACTTGTATATTCCTAAAACACTTAACAAACACATAAACACATGTGTGAAAAGAACGATAGAAAAACTGTAAAACAACAAATATACAAACTAACTCTCCCCCTAAGTTAGATACATCAAAAAATATATTTTCTACCCCTTTCAAAAACAATTTCATCTCCCCTTAAACAAAACAAACTTTTCCAAATTATGTCATATCTTTTTCTCCCTCTTTTTTTCACGTATTGACAAAGACAACCTAAACAAATGCATCCAGCACTATAAAGAATAGAGGCAACTCCCCCTATGAAGAGCAACAAAGGTTAAAAAAAAAAAAATTTGCCCCTATAAAAATAAGAAAAATAAAACAAGTTTTGGGAAAAATTTAGGTGGTGGGAAAAACTAAAAACACACAAACCTAGCTTAAAACAAAATTGAGGATTCACTTGAAGAAAAATATTCTCTCTTTCAATATATGAAAACTTAACACTATGTGACCAATAAATAGTTGCATGAGTAGAAAAAATATTTGCACATTAATTATCCATCATATCTCTTAAGAAAAATATTTTCTGCAGTTCACACATAAAAATTAGCATATACTAGAATGTACAAAAGACTCAAAAATTAATCAATCAATTTTTAAATCAAGTTGAGTACCCAATTAGCAAAGTGTATGCATTTTATGTGTGAAAACAATGAGAAATATGACTGCAAGATGGATACAAAAAAAAAAAAAAATGCAATGCATGTGAATTCTAAACACAAATAATGCATGAAAAAAAAAATTGGTCAAAAACTTAGAAACTGAAAAATTTTCAGTTTCAATCGTTCGAGCATCGATCAAATACCAATTGAGCTAGGCAGATTCAAACCAAAATTTTAATCGCAATTTTGATCGGTCAAAAAACACACTCGATCAATCGAAAATATGGAAAAATCAAATTTTTGAAAAACAAAGCATTTTAATGTAGAAACTCCTCAAAGTATAGTATTTTATGAATGAAATGTATGAATATGAGATAAATTTTTTTTCAAAAACCTTTGAATTCAACCCAGATCTTTAAAACAAAGATTTTCAAACTCTTAACCATATTTTGCATCAAACACCATAGAAAACATAATCTTGGATGGCCACAACAAGATCACACACAATAACATGTGCCAAATTTAGTAAAAAATAACTTGTAAAGTGTGTGCAACTAGCAATAGCTAGAGATACATGTGAGGTGATATGTAGATAGAAATCAATCACAATTTCTACAAAATTCATCACATAAATTTGAAAGAGACTATCACTTAAAGAGTTACATCATATAACTCTCATATCTCCTAGAAAATAGACTTGCAATCATGTAAGTTTCTTGATTTGCCTCATAATGTACACATCAATTTCATTTGATCAAAAACTTTTTAAAAAATAGCCAAAATAATGTACACACCAATTTTATTTGATTTATTTAATTTTTGTCCACTAATGTACACACCAATTTTAGCATTTAAACTGAGGCTACACCTTATATTCTTTTTGTGCATGTGCTACATTTTCTCGTGCACAAAATTTTACGATATGCACTAAGGTGTTCGTGATTGGCTACTAAACAGTGGTGAGATAGTTATTTATGCCTTTCTCATTAAAATCAAATCCGACAATCAAAGACATGTGACTTCAAGATCAAGACAAAGTGATAAAAAACTATAAAAATCTTCCCACACAACATGCACTACAAAACTCAAACTAGTAAAGTGCAATAAAGTAAGCTCATCCAAGCTAAACAATGTACATAAACAAGTTATGTAAAGATAATATGACCAAGCTCAATTACACATCCATGATGTATAATACAAAAAAAAAAAAATCTTTTTGGTTTAAAAATTTTTTGACCAAAAACAAAAGACACACATTATACTAAATGAACAATGCAAAGCTATGCATAATAGTGCTTAACTAAGCTATAGAGAGTACACAAACAAGAAATATCAATTTTTTAATTAACTCATGAGTACATGTACAAATTAGTACATACTCACACAAAATCAAAAATAGCTTAGCACTTATATAACATATACTATTCAAGTTTCTCTACAATGCCAAGCATGTTCTAAATCAAGAGAGAGACATTATAACTCATGTAATCCTCAAGAGAAAATAAAACTAGACACAAAATAAAATATTTTTGTCTTTTTGAAAATTTTCAATGTTTTTGGATTTTTTTTTAATAAAAAAACAACCTAAAAAAAACAAAACAACTAAAAACAGAAACAAAGCATGTCCACAAAAAATTGAAAAAATTAAATCAGGGACAAGTCAGCAACACTCACTTTAGAGAATCGTTTCTCACCCATATAGTATGAGTCTTCGGCTTTGTAGGTGAAAATCTATGAGAACTAGAGTGTATTTGAGGGATTAAGAAAGACTGAAATCCTATAAATTCCTTTCAAAAGCTAACAAGCTCAAATTTTTCAAAAGAATATGAAACAATTTATACGGACTTATAACAGGAGAAATATCATCACATATCCTAGATTCAAATACAAAATGTTTAAATTTCAATTTATGACAATTATGACGAATATGACCAGAGACACCACAAAAGTGAAAAAACAGGAACAAATTTAGGAACATCAATATTCCTAACAGCAAATCTAGTCTCAAATTTTGGTTTTTGCCTCAACAAGAAACAATTTGGTCTAATATGACCAACAACACCACAAATGTGACAAGTAGGCACAAAAACAGATTGGTTATGCTCTCTAATTGTAGGTTTAGACATTAGTTTAGAAAATTCAACGTCTACATCAAAACTTTTACCTTTATCTAGCCTAGCAAAATAAGCCTTTTCTTTATTATTCCTCTTGAAATGAGAGATATAAATTATGAAAATATGCATGTACGCAGAGGAAAAATAACGGATTTACTTCATTCATAAGAGTTAACATGTACTATGTAAGTTTCTGAATTTAAGAACAAGAGAGTGTACCTTGGAGCATTGAATTTCAGAAACACTTAGGAACACTTTTAATTTTCACTCTAATTCCACTAACACTCAAGATATGTGGTCTCTCAATCAGTTTACAAATGGAGAATGTCAAAGTGTTTAACACTTCTTACACCGCTTCGCAATAGTGTTCTTACAATTCTCTACAGAAAATTCTGTATGTTTCTCCCTTTATATCTAATTGATTATCTAATTGAGTTAACTTTTTGGGTCTTTCCAATTGGGCTTAAGTGTGTGGCTTGAAGTGGGACTGAAAGAGACCAATAAGACACTAGATCCAATGGGCCTTGGGCTTTTCTGTCAACTCTTAACAAGTCCAAAATTACCATTAATTATATTTAATATCACTATATAAATATAATTACACTCTACGCCTTATTTATAAATTATATCATAATATTTTATTATACATGCAACTCCTTCATAAAATATTCATAATAACACAAAGTCATAAATGTAGACTGCCACTTTGTAAATCATTACATCTTATCATTGGGTACCCAGTTTAATCCTTTAAGTTATTCATCATATATTTATGAAATTCCATTCCATAAATATATACTTTAGTAACTCCTTACTAAAGTAGTTAGGCCTAACTCTCTGAATAACAAACTCATTAAACTTATCTGAAGGGAATATTTTGTATCTCCATTAAGAGGTTATGAATTTCATCTTGAGAATATATGTTCCATCAAAACTAAATATGATTACCCAACATATTGAGGTTTTGACCGTAAATATAGATCTCACTCATGATATATCAAAGCAACCTACACCTCATAATCAAGTCAATTATTCTTTCAGGATTAAGAGTTCATGCAAATATAAGTCATGAGTTTATTATTCATTTGACAGTCGTTAGGAGAATAATAAATCTTACAACGGTCTAGTTCAATATATTTTAACTCTTAAAATATATCAACATACCAATTAAAAATTTTCATTTCTATGATCAAGACAAATCATCTTAGTTGATATCTTATAGTCTTCGCAGATGAAATGTCTAATTTCATCACCGACTATGAACTACATTTTGAGTTTACAAGAAACTTGTGATTTAGATTTTCTGTGATGAAATCACATAAATCACATACATCTCTTAAGCCTAAAATTGAGAAAGTTTATTGTTAGGATTAGTGCCCTTAAATCCTACTGTATGATATCATGTGTATGATATTATGTATGACTTAATGTTGTATTTAATAAAGTTATTTTATTATTATCTAAAAATAATAGTAACATGAATATTGAGATATTATCATATAACACTTCTGTTATCAACAGTAGGCTTGGCACTAGTCAAATTTTCAATTTTAGCCTTGGATTCAACTAACTCTTGTTCCAAGCTTTTCATTTTCTCATCTTGAGAGGAAATTTGATTTCTCAAAAATTCATTCTTTTTATTAGATTCATCTAATCTAACAACCAATTCATCTTTTTCAAGATTAGCCAATTTTAACTCTTCCTTGACTTTCTTAATAATTTTCATAGATTTCAATAATTCCTTATGGATCAAAGACATCAAAAAGAATAACAGAAACAACATTGTCCTTTTTATCCAAATCATAAAAAACATGAGCAGAAAGACACTTCAAATTATCCATGATAACAGGGATCAATGATCAACTCTTAGATCAAAGATCTAAACACTAGAGCTAACCCGCTCTGATACCACTTGTACATTTTTAGACCCCTTAAACACAACCTGATTAAGCTAGTTATTTAGACAAGTGATTAACTTAGGTAAATTATGCAGATCTAAGTTAACACATATAAATCATATCATGCAAAGCAGCGGAAAAAATAAATAACACAATGATATGATGACCAAGGAAAACCAAACCGTAAAAAACCTGGGGAGGATTTAACCTAGCTATCCTCAAGGTAAAATGAATCAACTATAAAAGAATTGAAGTTTACACAATAGTGACTTAGACTACTAACATCCTATTACTACCTCAAGTAGAAAACTTACTACCACGACCATATGATAGCTCCGAGTCCACAGATTACTTCTTTCTTGAATTCCTAGCTAGCACAAGCATTCCTGCTTATATATCTTTAAGCTCTTGAATCTACAATTGAATTGATCACCTAGCTCTTAACATCAATCTAGATTTTGATAACCCTAAGTATATGTGAAGGCAAACACCTCTAGATCTCACAAGAGATTCACACACACAACATAACGAGCATCAAAAAGACTCTAGAAAGCCTTTGGGTACAAACCTTAGATACAAAAATAGGCACACTATTCTCTCTCTTAGAAGCTTTTAAAAACGTGCTTAGGGTTTTCTTTATATAGTGGGAGAAGTAGATCTGAAACTCTAATTCTTAATGGGCTTGAACTGCTGTTTAGGATGACTTAAAATTTTGCAGAAAATTCTGATCCATGATTCTCGATCGATCGAGTCTATTCTTTGATTAATTGAGCGGTGCATAATTAGAACAATAATTTCCTACAACTACTCAATTTCAAACTTACATTAAACTAAACTTTGAACAAGTTTAAACCAAGACTAAATATTTTGATCATGGTTTGCTAACATAATACATATTAAAGTTCTAATACATTAGTCCTCAAGGTCTTAGAACCTAGCACTTGTTGCCGAGTTTTCGAATTTTTCCTCTCCTGCCTAATGATTGCTAACTACCCAATCTGAGTGGTGATTTAATTTTTTGAAAAAATAATTTTCTCTTAAACCTATTGAACTTTTTATTTTTTGAGAAAAAATTGAACTTTGAGTCATTCATGATTTTGAGGACTTAACTAATTTATTGGAATTTTTTATTCACTTATAACATATGAGTAATAAGTTTTATTTATGGAAATGTAACATACAAAATTGGTGGGTTCCAGTTAGCTCAACTAATAAAGTCTCTGATGGTTGTATAAAAGATTTGTGATTCAATATTCGCCTACACCAAAAACTGATTGGTGTTTTGGTTAGATGATAAAGAGCTATCATCAGGATTAGATGCCATATAAGTTGAAACTCTTCCAAAAAAGCATATGGAATTGTAGATTTTCAATTTTATTATTATTACTTGAGAGGCTTAAAGTATTAAACTCATCATATTGTTTAAGGGCTTGTTTGGATTGAGGGGAGAGAGAGGGGGAGTAGAGGGAATGGGAGTATAGTTGAGTTGGTTAAAAATAGGTTAATTTTAGGTCAAATCTACTATAATCTACCCTACTCTCCCTCCCTCCCCCTCATTCCAAATGAAGGAATAGCTAAGTATTTGAGATTTAAGTCATGGTTATCTCTATCAAAAAAACAAAAACAAAAAATCACGGTTACCATTTACAAATGGTATAATAAGGATCAAATCTACTATACTCTATTCCTCTCCCTTCCCCTCAATCCAAACAAAGGAATAGCTAAGTATTTGAGATTTAAGTCATAGTTATCTCTATCCAAAAAAAAAAAAATTCATGGTTATCATTTACAAATGGTACAATAAGGGATATATATATTAAAGCTATTATAATGGTGATAATTTTGTATATGTTTTTAGGAAACTAGACAAATTTATATACTCACTAGGAGTGTCATGCAGCTATTTTCAAAAAATAAATAAATCCACACTAGAACATATGATTTCAATGCTATTTCGGAGTAATCTAATATTTGAATTATAGTGTCATGCTTTGGATACCAAATCTATACAAAAGTTCCCTTTTCTACTTCTTTTCATTGCATTTTGATTTGAGGCACAAATTACATTTGGTCACACAATAAAATAGGAGGGCAATTAAAGCATCAGACTTTGTATGCCAAATATTCACAACACTTCTTTCAGTTATCTATATGGCATGACTAATCCCTAATGCTTAGCGAACTCACAATAAAGTATGAATTATACTTTTTGGACATTGTATCAAGTTTGTTTTACTTAATAAAATTCCTTGGTATCATTTTGGGATTTTTTATTTATTTATAAAAAACTTCATTGTGGGTGTTAGTTACTTAGTTTACTAAAATTGCTGTCTAAGTATCTTAATTTTTTCTTATGATCTCATTCCAGACTTTGGAGGGGGCAGTTGTCGTGCATGTTGATCTAATGAGTTCTATTGAATTATATATTCAAAAGAACTCAAACTCTTTTCTTGGTATAGTATTTCTCTCTAGGATCAAACTTCCATTAATTATCGGAGCTTGAACATAAATCACGATGTAAAGTTGCAAATGAAATTTACTACAAATCCCTCTTTAGTTTTTTAAAGAGTGAGAACTGAGAACAAAGTCATCTGAGTGTGAAGCATGAGCAAAACTTAGATACAGTAACTTAGGTGCAGTACTTTAAGTTCTCCTCTGAAAATTTTGCTCGTGGCTATTTACTAATCACGGCAATCACAAAAAAAAAAAAAAAAAAAAAAAAAAAAAAAAAAAAAACACTCTATTCTCCCTTGAACTGAACCTAGAGCTCTCTACACCTTCCCTTGAAATCAAAGAAACACAAAATGCTAAAGCTCTTTCATCCCACCATGGATAGCTTCTCAAGCTCCTCTCAACAAACCAAATCATCCCAACTAAGCAACATAGTGTTGGATTGGGAAAGAGGGTTTCCAGTGACCTCCCTCTCACTTTGGCAGCCTTGGCCCTCATCCTCCAATGGCCCACCACCAACTAAGCCTCACCAGGGTTGCACCACTAACGAACTTCCTCCCTCTCACTCTCGTAGGACTTCCCTTTCGTTTTCTTACTATCTTTGGTGACACGTCCAATCTCAAGCCCAAGG
This sequence comes from Castanea mollissima, assembly GCA_014183005.1. Lineage (NCBI taxonomy): Eukaryota > Viridiplantae > Streptophyta > Magnoliopsida > Fagales > Fagaceae > Castanea > Castanea mollissima. The sequence continues at coordinate 17,911,292 of JACAVU010000003.1, read as the reverse complement.
TTTAGTTTTGTGGGTAATTGTTGGCTTTTGAGGTTGATTTATTTTGAGTTTGTTTTATTTTATTTTATGAGTTGGATCGAAGAGAGACTTGGGTAGATTGAAGAGAGAAAAATCAAGGAAAGGGGGTCTCAGAAAGAGAGAAGCAGAGATAGGTCAAGATGAGAGAGAATGAAAGAGAAACACTGGGGTGGCGATGGTGAGCTGCTGTGGCAGTGAAGGATGGTCTCGATTTTGGGATTGGGCTAAGAGAGAAGCTTGAGGGAGCTAGCCATAACAAATCAGCTCTTTCATTTTCTCATCTTGACCTATATCCCTCTGTAACCCTCTTAGATCCTGTATCTATCTCTTTGATCTATCTTTTCTATGCTAAATTTTTTATAATTCAATGGGTCTACTGTCTATGTTTGAGTTTCAATAATTCAATGGGTTTATATTGGGTCTTGTGCAGATCGGTTTTTCTTTAGCTTTAGATGAATTTTCCAACTGGAAATAGTTGGCCTTTAACATCGTTTAATGAAAATGTTAATAAGACACATGGCAAAATTTATAAAATGAAATTTAAGGTTGTTGGGAAATTTAGACCCTGGTTGATAGAATTAACAAGTTTTAAACCCAAGTTGTTAATTAGATTTATTATGCATAAAACTTGTTAAAACAAACAAACATCAATATAATGTCAAAATCATATGCAGCGGAAAAGTAAATAAGACAAGATATGATGACCTAGGAAAACCAATGAAATAAACTAATTTCACAATAAAAAACCTAGGGGGAAACCTTCCCAACAAGCAATTCACTATAGTAAAGAGACATTTTAGATCTAGTACAAAACCTTTGTCCCTAGACTCTACAATCCCCGTAGATGAACTTACGACAGAAACCTTTTACCGCTTCAGAACCTCTAAACTCTTCAATATATGAACGCCACCCTTTTGATACATGAATCCCAATATGTGACTAACTCCTTTGCACGAATCCTAGTACGTTACTCACTCACCAACTTGAGGAAGAAGAATGTTGGCTGCAAAGTTCTTCACTTCATTAACAATGAAGATTAAGAAGCACTTGATTACAAAACCCTAAAGCGCAAAGACACAGTTGCTTCTTTTTGGAGAGAATAAGGCATCAATCACCTTTTGCATATGTTCTCCTTGTATTCTCTTGTGTGACGGCCTTCAAAATAAGCCTTATATATGTCTATGGTTGCAAGAAAAAAAACCCTACACATACATGTTAGCATGAGCCGAAAATCAAATCTGAAAATTCTAATTTTTGTAACCTCGATAGATACCTGGATAGAAAGTATCTGTCGAGCCTCATTAATCTCGATAAATAGCTATTTGTCAAGCAGTTATCGAGCTATTTGTATGCAGCTATTGAGATATCTGTCAAACTTTAGTGAACAACTTTTTTTCACTTGTTTCTTGGTCCAATTTTCATGGCTTTAATACTAGACTTGAATAACATGTTTTTTGAAGTATTAAACACATCCTATATTTACCTAAATACAAGTAAAGTGCATTTTGTCAAAGGATTAGTCAATCACATAAAATATGTCCTTAGCAAAGGTATTGTATCTAAGTTTTACCCGTGAAATATAGTTTGAACCTAGCATGAAAGAGGTGTCACTTTACATTCATCATAATTAGAGGGTTTTGTCTTTTTTGATAACATCTCTAAATATTTTTATGATTCAAAAATATAGTAACCATGAATTATGATAAATGTCAAAGTATAAATAAATAAATAATCCAAGTGTTGCTTAGAAGATAGTGGTAAAGATTCATTATCAAAGAGAGTGATTCTAAAACTGGATAAGCAACATATTTTACATTGTAAAAATAAACCAAAAGCACCATGGAAATCCTATAGCTTTCCATATATACGCGTGTTTATTTGGGAACAGCTTATCTACCTTTTTCTGAATGTGTTTTAAAGTATACTTGTACATTAGAAAAAGTGAAGAAAAGTTCAAAAAAAAGTGAGAAATAGCAGTTGCAACATTTAGCTCCACCTCATTCTCGAATCTATGATTCAGTTTAGTCCAATCCAACTTGTAGATTTCTTTTCCTTGTCATCATTTAATAAATACTTGAAAATAGTTCCAATTAAAACTTAATAAAACGGAAACAATTTTTGAAAGAAATGGACAAACCAACCTTCGATCCGCCCCTAGCTCTGTAATCCACCCGCCTTCCCCAGTCCCTGAAACCTCCTCTCCTGGGCTTAGCCCTCTTTCTCAACTCGAGTCTTATACAAACTGATGTCCATTGCTTTCATACTTTTTGTGTCAATGACAACAACCTAGAATGTAAATATGCACGTAGCCTACTTAATTATCTAACATAAATAGGTAGAAATCGTTGAGTAAGTAACTTGTGAATTTTGTTTGGAGTGTTCCCTCTAGTACATAATCACCTTTTACCAAAATGCAAAAAATGGTTTTTGCTCTCAGTATAAAAGGGAGAACTTGAAGACAAGAATGAGGAGAGATTGGATAACAATATAACTGATTGATGATAATGGGGTATTTAAAATTGTTGGGTGTAAGTTTGAAGTTGTATGCTTGAGAATTTTCAGGCCCTTTTTCATTTTTATTATTATTTAGTTTGAGAAAGAAACATGAGCAGAGACTTTTATTAAGGTGTGATTTGGGTTTTAAAAAGGGAATGTGAGATGTTTTTATTTATTTTTAAATAGTAATAAAATGAAGAAAAAAAGGTAGGTAGTTTTAAAGACATGGATTAGTGGAAGAGTGGTTGTATGAAGTGTTTTATGTGGGAGATAGAAATGTATTTTTATTGAGATGACCCTAAGTTTTGTCTCTACTTAAATCTAGGATTTAGGGGTATTTTTGAACTATGATAATGAGGATCCCAAACTAGGAAAGCCCCTTATATAGTAGTATAGATGTGCTAATATGAAGTAATAAAGTGGATTCGAAAACCTTAATCATTTTCTCAAGATTGTTTAATCTCTATAATGTTTTATATTATAAGTTTTCTTAGTTTAATTATTTTCATAGTTTATTTAATTTTAAAACAACCAATTTATATTATAATAGATTAGGATTAATTTGGTTAAGATTTGATTAATTTTCCTTTGTTTATACAAATCCTTGTGGGTTTGAACTCCTTCTTGTTAAACTACTTGTAGGTTCGAACTTGTTATTGTTAAACTATACTTTAGTACTGTTCGTGCACTTGCGAGTATTATTAAATTTCACAACAATGAGTCCAACCCCAATAATTTTAATCCACCAATTCTAATGAGTGTTTGGACTTGCTCCCTAAATCACCTAGTTATTTGAAATTAAGTAAACATTAAATGATAAGTTATTTCTTTTGAAACTAAGTAAACACTAAACGATGAGTTATTTCATATTTTACACATGTTTTACATGGCGGTAAAGATTTGGGTTTTCAAAAACATTGAGAATTACTTATGGGAGCTTTCTTTTTAAAATATGTTGGAGACCCTATGAAATTGTAATGGCAACTTTGAAATCTTAATCAATGAAATTACTAATTAGAGAAATGTCACACAAATAAAATAAGATTATCTTTAGATAGTGAATTTTTTTAGAGGTTAGAAACTCTAAAACTTAAACTTCTCTCGTATAAACAAAAAGAAGAAGAAGAAGAAGAACATTTTTATGTGAAAAGATGAGGAGAAAGGGCTTTAAGCCTAAATATTCAAATGTTGACATTACAATTTCCATATTTTCCTATGCTTCTATTTGAATAAAGAATAACGTATGTTGTGAATTCAAAAAATAAAAATATATAAATTCCATGTTTATGTTTATTTTTATGATTTTTTTATTTAAGTGTTTTATTCAAAAAGATAATTCCTAATTAATATTTCGATAGCCCTTTTATGTTAATTATGTATAAAAATAAATAAATATCTAATTTAGCATTTATCAGGCTTTATATATATATATATTAAACGAACCCATCATGGACATATAGATGTTCCACATTCATCCCTAATCTTTGTTGACTTAAGGCTCTAAAATTTTTTCCGAGCATGAAGATTTTCCGCATTCATCCTAATTTGCCTCTTTCATAAGAGTAGTTTTGTTGATCATGATTTAGATAGCTAAGAGATTGAAAGTGTGTTCTTTATGATGTCTTAAATACTATAATTTTAGTTAAGGTATAATTAATAGAAATTTTTAATTTAATTGTATATTAGATTAGCAAGGGTATCGCAACTACGGTCATTCTAATTCCAAAATGGGATTTTCATTCTAATATTTGTCCATATGAATAGCAAGGCACCAATTATCACACCAACTAAGTAGCATATAATTAGATTTTGAATTAAAACTTTTGGTTTATTAAGTAGCATAATGCAAATTGATCATTAATTTGGCTAATGATTAGTTAAGAATCATTAAACAATTATATTCTAAAATCTTATTTTACGTTTTTAATGCTGACATGTGCTATAAAATTTTGTTAGGACACCAACCATATTACCAAACTGATGCATGACTTGATCAAGGTATCCCTGCCAATTTATCTTTTTCAAAATTTATTCAACGACTTATTTCCCCCACAATTTTTCAACTAAGATAATAAAGTGTTTCTTCATTGTTTTGTGCTAACAATGCGCCCCCAACAGGCATTTGAACACTGAAATATACAAAATCTATTATTATTGAGACCCCATTTCTTAGGGAGTGAAGAGTTGATTGATGTTACGGATAAAAGAGTTCTCATTTTAAAAGAAGTTTAATTAATCTGTTATTAGTACGCTTGTAAATTATCGTGCCAACTAAGTAGCATATAATTAGGTTTTGAACTAAAACTTCCAGTTTAACACCTGAAAGTAAATACTTTGGATCAAAATAAAAATAGTTACTTTGAAATAATATCAATGAATTTACTTAGATACTGAAATTTGTTTAGAGCTTAGAAACTCTAAAGCTTAAGCATCTCTTGTATAAATAGTTAAAAATTGATTTGTAGGATAAAGACGAAGGAGATAGGGTATGAATAGATAAAAATTTAAATACTAACATTGAAATTTCCATATTTTTCTATGCTTCTTAAATAAAGAATAACATATGTTTGTCGGTTCAAATTTAACAAAAATATTTATTTTTTATGTTTATTTTTAGTTTATGTTGTTTTTGTTTAAGTTTTATTTTTGACTAGATAAATCTTAAGTAATATATTTGTATCCTTTTAGATTCTTCGAATTATATATAAAAAGAGACAACTAAGTTGTCATTTATTAGTATATTAAAAAATAAAAAATAATATTAAGCAAACCCATAATGGATGTTTAATTTATTTTGAGGCCTAATCTTTGGTATCTTAAGGTTCTAAACTATTTTTTGAGCTTGAAGATTATCTAGCTTCATCTTAATGTGTCTCTTTCTTAAGAGTACTTTTGTTGATCATGGATTAGAGTTAGCTAAAAGAACAAACATTTATTCTTTACGATGTCTTAAACATCATAATTTTAGTTACGATATAACTATTATAAGGTTTTAATTTAACATCATATTAGTAGCAAACCCGTGCGAGGCACGAGAAAGTTATTTATAATAAGATCTAATGAAATTTAGAAATAGAAAATTGAGTTAATAATATGCATATTATAGACATTTTGCAAGTTAGCATTTAGAAAAAATGAATGTTCATAATAATAATAAAAAATACAATAGGAAGAAATATTTAAGTTTTATTCTTTTTTATAGTATAGAAGTGTTGTCTAAAATAGAAACGTTATGGGGCTCTAGGAGAGATTTTTTATAAACTGTTAACACTAGACATATATGCTTATGTTGTCAACATCTCACTGTAGGTACATATTTATCGAAACCTACAAAGTAATTTACAATTCTCAAATTAATAAAGAAAAAAAAAATCTCAAAAGTTATAGATATGCACACACTTAGAACTAATATCATTTGAAAACATACATATTGTACAACCAAGTCTTAACATTGAAAATGTTTCTCTGTTGCTTGAGAGTGTAGGGTCTGAGCTCTAACTTCTTGCACAGTAGAATAGATTGTCCCTTCTTGTGAAGGAGTTGTTAGGTTCCTTGGAGTTCCATGTGTACTCCTCGGCTTGTTGGGTTTTTTTCAAGGGGTTTGGGAAACAATTTTTAAGAGGTGAGTTTGGAAAACAAAGTCTATGGAGGATCTGGCACAATCCTAGAAATGCCTTTCTCTGTCAGAAAGGGAAGGGCAGGGTTGTTCTCTTACTACAAAGGAGAGTGTCAAACAATTCTCCATCGCTGCAAGATTCACAACGAAGAGAGCTATCAATGTCGACTCGATAGCAAGGACCTTCACTCCCTTATGGCAAGCAAAAGATGGTTTTGGGATTCAAAAGATCAGAGATCATGAGATGCTATTCTCCTTCGATACTAAAGAAGAGGTTGACAGAATTCTTAGTAGTGAACCATGGAGCTTCGATAAGCACTTGGTGGTCATGCAACGTTATGATCATGATCTACCGTTGGAGGATATCAAGTTTGATAGGACCACCTTTTGGGTACAAGTCCATGGACTCCCAATTAAGTATATGACTATTGCATCAGCAGAAAAAATATGTGGAGTCATGGGGGAGATTATCAATCAATCGGATCCAAAACTCTATAATGGGGGCAACTTTATTCGGGTTAAAGTTGCAGTGGATATAACAATGCCAATATGTCGGGGTCGCCTAGTTTCCTTGAACGATGAGAAGCAAGTGTGGATTTCTTTTAAGTATGAAAGATTACCCAATATCTGCTACTGGTGTGGTTGTCTTACACATGAAGATCGAGACTACGAGCTTTGGATTGAAAGTGAAGGGACCTTTAAGAGTAAGCAGAGGGAGTTCGGGCCTAGTTTGCTAGCACAGCCATTTGTGGTATCGAAAAGAAATATAGTTTATGTGCCGGGCTATTATTCCAACATGAAGAAAACCAGCCTCGGAACAGATGACAATCCGATGGAGAAAGACAGACTAGCGCAACCCCATTATTCCGAGTTGATCACCACGCTGAAGAGCCAACCACAAGCTGTGAACTGTTACAAACCGAGAGTTAATTCTCAATCAATGTGCAACGGTCACAGCAATTTACAACCCGTTAATGCCACAATCCCACCTATCATGCACTCATATGATTCTGCACTTAATGACTTGCCAGAATAAGCCAATGATGTAGAGAAGTCCTCAAGTGTTGAAACGGTGCAATTAGAAGAAGGTTACAAGGTTGAGGCGTCAGGAAAGGAAAAACTCTTTAAGGTGGAATCAAAGGCACGTGAGGGACTTAACTATGAGAATCAAATTCAAGGAAACAACTTAAAAAACATCCACGTGACTGATAGGGTTTCTAACCATGCAAAATGTGTCCTCCCTTCTTGGACACGCAGGTCTAGGCCAGCCACCAAAAATTAGAAAACACCAACAGAAAAAATTATAGGGAAGAAGAGACAGCATATGAATTTAGGTGACCAGGTGGAAGCATCTAGTATATTGGCAGAGGCTAAAATTCATCCCCACCAAGAGCAATGAGTTGCCTAGCTTGGAACTGTCGTGAGCTTGGGAACCTGCGTACAGGAAGAGAGCTTGTGGAAATCACACGAGTAAAAGATCCCTTTGTAGTGTTTGTGGCTGAGACACTTACAGATGATGCAAGGCTAGAGATCATACAAAGAAGCATTGAACACGATCATCATTGGGTGGTTCCAAAGGAAGGTAGAGGTGGTGGTTTAGCCCTGTTTTGGAAGTCTTTAATAAATTTGGCGGTAGTGGGATCATGCAAGTATTATATTGATGCTATCATCAATAGGGGTTCATAAAATGAATGGCGTTTAATCGGATTCTATGGTGAGCTTGAAACAGCAAGAAGGTCAGAAGCATGGGAGAAACTCAGGTATCTCAATTCTTAATCTGAAATCTTTTGGTTATGTATGGGGGACTTTAATGAGATACTTAGACAAGGTGAGAAGGTGGGAGGAGCACTAAGACCCCATAATCAAATGCAATTGTTTAGAGAAGTGTTAGACGAATGCGGATTTATGGATTTGGGTTATGTAGGACCAAAATTCACATGGGCTAGACACTTTGACAATGGCAACTCAATTTGAGAGAGATTAGATTGAGGTTTGGCCACCAACAATTGGTTTTTAAAATTCCCCTGTACGAGGGTTCACCATTTTTTGGTTTGATTCTTCGGATCACAACCCAATCCTCATTGTACTTTCGGGATTGGATCATCCTAAAAGGAAGAAAGTATTTCGGTTTGAAGAATGTGGTTGTCAAATCCTGGTTGTTCTGAAATTGTTAAAGCCATGTGGAATAGGTGTGAATCCAAACCTATGAATGGGATTTTAAGTAGAGTTGAAAAATATGGGAGGGATTTGAGTTGGTGGGGTAAGAATGTGTTTGGGAATGTGAGAACGGAGTTGGAAAATTAGGAGAATAAAAAAAAAAATTCTACCTAAGGCCGAAGAGGAGGCTATCCTATGGGATGACAGTACTAGGGTTTGAATATTAAAAAAATATATTGAAGAGTGGCGTGATAAGTAGGCTACAATGTGGGCTCAGAGGTCAAGACTATTATGGGCAAGAGAAGGGATAAAAATTCGTGGTATTTTCATAGTTGTGCTACAAAAAGATATCAAAAAAATTTGATAGAAGGTATGGGTGATGAAGAGGGCTCAAGGAAAACCAACCCAGAAGACATTACAGAAATTCTTATAAGTTACTACCAATCACTCTTCACTTCTACAGGTCAAATGGAGTCTTCATAGGTGTGAGAGTGTGTACCTAGGGTGATTACTGAGGAGATGAATGACCTACTAAGCTGAAGGTTTAAAGTACATGATGTTGAAGTGGCCTTGCAACAAATGACTCCCCTAAAAGCCCCAGGACCAGACGAAATGCCACCATTATTCTATCAACACTTTTGTGGAACGATTAGTCATGATGTTACCTCCTCCGTCCTCATGTGGATAAATTCAAGTACTTTGCCGCCTTCTTTTAACCATACTTTTATCACTTTGATCCCTAATACTAGCTCCCCTGAACATGCCCACCAATTTCGCCCCATTAGCTTGTATAACGTGTTGTATAAAATTTACTCAAAAGTTTTAGCCAACCATTTAAAAAAAGTTCTACCTTCCATCATTACTGAACACCAATTTGCCTTCACCAAAGATTGTCTAATCTCTGATAATATAATGGTGGCATTTGAGACCTTACACTGCTTGCAAAGATATAAATCTGGCTCCCATGGCTATATAGCAGTTAAACTTGATATGAGTAAGGCATATTATAGGGTGGAATGACCTTTTTTGGAAGGAGTAATGCGGAGGATGGGGTTTAATGAAGGATGGATAAATCTGATTATGTTGTGTGTAAAAACTGTTACATATTCAATGTTGGTGAATGGAGAACCTTGTGGTATGATCCACCCAACAAGGGGTATTAGGCAAGGCGACCCTATTTCCCTTTTCCTATTTTTGCTTTGCATTGAAGGGTTGAATGGGCTAATCAGAAAAGCGAAGGGAATGGGGATATCCATGGCTTCTCCCTATGTAGAAGAGGCCCAAAACTAACACATTTGTTGTTTACAAATGATAGTTTCCTTTTTTGCAAGGCAACAATGGAGGAGTGTGGCAAAGTGTTGGACATTTTGAATGCCTATGAAGTTGATTCCGGTCAAAAAATAAATAGGACCAAGACGGCACTTTTCTTTAGCAAAGCAACTGATGATGACATGAAGGACCAAATTAAAGAAGCATGGGTGTACCAGAAATTATGCAATACGAGAAATACTTGGGTCTACCATCTTTTGTGGGGAAAGGAAAAAAAGCAAGTTTCAACTACATTAAGGAGCAAGTGTGGCGAAAAACTCAAGGATGGGAAGGAAAATTACTCTCACAAGCAAGAAGGGAGGTATTGATAAAATCAGCCATCCAGGCCAATCCCACACATACCATGGGATGTTTCAAAATTCCAATGGGTCTATGTAATGAAATTGAGGCCGTGATTAAAAAAAAATTGGGGACAACGAGGTGATTGTAGGAAGATCCATTGGGTTAGATGGGATGACTTGACCAAGGCTAGAGGAGTAGGTGGCATGGGCTTTAGAGATTTAGCAAAGTTCAATGATTCATTGCTAGCAAAGCAAGCATGGCGTCTTTTGCATAACCACAACTCTCTACTCTACAAAGTTTTCAAGGCTCAGTTTTTTCCAAACACAATGATTATGGAGGCCAAGGATTCAAGAATGGGATTTATGCTTGGAGGAGTATAATTAAAGGAAGGGATGTTATTCAAAGAAGGGCTAGGTGGAGAGTTGGTGATGGAAAAAAAAAATCAGAATTTGGCAAGATCATTGGTTGCCAAGAAAGCATCCTCCACATGTGTCATCCTATACATTGGCTGAATTGGAGAATTCTAAAGTGGAAATCCTTATCAACCCAAATAGGAGGTAGTGGAATGAAGAGATGTTGTATAGGCTGTTCAACACCGAGGAAGCTGACTTGATCAAGACTATTCCCTTAAGCAATGAAGCATTAGAGGATGTCTTGTTCTGGCCTCACTCAAGCAACAGACAACAATTGCAAGACTGGTTATAGGTTCTTAAAAATGGAAAAGGAGCAAAATGGTGAATCACGGGTGTCTACAACTGATTAGAAGCAGCTGTGGAATGGATCGTGGTCCTTGCGAGTTCCTCCTAAGGTGAAAACGATGCTATGGTGTGCTTGCCGTGAGGCTATGCCTACGAAGAAGGCGTTGTTCCGTCGAACCATCGCAGCAGATTCACTGTGTGTCAGAGGCCAGGCCCATTCAGAAGATGCCTTACACGTTTTGTAATCTTGCCATGAATTGGACTCGGTGTGGACAGATATGGAGCTGTGGAGTTTTCGGGGTTCAATTCAGTTCGTGACTTTCAAAGAGCTGTTATCGTGGTTAATCCAAAACAACCACCAGCTTGAGCTCTTCGCAGTCACGGCTTGGACAATCTGGAACCAGTGGAACAGGGTTCGCCTCAACCAGCGAGCGGACTCACTACTGCAGATTCCTAACCTCTCGAAGACTTAGCTCGCTGAATACCATGCTAGGCAAGTCTGTCCACCTACACCAGTGCAGCGAACTCACCGTCCCAGAACACGTTGGAGGCCACCACCATCTGAGCTCTTCAAAATAAACTTTGATGGTGTTGTCTTCCCACATGTTAAGAAATCAGGAATAGACGTTGTGATAAGAGACCACCAAGGACAAGTGATTGCATAATGCTTAAAACTAGTGCCAAGAATTATGCAGTGAAGATATTGAGGCGAGCTGGGCTCTTTCTTTTGGACTGTACATGGGAGTGAATAGGCTGTCTTGGAGGGTGATTCATTGACTATTATTAGAGGGTTAATGGAAGAAGAAAGTTTGCTAGTACCATTGGGTTAGCTCATTAAGGATGCAAAACAACTGTCACAACGTTTTGAAGAATTACCTTACTCTTATGCAAAGAGGGAATGTAATAATTTAGCTCATAATCTGGCTAGACATGCCGCTGGCATTCCATATTTTTTATTTTGGATGGAGGATATTCCTCCATAATTTCATGATGTACTTCAAGCCAATTTACTACGCTTAACTGAATAAAATAAACCTATGTGATTTCCTCCTCAAAAAAAAAAAAAGTTTAACCATGACATGAGGAGGACACACCAAGCTTCAAATTTGAGTAATAATAATATATTCAAGACATGAAACAATATCAAATTATAACACCTTGCAAACACCTCATTTCGTACCCAGTTCATAAACTTTAGTCCCCAGCCCCATTGATGAGCTTGACATGTCTACAAAAGGCAATTGAAGTTATTTTGATAGTTTGGAAGTAATAACAACTCAAAAGTGCTCAAATCGCTTTGAAAATGATGTTGAAAAATGACTTTTGCTCACTACTTTGACTATGACTTTTAATCCACAAAGAAGTTTTGAGTTATGTTTGTTTCATTGGAAAGTAGATATCCTCGGCTTCAATTTGAACACAAATGTTTTCTAATTTGGATTTATATTAAGTGAGTTATGGCCGTTTGAAATTAGGTCATTAAAGCTATCAGTTTAGGGTTTTTGGGAACGCATGCGTACGCATGAGGCATGCATCCATGCGCATGCACATACACGTGCATACATGCATACATTGTATTCCAAAACTTCAAAATATTAGTTTTTAGGGCCCAAAGCCTCCATCTTTGATAGGCCCCAGCCCCTAGACCCTTTAGAACGTCCAAAACCCTCTAAATGAGTCTAAAAGTCCTAGTTTAAACATATAAATACAACCTTATGCCTCCAAATCCAAACCCTAGCTAGAGATAATTTATTTTTTACCTAAAACTCATCCAAGAACACTCTCAGCTTTGAACTTTTTGCACTCGCGTCATTAAGTACGTTTTTGGCTCTTCAAAACCCTCTCTCTAGTGGTCTTAAGGCAAAACTATTAATCTCATTCGAAGAAACATTTTTCAAAGATTCTTTCAAAAGATCTTCAAGAACATCTTTTTATTTTAGAGTTGTGGTTACTAATAGATTATTGATATATTTGATTCCCTATTTTAAGTTGAATCCAAACAAATAACTAATTGAAATATGGATGTATCATACATAGATTATATGAGAGATTTAATAACAATTTTAATAAACCAAAGACCACTAATTTATTTAAGAAAAAAAATCACATGAACCCAAATAAAAATTCTCAATAAGGCAAAAACATATAAGGTGAATAATTAAGATTAACCTATTGGGATGCAAATACCAAAAACCCCAAAACTTAAAACCTCCAAATTTTATAGAATCCCAAAATTCTACTTCAAAACTCCAAAACATCATTACTTGAAACTTCAAAACCGAAAAAAAAAAAAACCCTTCAAATTCAACAAATTTATACATAACATACCAAATAAAAACTCATCATTCTCTAAGCTAGAAGACATAGGTTGCAGCTTTGATTTCTCTCCAAAAAATGGAGATGCATTATCTACCATATGAAAATAGAAATTGTCATATAAGAATTAAAAAGAAAGAATGTTGTCTTACCAAGTTAAGTTTAGGATTTTGAGGTAGTAGTTGTTAGGGTTTTGATGTGGGAAGATAGTAATCCTAACGGGAGTTTGTCTCTGTGTGTGTGTGTGTGTGTGTGTGTGTGTGTGTGTGTGTGTGTGTGTGTGTGTCTCTCTCTCTCTCTCTCCTTGAATTCTAAAGTCAGTCTTTTTTTTTTTAATCCTAAAGTGAGTCCTTTTTTTTTTTTTTTAATCTAATTCTAATGTGAGTCTCTCTACTATTGCAGTCTAATTAAAAAATTTATTTATTTTATCCTAATCCTCATGAGTTTCTCTAATATTGCAATCTAATTAAAAAATAAATTAAATTATAATGAGTTGTAAATTTGTGAGGCTTGCAAAACTGATGTCAAAATTTTAAAAGGTTAACAAAAAATCAAAAGTTTCAGTTTTGTATTATACATAGATTACAATGACAGCTCCAAGGATTTTTTCCAAAAAAAAAAAAAAGCACAAATACATGAAGTGTTTAATTATTTTTTGGTTTTAGGTTGTATTAATCTATGATCAGGATGTTCAAAATTTCAACCAAGGTGAGCAAAAATATTTTATGGGTAAAATAAACTAATAAAAAATATTTTATATATATATATATTATATATATATATATAATTTTGTTTAAGTCAAGGTTTCATTTGAACTCCTAAACAATAAGTGCCGCCCCTAACTCATGAGGATTAAGGAATGATAATTTCATTACAAAAATTATGTATCAAATAATTTAATGTGCAATATATTTATGACATGATTTATACTAGTATTAAAAAATTAAGATATGTTTGTGCTCTCTCTCACTCTCTCAAAAAACTGTCCTTCATTAAAAAAAAAAAAACTGTCCTTTTATTCAACTACTTCAACACAAGTTTTTGAATAATACTAGTTTTGAAACACATGCAAAGCACGTGTAATATACTGTTAGAACATATTAATAAAAAATATTATTATGATTCTCTCATATCATTTTTAATTAAAAATTAATTTCTCTATATCATTTAGAATTAACGCTAATAATTTAAATACAACTATAGTTTGGTGTGCATGAGTGATTAATATTACAAACATAGCCATAAATCTACAATTCCTACAACATATAATAGTGAGTAAATACAAGACCTCTAAGCTGAATTTAATCAAAAGATGCTATCATTGTTGCTGGAGTGGTAGCGATCATTTCTATGACCACGATCTGCTTCTCTCTGGTGTATGAATAATGCTTTATGCGCACAAATCTTTTTTTGAAGAGAGATGTTACGTCCATAATATTTTTACAACAAATCACAGGTGGTTAGTTGTTATTGGTTCAAATTTGAACCTAACACTAGGTTATTATTTTGCCTCAATAATAATAACCAATAACAACCTATCATTTAGGATTTGTTGTAAAAATGTTGTGAAAATATTGTGGATATATCATTTCTCTTTTTTAAATTCTACACAATGAGCTTTTACTTGAATTCCATACAATGCGTAGGTAAGCTTTCATAGGAAACTTCCCCCCAACTGCCTTGGCCTTCTCCTAGAAGGCCACTTCTTCCACTCGGGCACTCACGAAACATCATGCACCTTCCCATCCTCTTCTTGCGTAAACCAACTTCTTGGGTTTAAGGTGCTTCCCAAATGAATTGATGAAGGTCATATCATTCCTAGTCTTCCTTAGGCCTCGAACCCCCACATATTGTATATTTAATATTTTAAGGTTTGTTTTTTTTTTTTTTTTAAAGAATTCAGAATGAGGGCCTAAAAACTAATAGAGCTATTAATTTTTCATCCACAATTTCTCATTTACTAAATGTTGTGTTTAATTAACTGTCAATAGAATTATCTTTTCCAAATATGGGATATTTAAGAATATGTTACAAATACCAAAGTGACAAATCAAAATGCTCACTAATTCACAAAGTGACAAATCATAATGATACTAACGAGTGCCCTTAGGGCAATGGTTAAGAATTTATTTTAGGAAAGTTTTTATACCACTTTTATGAAAAATGAAAAAAACTGTCAAAACATTAATTATTTTTTTCTCTTTTTCAATAAAAATTTTCTTTAAATGAATGGTTAACCATTATCTTAAAGACGTCCGTTAGCATTTCCCTATAATAAATAAAATTTTTGTTATTGAAGAATATTGTGAGAATCACAATCCAAAGAAATTGCTTCTAAATTATCATCTTTCATGGACGAAGAGAAGAAATCCCACGATTGTGAATCTCAAGGTAGATATTCTACTATTGATATTGATTCTTCCTAATCCTAGGGGTCTAACAATGAAATCATCCCTTAGTTGATTTACAATAAAGAAATTTAAAAAATTTCATAAAACATCTTCATTGATGGAGAATAAAATTATATTTATTGTCTGAAAGAAAATGATTACAAGGCCTTGATCTTATATACAATCTAAAGGGGGAAACTATTTTATTTCCTAGCTACATCTTAGAATGAATTTAAAGGAAAATTACATTGGAAAATACTAAACTATGTCCCGAAGACTAAGTTCTAGGACTCAGGTACCATGTGAGAAAGTGTTTAAAATGAATTGAAAAGAAAATTACAAAGATGAGATTGTTTGTTTTAGTTTTGGCAAATTCCAAGATTTGTAATATTGATTTTGTATTGAATCATCATTAGTTCAAAATTTTTGATCGATTGCTGATTGTGCTTGAGTTACTCTCAATTGACTCTTGATCAATTTAGAATTAGGGACCTATTTTGTGTGAAATTGGGGTGGAAATTTAAACATGCCACATTGGTACCCACCTCACCTGCCCATAATGGACATGTTTTACCCCCTTCATAAATGGAATGGAGCGGGGACAGGTGTTAATATTTTCCCCCATACCTGCCCTACCATGCTTATTTTTAAACAATTAAAATAATTTTCTTATAGATTTTTTATATGGAATATATGCGTGTGTGCACACATTTTTAGCCTTCAAAATTTAAACTTATGATTTTTTTGACGTTGTATTATTGAATTTATATTTTTATGTTATAAGATTTAAATTGTTTAAAAGAATTTTTAATTGTTATATTGTTATGTTTGAATTATTTTTGTGTTTCTTAATACTTGAATTATTGCATTGTTATGCTTTGAGATGGTTTTGTAGCCTTAGAATTAGTGTTCTTTTTAATAAATTATATATATATATATAATTTGAGTATGGCGGGATGATAGTACCCATGGGTATCCACTAGAACAAGGCGGGGGAAAGAAAACCCACTCCAAAGAGAGAATGAGGTGGGAGCAATGAATAGGAAACCGCAAAATTAATTTTGATTAAATTTTGGAGCTTTATTGAAACGCTTCAGATAAAACCTATATAAATCCTCATAAACATGGGTTTTCAAATCTATAGAGAGAGAAAATTTTAAAGCAAACAGAGAGGAAAAATGGTCTCCACCCTTTGTAGTGGTTATTCCTTTGGTGGAATGGTTTTTCATTCGTTTTCTGCTTTGTCAACATATCATGTGTTTATTGCTTTACTTGTTTATTAATGTTTATGACTTGGTAATCGCTGATTGCATTATGCTAACTGTTATAACTTAATTGTTCAATCGGCATAATTTATAATAAAAAAATTAAGATAATAATCCGCTTTATATTTTATACGTGGTCTAAATCATCCTTTCATCGATGATAAATTTGTAAGATAAAGAGAGATATTGACTTAATTAATTAACATTTTTTTTTTGGATAAAAAATTGAGTAATGCTAGAATCATAAACTATTTTACAATATTTTACAAACCGTTGTTGTGAACAATCTTTTATTATAAAAAAAGTTGTACAATAGTATAGGTAGCATCTATACTATCATACTATCATTTGAGAGACTTCCTCTGTTTGAATTCCTCATTTTTTTAGTTCAAAAATGCCCTAAAACCCCTATGTTTAAGTAGAAAGAAAACTACAAGACAATCTAGTAAAAATGCAATTCTAACTCCCACAAAAACATTGCCTAAAAAATAGGACTACTTTCTTGTTAATTTTCAAATTACTTTATCTATTTATAAATTAGATTTTCAAAATAAAAATTATATATATAAAATAAATAAAAACATAATTTTTTTTTTACAAAATAGGACCACTAAAAAAAAGCAAATTATTTTATCCACTTATAAATTAAATTTTCAAAATAAAAATTATATATCTAAAATTTAAAAATTTTAAAAAAAAAACACAGTTTTTTTTTCTCAAAAAAAAAATTACTCTAAAAAGTTAGCATCATGTGAACTTTATTTATACTTAGAAACCCCTTTTTGGGTCTTAACTCTTAAATCATAATATTCATGGGGCCACATTGTGTTTAGTAAAACAAAGAAATTTTATTTCTGTTTCGAATTTTTGTAGCGGTTTCTGCTTGTCCCACAATTCTTCCCAACTGGTACCATTATGACTACAATTCTGGTCCATTATGACTCCAATTTGGCACCAATGACTTGTTGGCTTGGAGTTGAAGAAAAGTTTTTCCAAATTCTAATTCGACTCGGTCACACACAACACAGCTATATAAATCCTAGAAGGCAAAAGCCCAAAGCGTCAAATTAACCTTGTTTCTCTTTCTCACAAACACAGCAGAGAGTGCGAAGCCGAGACCCCACCAGTTTTCTTTGATCTTCGACTTTGAACAGGTATATTCTCAGACTTCCCTCTTTCTTTATTACTCACAAACTCGTAGTAAACTTGAAGCAATTGGGTTTTGTTCTCTGCAATGTTTTTCTTGCGATCTTGCTTCTTTGTTTGTTTGTTCGTTTTTTTTTTTCTTTTTCCCCTGTATAGTGGTAGACATTAACCATGTTTTTGTGGTTCAAAAATTTACTTTTATATCAGAAAAAAAAAAAAAAAAAAAAAAAAAAAAAAAAAAAAAAAAAACTATTTTAGTAATAAAGATACTTCAATTGATTTCACTAGGGCTTCCTTCCATTCATACCTTTGTAGTATAAAGACCTTGACGAATTAGCTAGCATCTTGTTGAATATATAGTAAATCAAAGATATGCTATTTTTGTTTCTAATTTTGTGCGGCTCCAAATTGGCCCTAGGTAGCCTATGTTTAAAAGATATGTTATGTTAATTATACAATGCCTTGTTCAAAAAAACAAAAAAAAAACAAAAAACTTATACGATGCCTTAAGATATGTTTATAGCTAGGATACGAAATTTCAGGTGTTGAAAGCATCCATGCAATTTGTTGAAGCCTTTGAATATGTTTGAAATCTATGTCACAGCTCCGAACTGTGGCAAAATTAAAAAAATAAAAATAAAAAGAAGGAAAAAAAAAAAAAAAAAAAGGCTGACTTAACGTAGTTCAAGAAAAAAAATTCTATTTAAAGCTCCAATTGGATTGGCGTTTGCGTTTGGATTATTTGCGGTTTTTTTTTTTTTTTTTTTTAAAGTCCTACATGAACATTCATGCACCAAAGCTCAAATAGTAACTTTTTTATTTTTTATTTTTATTGTTTTTAGTTTTCAGCAAAATAAACGGTATTCAAACGTACTAAGTATATGTTTGGATGGGGCTAAAACGCCCAGCGTCTGCGTTTCAGCCCCAAAATTTTTCCTTTATTTTTTTGGCTGGATGCACTACTGTCACTGTTCATGGCCAATGAACAATATTTTAGGCCAATGAACAGTGATTTTTCAAGTGAACAGTTAAAAAATTATTTTGCTACAATGTTTTGCAGTTTTCAGCTATATCCAAACAGACCCTAAGTCTCAAACCTTGGATGTTGGCTCTCTTTCTCAGAAACACAGCAATCAAAGCCAAGCCAAATAACTATCTCTTTTATCTTTTCTCAAACCTTAGGTTCTTTTTTATTTTTATTGTTAGAGAGTGTGTACAGTACATATTTCAACATGTCTCATTCTTTTCTTTATTTCTTTGCACAATATATGGCATTACTAACTCTTTGATTTCTGTACTTAGATGCAATTTAGTACAAATATGTTGAAATTCACCACGAAGAACTTCTTGATATTGGTCTGATTTTCATATTGAACATTTAGAATAATTAATTAACATTGAAGCCATTTTTTATTATAAGATTTCGTGTGTTCTGCCATTTTATTCAAACATCATTATAAACAACAGCTTTGCTTATTTCTTTGAAGAATTAAAAGGGGACAGCAAACGCTCAATGGCAACAGAAAGTAATTTGTTAGATCTTGAGATTAGGTATGATGATGATGAGCATGAAGAACTTGAACTAGAAGTAAGTCTGTATCTTGCATAAATGCTATATTATTTCTTTTCCTATTCATATTTGGTTTCTTATTTTGTACTTTTTACTTTTTAGAATAAATCAAAACAACTCAAAGAGAAAGCTGACTTTCTCAAAAGGGACTGTAAGAGCTTGGAATCTGGCCAGCCCTCATCTTCATCTGCTCCACCTTCATCTTCTTTTTCTAGAGTAGAGGCCACTCTAGCTACCATTCTTGACCAGCTCCAGCTTGTACGTAGTGACCTTGGTGAAATCCGGGAGACTCAAGCTATTCATGGTGATCATCTTTACCATCTTATTGATGGAATGTGCCAGATGAACACTAGGATTGGACGCATTGCTTGCCATCAGTCTATACTTGATGGGTTTCCACCCTCTCCAGAGCGTGACTCTTCCGATGCCTCTTTAGAGAGTGGAGATGATGATGATACTTCTGACTCTTCCGGTGACGAGATGACTGCCTCACAATGATCCACCTTTGTCTATTGTGGCAAAAAAGGGGAGTAGTTTGAGAGTAGTTTGACCTAATTGATGGGGGAGAGCTAGATAGTTAATTTTGAGGGATGTAGAGTGAGGGTTTTGATGTATAGTATAGGATTTTATATACATTAAGCTTATTGATATATATGATGATGTATGTTTCTTATCTATCTTTTCACATGTGTTTTTTCTTCTCTTCTCTCATACACTTGTTTCTTGATTTATATAACTTGTCTATTTTTCACACATGATGTCTTGATGTATCTTGTTTAGTGATTCAATTTTAAGACAAATTGCAAAGTCTTATTCATACACTGATCTCTCTTCTTGCAAATTTTTTCAAGAGTTCAAGTATTAGAGTACACTTATTTTTTTTGTGTAATTCATGAGTATAATATAGTCTAGGACATTCATGTACTCTTGTGGTTTTGTCACGAATTGCCAAAGAGGAGATTGTTAGAGTCATATTTTTAAGTAGTTGGCATATCTCTTGACAAAATGCACTTAACTTGTATATGGATAGTTTTAAGTAGATTCAAGAATATCATGCATTATGTTGAATAAACTTTACAAGTGGTACCATTGAAGACTAGAGACATGAATACTGCACAAAGAAACAAGTGTAAAAAACTGAAAAATGTGAACCTCGACACCTAGGTCGATACAAGTTGCTATCAAGAATTAATGAATCTTAATACCTTTCAATTTATCGAGTTTTGCAGATCCAAAATTTCTAGATCTGATTATCGGCCCGTGATAACTTAGCTTTCTAAGGTTTCGTTCTCTAACCTACTAGATGATATCAAAGGATTATATTATAGCCTTCAATACACAGAAAGACTCACACATAGAATTTATACACTTATTGTGAACTACTTCATTCTTATATGTTTTAGGGTTTTGTGACCAAGTTTCTTCCTCCTCTTTAAGTGTATTGAAAAACTTTGCATCTAACAGCAAGTTTTAAGTTTCTGGGAATCACATACTTATTTTGGAATAAGCCAAGAGGGTAAGATTCTTTGTACATGTAATCTCTTGATTTTGATTAGTGATTCTTGGGAATGGTTACCTAAAAATCACCCAGTGATTTTTTGCCTTGTGAATGTTTTCATACTGAACATTTAGAATAATTAATTAACATTGAAGCCGTTCTTGGTTTTAAGATTTCAAAATACGATTTCGTGTGTTCTGCCATTATGTTCAAACATCATTATAGACAACAGCTTTGCTTATTTCTTTGAAGAATCAAAAGGAGGTAGCAAACATTGAATGGCAACAAAAAGTAATTTATTAGATCTTGAGATAGAGTAGGAAGATGATGAGCTTGATGAACATGAAGAACTTGAACTAGAAGTAATTCTGTATCTTGCACAAATGCTCCATTATATCTTTTCCTATTCATATTTGGTTTTTTATTTTGTACTTTTTACTAAATGCTCCATTATATATTTTCCTATTCATATTTGGTTTTTTATTTTGTACCTTTTACTATGTAGATTTGATGTTGCGGAAACTACAAGAAAATAAACACATTGTTTTTAAAATGGAAAAAAGAAACTAAACACATTAGCTTCTGAATGAGAAACCCATATCCACGAGAGGTCCCTTGAATCTACAAGATGATAGTGTTCTAGAATCCACCAGAGAGAAATAAATAAAGTCCATATTTTTTATAAATCTGAAAACTAAATTGCCATAGAGATTATAGTATGTTTAAATAGTAAAAAAGAAAACCTAAGGCAGCTAGGAAAATGCCCAGAAACCTTAATTCACGCTAATCACATTAGGTGGCAAATTATAATTTTTGCCAAAAATGGAAAAATTGAGATAGTTGCAATAATTGAAAATACTATCTCTAAGAGACATCTTAAAATAAACGAGACCTTATACTGCCTTTTAAACTAAAAGTTATTAAAAGAAAAACAAATATTATCAAAAATAGCAAAAACACTGTTTTTGGGTCTTACGAAAGAATTCACCTAAATTTGGGCAACCCTCAAGACATGAGTCTAGATCAGAATGTTTTTTTCCTTCAACTTGCCAAACTTTATGTAATTCTGACATTGTCCTCCCCGATAGACTCTATTAACACCCCCCTTGATCTTGTGCCATGACTTTTGGCACTCTTACTGCTCCAAGTAATGTGCTCATGGACGACCCAATAGGGGGCTAAGCCCCCCCTCCCCCCCCCCCCCCCCCCCCCCCCCTAGCCTAAAAAAAAAATTGGGCCCCCTTGGCCTAAGATTTTTATAAAAAAAAAAAATTGGCTATATTATTTTATTTCTAAGTTGTGCCCCTCTTTTTCCAAAAACTTAGACCCTCCATTCTAATTAGCCTAACCCAACTAGCAACTATCAAACTCAAAAATTAATAAAAACAAAACTTTAAAATAAAAAATAAATAAAAAAACCTAGTCAGGAGAATATTGAGTACTAGCATCAGGTGTTCTAAGGCATCACAAGCATTACTATACGAGACATTTCAAATGCTATTAAAGTAGCAAAAGAAAATTTTGGTTTGTGATTTTTTTTTTTTTTTTTTTTTGTCTTTGCTAGTAGATGATTACATTTTAATATATTAAGAAACAATAATTTTGTGTATTTATCTTGGTTGATATTTTGTTAGCATTATATGGATACCTATTTGGATTTTTTTTTTTTTTTCCAGTTATGCTTTAGCCATCCTAGGTTAAAATCCTAGGTCGCCCCTATCTATACTGTCTATTCTACATCAAGATTAAATCAAAACAACTCGAAGAGTAGGCTGAGTTTCTCAAAAGGGGCTGTAAGGTTGGTACTTCAAATGGAGAAAGTTAAAGCTATAGATGCTAAAATCCTTGAAAGTAAGAATTCTGTTGAACTGGAAACTAAGGGAATGTTTGGTAAGGGAGTTTGAGTAAGGTTGTTTGGGTGTTTTTGATATATATGTGGATGAAAAAGTGTGTGGAAATGTATGTTAGTGTATTTAAAATGTGTAGTTTTGTGTTTGAGTAGGGCTGCCAAACAGGCCCTAAGGCATTAAAATATCTTCTTTAAGCACATCAACTCTGGATCTACTTTAACAGAAATTGAAGGCATCACAAGATCTTCTTAGTTGGATCTAGACTAGAATCATGTAATAGTAGAATTTTTCTTAAGAGATACCTTCTGGGCTTTATAGATCTTGAGAAAAATGAGCATTAATGTGTCCTCGTTTTCGTTTCAGTTTAATGGCTTTGTGCGTGTAGGATTTCTCTTGAAGATAACAGCTAACTTTTTTATGTCTTTTAATTAATATAATGTTTTGGTTAAAATACAAAACTCACCATTTAAGTTTCACCAAAATTTATTCCAATTTTCTAATTTTGCTTTCATTTATTTGTCCTATAAATCTAATTAAATTAATATCTTGTGATCTTTCTACCTCACAATCATAATTTTATCGACATGGCGTGAATTGTCCCTATTAGCAGAGAGAAGAACCAAGTCTTTGCCTTCCTTGTCGTTCATCTCTATTTTCAAATTTTGGTTTAATTTCTACCATTGACATCGCTAAATGGACAAAAGCAATGTTTCTCATCACATTTAAATTGTTCTAAACTTTAAATCTTTAATTATACATCACCAGGGACCTCAAAAAGGCTCATCTAAGGACCAACTAAGTCATATGATGCCCTCAACGCGCACCTCATTGATTAAGACCGTAAGCATCACTAGATTATTTATCTAGTTCCATCTTGAAGTATTTGAAAACTGATGATTCTAAAGAAGTTGGGGACGTGTTTCCTATCCATAATTCGTACTCCAATGGTTCAAAACTATGTCATTTTATGGATTATCCTCTGATTTCAAGTAGGAACTTGGACAATTGATCAATGCTTTCTTCGCTCCCATCTTCTTCAACCAAGCTCTCTCTCTAACCATATTCAACTTGTCCAAGTCATTCTTAGAATTATCTTGCACATTGGGATCAGCATGTCCAAGATTATCTTTTCCATTGATTCTCCTTTGTCCTCACTTTTGTTATTGCTTGATGCGTTCACAGTGACTGGTTGAGAAAATATACTGAGATTTTGTGAAACCCAAAAATTGCTGAAATTAAATTGGGGATTGTTTAAGAATATATATTATGGGTAATCTGAAAATAGGGGGCTGATTTATGGAATAGAAGGGAAAAGTGCATGGTTGTGTCGAAGAGCGTTGAATTTTGTGAGACGGAGGATTTTTGTATAGGTTTCCCCTAGCCCCCTCCCTTAATTTAGAAATGAAAGATATTTTGAAATTCATTTACATATTTAAATCCACATTTAACCCTTTGGTTTAGTGTTTCCTAATTAAGGTCTCATAATATCTATAAGATTTTGAATTCAAAACCTCTTGTCAGCTTCTTGGGGCCACTTGATGGGGTTCTTTCCTGTAATAACCTAGTGTGTAGGAAAATGTTGTTAAAAGCACTGAGCACACTTAAGCGCAAAGGCCTCCTAGAGCTTAGGCACAAAGCACAAAGCACAAAGCGCAAGCGCACGGCTGATCGACGTGAAGGGCACATTTAAAAAAAATTAATAATAATTAATACAACAATCAAGTGATCAATTAATCATATAAATTACAATAAAACACTTTATATAATTTATATAACATTTATATAATTCTATTGTGCTTTACAAAATATATGCAACCATGCTTTACAAAATATATACAAAACATGGTTGAATCAAAATAGAAATATAGAACCCAGAATGTTAAGTAGTATTATCTTTGTAAGTGTCTGATTTAGTGTTTGTGTGGTTGTAGTTAAAAGTTCAAAAATCTCTAAAGAGATAGGCTTAGGTGTATGGTAGCACACCACACTATTAGTTTTTATATATTAAATCAATGGCTTATATCAAATATATTTAGATTTAATGGCTAAAAATCAAATCAAGATTTTTTTAAAAAAAAAAATTACAAAAAGCTCAAAAAACCGTACTTTGTGCTTAATAAAAAAAATCAAAAAAGCGTTTTAAGCGCGCTTTTGTGAAGGTACTTTAAGCGCACTTTTGTAAAGACAATTTGCTTTAGAGGGAAAAAGCCCCAAGGACTCCGCGTTTTGCACTTAAGCGCGCTTTTAACAATATTGGTATAGGATGAGGGGGACTGCATACACCCAAAGGGAATAGTGAGATTCTCGAAGAGGTCTAAATATTTTTATTTGTCAAAAAAAATCCACATTTAATCATTTATTTTAAACAAAAAATAATATCATAATTAAAAATTTGAATTCTATAATGGACGCAAGCTAATACCATGAATATTCTTTAAAAAAATTAAATAAAAAAGGTGGATAATAACTACCGGTTTGACTAAAGGTCAATTTAATGTGAGATAGCAATGTGACTTAATCCTAGGTTGGATCCACAGAGATAAAATTAATGTGAAAGATAAAAATGTGACTTAATCCCACCGTGGAATGACTTAAAGGCGGTTGGTTCCACTGAGAAACACCGACCTAGTTGCCTTGTGGTTCAAGAAAGGATTTTCTATATAACAAGTCTCAAACCATGGCTCTCTTTCCTCACAAACACATCAATCAGAGCAAAGCCAAAGCCCAAAGGTTTTCTTCATCTTCAACTTAAAACAGGTATATTAATTCTCAGATTAATTGTTGGGTGATCTCGTACTTGGATTCTTTTTTTTCTTTTTCTTTTGTGTGTGTGTGTAAAGTACATAATTCAACATGTCTCATTCTTTTCCTTATTTCTTTTTCACAATGATGCTTTCCTAGTATTACAAACTCTTTGATTTCTCATAAACCACAGTTTTTATGTATTTATTTGTTTTCCTATGAGATCTTCTTTGTTGTGGAAGCAGCATACTTGATTTAATGTAGTTTTCTTTTATTTATTTTATTTGCCTGTATAGCGTTTTAATTACTATAAAATTTATTGTAAACTAGTTCGGTTGTGAGTTCCTGTTTTTCAGTCTTTGTATTCTTACGTTCTTTTGAGAGCAACAAGCCTTTGTTTCTGTGGTACACAAATTCATATTCACATAGAAAAACAATACTAGTTTAGTGGCAAAGATATTTAAATTGCTTTCACTAGGGTTTCCTTCCATTCATACCTTCATTGGATAAAGACATTGACCTTTGGTGGGTCTTAATTTTGAAGGGACATCATGAATTAATGGTAAATTAGATATAAGTTATTATTGTGTTCTTTTATTTTGTGCGGCTCCAAATTGGCTTATGTTTGAAATCTAAGTTACGTTAATTTAAAATATGAGTTATGTTTTTTTTTTTAAAAAGGGCATATTGTAAAATTAACATAATAAATATGAGTTATGTTAATTTTACAATATGCCCTTTTCAAAACAAAAAAAACAAAAAAACTTTTACAATATGCCCTTCAAAATTTTACAATATGAGTTGTTAATTAGATATAAGTCATGGAATTAATTAGGTTTTCAAATTTGTTGAAGGTCTACATCATCGCATTATTAGCTAGCTTCCTTATGTTTTGATTTTCAATTATCTCACGTCTTGCTACCGCTGAAGACAGACAAAAACATGTGTTTCATTAAAGTAAACTATTAGTTTAGAAAACGGGTACTCTTGTCATCTGTGCTCATTAGATTTACAATATTTAATGTTTTTCTTATGGGTATATGTTTTTGTAAGTATCAATATGTTGTTCTATTGTATGTCTATGCTTTGTATTTGACATTTTATGTTCTTAGCATTTCAAAAATATTAGGTTAAGTTTCGTATTTCCGAACACCTTTTATTCTTTTAACATAAGTTATACATGTCTTTTCTATGAGCTTTCACATATAATGTGTAGTTCATCCCTTAGCAACATGGTAAATTGTGTGCACTAAATCTATAGATGGAATTGCCATCATGTGAGTAGAAGACAAACTCTCCGAAATGATCATTATGTCTAATAATTTCTCTCCTCTCTAAACTAATTGCACTGAAAATCAAAATATTACTTGCGGGTGTTTTTGTTTTCGGCAAAATTTGAACATTGAGATCTTAATTAACTAATCTCATCTTTCCCTTCTCAACGCTAATTGCCATGGTCGAAATAAAGGAAGCACTTGTTGATTTGGCTTATCATTTAAACAAATTTGTGTTGTTTATAAAGTTTACTTCACCTATTTTTTTAAATAGTTGATTTAAGAATAATAACAAAATAAAAAAGGAAAAGGGCATGGAAAACATAACATGGGAAATCACACACTTCTCTACATAGATGCAATTTAGTACATGTGTGTACATATTAGATAACTACCACAAACATCATTATATATAAAAGTTACCCTTATTTCTTTGAAGGATCCAACGGTGAAAGCAAACACTCAATGGCAACAGAAAAAAAATTGTCGGATGTTGAGATTGAGTCTGATGATGATTATGAGCTTGACGAGATTGAAGAGCATGAACTAGATGTAAGTTTATATCTTGCACAAATGCCTTAATATTCGTTTGCTATTCTTATTTGGTTTCTTATGTTGTACTTTCTACAACGTAGATTAAATTAAAACGACTACAAGAGGAGGCTGAGGCTCTCAAGAAGGAGTGTAAGAGGAAGGAACTTGAAATAGAGATATTTACAGCTTCTAATGCTTTTTACATTGAAAGTACGAAATCCATTGAACAGGGAAATGAGGTACTAGAATCTCTTCTTCGAGCACTTGAACTTTATAGCTCCTTTTTAGGAGCAATTGAAGGCATCACAAGATCTTCTTAGTTGGACCTAGACTCGAATCATGTAATGGTAGAACTTTTCTTTAGATAAAAGTGCCCTTTGTTTTCGTTTTAGTTTAATGGCTTTGTGAGTGAAGGGTTTATCTCGAAGATTACTATTAATTTTTTAATGTCTTTTAATTAATATAATACCCTTTAAATATGATATCGCGATAGCTTAAAAGCATTAGTAAAAAAATACATTCATTGTGGTTTATGAGTCACGTTTGTGACTACTAGTGAGTGTCATTTTGACTCTACCACAAGAGAATCTTGATAGACGTTTGTGTGGGCAATTTCGCACTATATGCTCTAGAGTATCGAGAATGTTGAAAATTATAACTAAGATGTTGAAAACTTGATATGGGTTGTGCCTTACGAGAAGACCTATGAATCCTTTCGCCATGTCTTTTCCTCATCATTAGATTGTTTTTTCTTTTCTTTAATGGGTTTTTTTTTTTTTTAAATAGTTCCTCCAGCCCCTTGCCTACTCTTTTACAAGACCATTCACATATAAGTTATGTACAAGAAAGTTTAGTTTTTTTTTTTTTTGTTAGCAATTTTCTTTTCTTCATGGAAAAAAAAATAGAGAGAAAACAACATGGCATTCTATATTAGCTGTGGGTAGATTGTAATGTTTGTAAGACTTTTGGGAATAAAAAATTATAATGACTAGTGAATGTTGTTATTTTATTGAGCCAACGGTACATTAATCCATGCAAGTATCAAACAGGACCAACACCATACCCAAAACCCAGAAAATAGATTTCCAACTTACATATCACTCAGATTTTATTCAAAAGCCCAACAGAAAGCAAATGGATTTATTTAAAGCACTGGAATAAAAAAGGCAAGCTAACAATTGAGTTGATGTCAACTGCTGGTAGTATATGTCACGTAACATATATAACTAGATGCAAGAGAAGCCTTCTATATTGGTATCTTCTTATTAAGTTAGCACCTGAGTTTCCTTGTTAATTCGTTTTATTTCTTGTTCTAAGGAAAAGACAAGAAACTAGATAGACGGCCAAGACGATTTCCACAGGTGTTCCCATCCACGTTGGAGAAATGGAGCTATATAAATTTCTGTTTGATATAAGGAGTACAAATACTTGGTGCTAACTGTCTATCATCAAAGCAAATAAAAGCACAGAAACGAAATTTAGAATTTAGATGCAAGAATCACTTAGCTGTTGTAATGAATGCCGGTGGCATTGTCTTTGAAAGAATCAACAATAGCTCTATCAGTGTCTGTGTATTTATTGTGACAATTCCAAGGTTTAGCACATACAATTGGAGAGACACAGAGATCTTTATATGACTTGTGGAAAATATTACAACCCCATGTTCCTGTTCTTTAGAGATATTTATCCAAAAGATACTAACAGATAGAGGAATATCTGACTATTGTGTTGGTATAGTGGGGTGCTATTGGGCCACCACCATTAGAAGTTTCTGCAACTCCACCTTTCTTTGCTCAAAAGGGAGTCGGCATCAGCCCAGTAAAAGAGTTAGGAATGGTTTTTTTTTTTGGCTAAATATTCTTTAACCCTGGTTACGTCCATTGTTTCACACACATATTATGTTCTCGCTCCTATATACAGATCCGTCACTTTTTTAAAGAGAGAGTGGAGTCTTGAGCTACACTATTTTGCAGATTACTCTCTGCACATTTTTCTGGTACTCCTTGTCTCGCTCTTTCTTTATCTTTTCACATGAGTATGTCTGTGATATTAATGGTGGAGAATTGGATTGGAATACTTGGTTTTCCAGACAAAAAATTTGCTATCCTTGTTTTTTATTCATTTTTTGAAGCACTAGATAAATCTTTGTTGGTTTTAGCTTTTGTTGAATTTGTTTGTGTACATGAGAATTTTTGTTGATCTTTATTAGCTAGATGCTAGTAAATGTGATGTCTATGTTTTGTAATTCACTCTATATGCTTCTTTTACATCTAATTTGAATTTTATATTTATTTTCTGGTAGTTATTTCTTTCAAATGTTTGAAATTCTAGCTCAAATGGTTAAACTTGTGCTGGAAGTTGAACTCGATTACATTTCTTTGGACTCATTAAGAATCTGTTGGTTGCCAAGAAATCCTATGAAAATATGAGTTTGGAATGAATCTGTTTTATCTGGGATTTTTTTCTTCATTTCATTCGAATTTTAGTGTTGTCATTGCTTAAATTTCTAGCGCCAATTAATTGTTAACTTTTGCTAGAATTTGAGCCTGATTATATTTCTGTCATTCATTCAGAATCTGTTTGTTAGCGAGAAATCGTAGGAAAATAGATGAATTTTAGATACAGTAAGCTTCTATCAAATTGGGAAAGGATCGAAAATTAGTGGTTGGACCTGGTTCAGGCTAGCATTGTTAATATTAGAGATGCTAAAATGGAAATAGTTCTAACAATTTTGTGATAAAAGTAACTGAATATGTATAGAGGTTAGGGCATACTCTGTGTTGAGCCAAATTTTTGATTTAGTAAGCTTTTTGTTTAACTTAATTTTTAATATGGAGATCTTTTTTACCAATATCCCAATTTCAGTTTTCTCCATCTTTTGCTGTAAATCTATTATGAGCTACTGATTATGTTAAATTGATGATAAATCTATTTGGATTCAATAAACAATGCTGGAAGCAGTTTGTTTACTAGAGTGTCAAGTGTCATTCAGGAATGGCATCGGAACTGGATGCCGGCCAGATCAAAGGCTCTAGTTGACATTCAGATCATAGTTCATCAGTTAGTGCTGGTTGAAAATGAAAATATTTGTGAGAAACTTGGAATGCAATTAGGGAAAAAAAAAACACGCGCACACACACAAAACTGTAGTAGAGTTTGAAAATTAGAACAAACAAAGCTTCTTGGACACCTGAAACTTTTATCTGTTCCCTGCTTCAGAGCGTAGGAATTGACACTGAAAAGGTAGCAGGTTTTTAACTATATAGCTACAAGCCTACAACACTATTAGCCTAAGCATTTCATCTAGATCTCAGGACCTTCCTAAGGGATCAGTTGGAGTCTGACCTCTCACAAGGACCTCTGTAATCCGTATCCTTCAACAAGGATGAAAATATACTATCTATAAATGCATGTGTTTGCATACATACAAGAAGATGAAAATCGGATTTCTGTCTTCACCCTGAGTTTTAGTCCTGGATTAAAATGTGGTGTTAATAACACCAAAAATTTCATAACCACACCAAGAAAATAGTAATCAATTCTGTTTATAACACCCAAAATTATATACCCATGTAGTTGGGAGTAAGAACAAACAATCCTTAATGGTGGAATGACCTCAGAATTCATGACCCCTTGCCTATTTTTCTGGTTTTGCTTCACTTTGTTTATCCATAATGATAAGTTTGAAATTCCTCTTTTTAAGTTTATGAGAGCTTTTTGCTACAGCTACTTGAGCACATGTGTAAGTTTTTTGTATTGGGCGCTGAAATCTCTTTGTAGAATTGGCTGCTAATTGTCTCTCTTTTTTTCAGTATTATTACACAAAAATTATCTCCTTTTTTTCCCCTTAAAAAATTTCTTTTCTACATGACAATGAAATATAAAATTTTTAAAAAGAAAAAAAAAATGAGAAGCCATTCTATGTTTGGAAGCAGCTCCCCATGTATAAGCTACTTTTTTCTTTTTTCTTTTTTTTGTGAGAAACAAACACACACATTGAATGAGAATGAAATTTTAGCACAAAGGCACATTACAAAATCCATTTATATGGTAAATTTTATACATTAATAACACTTTTGGTAATAAAGAAATGTAATAACTAAGGTGAAATTTTTACTCCCTCTGTGCCATTTAGTTTGTCCTTTATTCCATTTTGGGATGTCCTAAAATATTGGTCTGTTTCTAATAATAGAAGTCATTAATTTATTAATGTTCCTATTATACTCCTATTTAATTTTCAAAACTACTCCATTTGAAAGGAAATTCAATTTTTTGATAAATTTATTTAAGGGTAGTTTTGGAAACTAATACATTTTTAAAAGTTAGACAAGACAATAAATGATGTTCTCTTAAAAAGTTTGACTTTTCAAACAGGACAAACTAAATAGGACGGAGGGAGTATTATTTAATAGAACCACTAATACATTTCCAACACCCTTGGTGCGATGGTCACTCCACAAAAATAAATGTTTGTAGGGTATGGGGAGTAAGGACCGAGGTTCAGGTTTCTAAAAGGGAACTTCATACACATATATATACTTAGATTAGGCTAGAATAAAAATTCTATCTTGTAAAAAAAAAAAAAAAAAAACATTTCCAACTCCAAACCCAAAAATAGGTTTCCAAATTAAAAAAAGAAATACAATCTTCTATTAACAGCTAACAAATTCACATGCTTTATAACAACTTACAATTCACTCTTATTTTATTCAAAGCCCAACAGAATACATAAAAGCAGTATAATAATATAGGAAAGGTACCAGTTAATTTCGACTGCTAGTGGTAACATAACTAGTTACAAGAGAAGACTTCTATATTAATGTCTTCTTATGAAGCTCCACAACCCCCTCCACCACCACCACACCCACCGCCACCACACCCTCCACCACCGAGATGGCCATCATCACCAGCACCATATGTACTAGCTACAACTGCAGCTGCAGCAACAGCATCAGCTCCCCCCAAAACAACCATCCCACCATCTTTTCCATCACTTCCTGCTGCATTAGTGAAATCTAGTTGCTGGGAAGCAGGACTCACATCTCTCTTGGCAGTGGAATGATTAGTTTCCTTCTCCCTTATTTTTCTTTTTCTAAAGAAAATACAAGCAAATAGATACACTACTAGAGTCCCTGCCAAGACGCCCATGATGATCACTGCAAGTGTTCCCATCTAAGTTGGAGCAATGGAGAGCTATATAAAGTTTGTTTGATATAAAGTTGGATATGTAGTACAATACTAGGGGCTAATTTTCTTTCATCAAAGCAAATAATTAACCACACTAGGCTTTGGAACAAATCATAGAAGCAAAGAGTCGAAATTAATTAGATGCAAGAGTGACTTAGCTGTTGAGGAATGCTGGCGGTATTGCACAGTGCAAATTCCAGTGTCCCAAAAGGCCAACAATTACTGTGATAGCTCCAAAAATTTAGCACAACAAATTGGACAAACTTGAAGGGCAGGTTGAAAATTTATAAGATGAAGCCAAGGTGCTGCAAGTAGAGCGAGAGAGAGAAAGCAAGAGGGGGAGAGAGATCATTATATGAGTGAGGAAATAGAACAACCACATGTTGGTTTTGCTCTAGTGATGTACTTTCAAAGGGACACAAACTGATACAGGAGATATTGGGCCAGGATATGAGATAGTGGAGGATATTGAGGTACCAAAAATTCTAAGCCTACAAACTTTTACACATCTTTTGTCACAATCATCCTATCTAGTTTATTGTGATGTGTGAGTCATAAAGAAAAAGTAGTAAGTTTATATGAAAGTGTCAAACAGCCAATGATGACAATCTACCTTATAAGATAGTTGGAGGAAGAAACAATGGCAAAAGTTGTGCTCCTAGAATACGCTTACGATACCAATGAGTGCTCAAAAAGAAAGATCGGCAAGAATTACAACTCATTACATTAGTCAATTCTAATAACTCATTAGTCACTTCTAATGAATTAATTGTCCATACTATTTTTATATAAAAGTTAAAGCTATTTATGATTTTCTAGCACTGTTATATCTGGCATTGTTATATGTAGAATAATTATACAATATTTTGAGAGTAAAATAATGTCCTATTCCTACTACAAAAAATTTGAACTATAACAGCGTTATAAATGTTGCTATGCTACAGCACCCAAAAATGTTGGTACGGAAGCCTATTGGACTATGCTAGCGATTACTAGAACCACCTTTCAAGTGACAAAGCTTTTTGTTTTTTTCTTTGGTGATTGAGCTATATTGGCACTTTTGCTAACCGCTGCTATGAATTTTCCTTAAAAAATCTTATTTTTAAAATGGAGAAAATAGGTTTCAGGGGCAGTTGCCGGTTTGAAAATTGAAACTACCGCTATATGTATAATGTTTTTTTTTTTTTTCACAATGAATATTTTTAAATCCATTTAGATTTTTTTTTAAATCAAATATATTTTTGAGTCTAGTTTACACACGCAAACGCAATATGCACCCCACAATAAAAATTGTCCAACTAATTAACACAATACAATAATAAAGGTTCCTGATGTAATTGTTATGCCCAAAACAACACGTTTCAAATGTATAGATCAAAGTTCCAAACTATTTATTAAATTCAGTACAACACTTAAAAATAAATGTCCCAAGATAAACTAAATAGTAGTCATCAAAACTATCAATACCACGAGAGGTGTGTTTCCTAATGAGATGCAGCAGACAAATAATTTTGTGCCACACAAGATTTATGGTCAGGAGCAACACCATTTTTTTTTTCTTTTAGTAAACAGTAATACTTATTAGAACACACACGAAAATAATAATAATATTTTAAACCAGGTTTATAATACATTATAAAACCAGAGTACAACTACAAAAGGGCCTAATAGTTGTAGACTAGGGTTATAAACAGCGAACACTAGACACATACAACCAATGTGGGATAAACATCTTATTTTCGTGTGTGTTCTAATAAGTATTATTGTTTACTCAAAAAAAAATAGGAATGTTTATCTCCCATTAATTATGTGCGTTAGTATCCGCTGTTTATAACCCCAATCTACAACTACAAAGGTTAGACTCTTTTGTAATTGTACTCTGATTATGTAATGTATTATAAACTCAATTTAAAACACTATTATTATTTTCATGTGTCTTCTAATAAATATTACTGTTTACTCAAAAAAAAAATGAGCAACGCCATCCTAAATACAAATTATGAAGAGATCTTAAAGTTCATATAATAAAAACGATACTAAATAACGCAATAAAACTAATCCATAATCAAAGGAGTACATTAAATACATTTTCAAAACATTAAAAATTAATACTGGACTAAATAGCTAATGAAATTGGAACTATGTAACGTTTGTCTGATGATATACAGTAAAAATACTTTGTGCTAATTTTCTTTCATCAACTAGGTTTTGGAACAAATCATAGAAGCACAGAAACGAAATTTTGAATTTAGATGCAAGGTCACTTAAGCTGTAAGAGCATTACCATTGGTGGGTAAAATAGCTCAAACTCCAATTTAAGTGCCAACATTAGAGCATTCACAGCAGTGGTTGTAAATTGCTATATTGCTATATTTTAGCTTCTCAACCACTAAAACTAATGATACAGCAGTGGAGCTATAGCAAAAAAATTTTGCTTCCAGCTACAGTGCACATCTATCTTTAGATGTGCACTGTAGCTCAAAGTTTTAAAAAAAAAATTTATTTTATTAAATTTCTCTCACTCTCTTTCATTTAAAAAATGTTTTCTCTTTCTTTCTTTTTCTCACTCTCTCTGGCTTCTCTTCCTTCTTCGTTTTTCCTTCTGTCTCTCTCTTTTTTTTTTTTTTTTTTTTTTCTCTCCCTCATCTACTCTCTGCTTTGCCGGCCTGTTCTTTGCCGACCTGTTCTTCGCCGGTCCTCACCAACCTGTTCTTCGCCGGTCTTCGCCGACTTGTTCTTCGCCGATCTTTACCGACCTGTTCTTCGCCGATCTTCGCCGACCTGTTCTTCGCCAATCTTCGCCGGCCTGCTCTTAGCCGATCTTCACCGACTTGTGGTGTTTTTTTGTTTGGTGGGTGTATTATTTTAGTGTAATAGAAATATTATTTTATTGTAATGTTTATATTATTTTAGTGTGTTGAAAGCTAAAATAGATCCACTGCTGCATCATGTTTTGTAAAATGTATAGGTAAAATAGATAAAGTAACTTTTTGTAGAGTTAAATTGCTAAAATTTTAGCTCCACTACTGTGGATGCTCTTAGTGGCGCTAAAAGCAAAATATTTAGCCTTCTTGCTACAGTAAATTGCCAGAACTAGCAGTTCATTGAAGCAAGGTGGTATAAAAAAAATTATTACTTCATCACTTTTTGGGTTTGGTGGTAGAGAGGAAGTGAGGAAAAAAATTAATAAAAAAATGAATAGCATTTGACTAATAATAAAAATAAAGCCATTAATGCAGGGTGTGTTATGAAATTATATGTTAAAATATTTAGAGTATCTTTTTAATGTAATAAATACTAAATTTTTAGCTCCAACCAACGTGGATGCTCAGAAATGCTGGTAGCATTGTCCTTGAAAGGAGACGGTATCTTGCGAAACAATGCGACATGCACCCGTCTCACACAAGATTTCAAGGGACTCAATAACAGCGCCAAAGTGTCAGTGTATACCAGGCCAACAGTTATTCTGACAGTTCTGAGATTATTAGTGCAACAATTGGACAAGACTTGAAGGGCGGGATGAAGAAAATTACTAAGACGAAAGCCAGCGTGCAGCACAGAAGGAAAAAGAGAGAGATCTTTGAATGACTGAGGAAATATTACAACCACATGCTCCTTTGCTCTATAGGTAATCATATCCACGGGACACAGACGTGGTTTAGTACTCAGTACAGTGGGGCGTTATTGGAGCAGGATATGATGACTTTTAGCTGAGGTTGTGGTACCATCTGTGAGTGCTCATAAAGAGACGCAAGTGAAGCATCCTGATGTGTCCCAGGATAGGATTACTACCACCAGTTGATGGACCAGTAGACTAGATGAAGATTATTGCCTCACGAATTTGAATTCAACAAGGAATCCCTTTCAGCTAAGAGAATTTTTTTTTTTTTTTTTTTTTGGTTGGGTTTTTTATGACAAGGAACTCCCTCAAGCAAGATGTCTACACACTCCCACTGAGCAGGCATTAGGTAAATCGCAAAATGCCTCAGTTAGGAGTCAAACCATAGATGTCTAGGTTTATAGTTAGTCCAGCCACTCTCCCTTACTGCTGAGGCATCCGGGTGGGGGACCCTTTTAGCTAGGAGATTGGTTAATTGTTACCTTTTATCATCTGTTGTTATTTGAATCTAGCTTAGCATTTAGGAAGTATAATTGTTGTCATATCTATCCAGCAAACTGTTTCAGCTGATTTGAATTTGATTTTCAATTCCCATAGATTTCTATTTCCTTCTTGTTTTTGGAGATTGGTCGTCTCGAATAACTGCATGGTCTGCATTCCTTATAAACACGACAGGGGCAGATCACATTCCAACTCAATTCTTATGATGAGTCAGTTATCTATATTCATCATTAGCAACTATCAATACAACAAAAAACTCATAATGCAGTTTTTACTGCATACAATGATGCTAAACCTAATACCATAAACCCCACATCTTATTTCCACACTGACATTGCATCCAATATCATATCCTATATACATATAAATATTATATAACGAATTTTTAAGGTTATGGTACAAGTAAAACAATTTTATCCAATTTCTCCAATTTACAATAACTGAAATGGATAAAGATCTAGCAAGGAAGACACTCAGATGAGTAAGGCAAACATCATATACAGCCACATAACCACCTGCAGCAGTAAGCTGGGCAGTCATGAGACAAGGATCTGCCACTTTGTTTCCTCATGGTCTGCCATTCGCATGATGATATAAAAGCAAGAGTAAGACAAACAGAAAAGTAGCAGCAAAATTCTTACTTACAGATACAGAACATAACTTGGAGACCTGAATTTGTATTCTGTTTTCCTTTCGCCACATAGAAATTAAATCCTAGATGAAAAATAAAAAATATAAAGTATTAAGCACATGGCTCCATAGAATAGATATTAGTTACTAAAAACCAACTTTACATCTAGGTCCAATAGGAGATAAGTACTACCAGTGCTCCAGTTCTCAATCCTGGAAATTAGGATTCATAATGACTGTGAAAATTTGGATATAACCAACAGCGATAAATAATGCAGCACGAGAATTGCTTGACACTTCACATTTAGTCAAATATAGAATGTATAAGACATCAAATTTTCAAGTAGAGCCCCACATTCTCATCACTTAAAAATTACTTAATATTAAGAAGCTAGGAGAAGTTATTTTCTGCTATGGAAATAATGGAAATCAAAACATATAGGAGTATCACTGAAACCTGTGGAGACTTGGAGTCTAAAAAGCATCTTAACTAGACTTGATATACTTTAAAATGGGCAATGGAACCAAAAAGATGAGACGTTTAAGCAATCGTATAGCTTTTTTTTCAATAAGTAAGCAATCATATGGTTCTTAATTCTCAACACAATAGATGAAATTTGTTTAGTTCACAGATTAATCCATCCTATAGGAGAAAGACAATAAGAGGCCAGGATAGAAAATGATGAAATATGATCTGCATGAAATCACATTGTTGCAACAAGTCAGCAAGGGGCTAAATCCTTAATTTGGCCTAAAGTCTTGAGATTAATTGCCTATTAACTGAGAACACTTCAAAAAAGAATCAAAATTTAAACCCAGCAAAATTTTAAATGACAATGATCAATCATTTTATCATAAAGAAACCAGAGTATTATGCATCAACTAGTAACCTTTCCAGAGAGTCATTTCAGAACTTGAGAGACGCTGCTTGTCTCAGAGCTAAAGATTGGGTTTTTGATGAGAAATAAAACCTTTTTTCACAATTGCAACCATATGCATAATATCAATGGTATTTTTCCGTAATTCCTCAGTGAGGAGCAAAGTACACATGACATAAGAATACATATAAAAATTAGAAAAATAAACACCAAAATTACCTTTATAAGATAATTTCCGTTGTAACAAATTTTTATTCCCCTAATATACAAAGATAATCAATTTCCCCCAAACTACTGCATGAGCTCTAGCACAAATTGCAATTCCTTCATATCAAAAAAAAAAAAATTGCAACTCCTTCTACAGAAATGGGAGGATGGTGAGGTTGGTTTAGTTCACCATCTAAGAAAGTAAGAATTCATTGCAGATAACTAGAGATTAGCAAGAGAATGCCTGATAAAAATAAATGTGAAGTTTTACTTCTTTATGGCATGGTGAACATTGAAGGTAAGCATAAATGCATAAAGATCAGGAAAACACCTTGATCTTCCCAATATAATTGAGATGATGCAGTCAGGACATGCTTCAACCAATTAGTTTCCAACATATTTTAAAAGGGTAATGCTAGAATTACTACCAAGTTTACTATAAAACTGCAATGAACATGACTGTTAACTTCAACAACTTTATAATTTATAAATTAATTTCTGAGTAACCTTTTTGTGATCGATGTAACCCCAATTTTGTAAAATTTATATAGTAAAATTTGTATTATCCTTAGCATCACTTTAAAAAAATTTATATAATAAATAAAAAAGGAAACAAAGAACAAATTAGCTGCTGTAGAAAATACAAGATTGGACTTATTTCAAAAGCCAAACCATAGACTAAAACATCTAGTTAGCTCCAGCCCAATAACAACAGCACATCAAAGACATTACTGTACTCTAATAGAAGCTCCAAGAGTGAAAGTCGAGTGCACCAGAGAAGAATAACAACAAATGGGGGTATGGAAAACTGGTTAACACAAAACTAGTAGTAGCATTACTTGCATGATAAATAAATGCATATCAAATCAAAACCATCATATACTGTTAACAGAAATACACAACCAATTAGTACAATAAGCAAGCAAGCAAGCAACTTTTATATTTGAGAATCAGAATCATAACAATAAGAAGAACCCATCATGAATCATGATAAAACAAATCTCTGCAATGAGATTTTTTGAACTCTCAGGTACCCATAATTGTAGCTGAAAAAAAATTGTAAAAAGTACAATCATGAAAAGGAAAATTTAGGACCCAAAAGCAGTAGACTGTGTTAAAAATTATGAGTACAGCTTAATACATACAGACAACTTATAATGAAGAATTACCTTAATTTTTGCTAAGGTAACGGAGGAGAGAATTAATGTCTTTCCAGACAACTTAGTATTCACCCATCAATATGAAATATCGATGCTTTTTGGCGGCTCCATTTGGGTGGCCGCTTTCCCATAATTTACCTGCCGTTTCTACTTTCTAGGGTCTGCTCTTCCTTTTTCTTTTTCTTTTTCTTTTTCTTTTTTTTTTTTTAATGTACTTTGAGGTGCATTTAATAAATAAAAAATGTTCAATTAAATAAGCTTTTTATAATTTTCTAATAATTAATTTGAGCATGCAAGCCAATGAGGTATTGACATTTAAAATATGCACTTTAATTAAATACGAATTATTGGCATTTAAAAACGAATTATGCACTATAATTAGATATTGAAAATTTATTATTCATTAACGTGTGCTCATATGGCACCCGTAAATAAATTGATCAGGGTTTGAAGTCTTTTTTGCTCTCTTTGTCACACATCATGAATTGATAAACCTTTTTTAATGACCCAAATTAAGTTTGGGGAGCTAAATCCAATACTTGCATGCACACAAGCGATGAGGAAGGCTAATATTGTCTCTTTCAATCATGCAACCAATGTGTCAAAAAAAAAAAAAAAAAATCATGCAAGATAGAGCTCTCACAACTTAAGGAAAGTTAAGACATTAGCTTCAAGAGAACAAGGGAAATAGAAAATAATGAGTTGAAGGAGAAATGAGTATCCCCATTTGTGTATTCTAGAACTCACAAATGCATATTATACACTTGTTGAACGGACCTGTGTTCCAAGATGTATGAGAACTAAGAGACTTCAAGTTCAAGAAGGGGCCAAGAGTCTCATAAATAAAAAGTGTTTGGTATCTCTTGAAGTTTCCAAAACATCCAAAATTTGAATGCCACATCTCTGTTTTGACAATCGAATTATCAAAATAAGGCTTTAAGTGTGTAACATGATTGTGGGAGTTCTAAAGTTTCTATTAGACGAAACTACATTATTAGTTTCTGAAGTTTCAAGTGAGTGTTATTAGTTCCTCAAATTTTAAAAATGAGAAATATTAATCCTTATGTTAACTATTGTTAATGATGTTACTTATATGGCTAACGAAATAATGATTTGTCATTTTTTTTAATGGTGATTTTAAAAAAAATACAAAATTATTTTACAATAACATATTAATACCATTAATACTAAAGTACTATTTATTTATTTTTTTGACCCGTAAACAAAGGGTAATAACAAATTAAAATTGAAATCCAAAATCAACCCCAAAAAAAAAAAAAAAAAACACTCACATTTTCTCTCACTGACGGCCATCGCTTCCATGGTCCTCCTTTGGCTCATTGCTCACCTTATTGCAGTAACTTCCTTTTAGTCACATCCAAGCAAGTATAGATTGTCCTTCTTATGCCTCCCACCATTTCTGCTACTTTCCGGTCAATTATTTTGGTATTAATGGGTTATGACGCGTAAAATAATTTTTGTAATTTTTTATATTAAAAAATAATAAATTATTATTTCATTAATTATATAAGTAGCACTATTAACAGTAGTTAACAAAATAATTACTATTATCTAATTTTAAAGCTTGAGAGACCCATAGAACTCACTAACAAAATAAACTTAAAAGATGAATAGTATAATTTAGTCTTCTAGTACCTAACCTTTTTCTCATGCCTTATGGTCCAGCCACGTAACTGAAGCCCATGGGTATTTTAATATAAGACTTGTGGGCCTAACCAACATGATTGTCATCCTCGTCCCCGTTAATAATAAGGCCTATTTGTTTAGACTTTAGACTAAACCAATTCAGGGGCGGCAAAATTTGCCAAACAATAACATTTCAGAAAATTGTTAGAAGGGTGGCATGCATTTAAAGTTATTTAGTTAGTTGGACTCTTTTTAGAAGTCGATTTTACCAAACTCGACTTTCGGGCAACTTCAATCCACCCTCAACTCTAACGTGGATTAAAAAAGGAAAAAAACACCACATGAAAATCGAGTTCAATAAACTCAACTTCCATTAAAAGTCGAGTACACGGAACTCAACTTCAAGCTTACCTAAAAAGTCACATCTACCATATAAAATCGAGTATGATATACTCGACTTTCACTAAAAGTCGAGTTTACTATACTCGACTTCCAGGCTACACCACCCACCCCACCTAAGTCAGTTAAGCGAGCACGGTAAAAAAAATTAAATTAAATGGAACTCGAGTTTGATAAACTTGAGTTCCAATTAATTTTGCAACCACCTCAACTGTCTCAGATATAATACACTTAATCTCTTAATCCCTCACACTAATTTCATCTCACAACTCTCACTTCTCCCAGCTCTCTCCCACGCCCAATTTCTCCCTTTCACCACACATTGATCATTCTACAAATTAAAAGCTTTTCTTCT
The DNA here is from genome assembly GCA_014183005.1 of Castanea mollissima. Lineage (NCBI taxonomy): Eukaryota > Viridiplantae > Streptophyta > Magnoliopsida > Fagales > Fagaceae > Castanea > Castanea mollissima. The sequence goes on along the minus strand of JACAVU010000003.1, from coordinate 17,869,528 downwards.
TCTTCAATTTGTAGGTAAATTATTCAAACCTTTTTAATTTTTTTTTTTTTTTTTTTTTTTTGTTTAGACTTGGTTAATATTCAAACCTTCTTCAATGATGGATTCCAATGAAAAATTTATTGCACATCTTCAATGATGGAGAGGGAAAGAATTCCAATCATTACATGCAAATAGTCATCCGACTCTTACCCCATGCACTATAGTTGGGGGTTATATAGTACCATGTCAAGTGACACCAACTCCAATGAAGGCTTGCGGATCTAGTTATCAACAAGAATATATTCAATCTCTAGGGGGGGAAGACGAAGACGAAGATGATGTTGATCATGGTAGAGATGAGTATGAAGAGATGACTGGGAGAGATGACTTTCATGAGAATACTACAAACTATGAAAATGTTGACAATGTCCGTCATGATGTCGTGGATGATCATGATGATGATGCTATAGAGTTTCAAGATGATATAGGCGATGGTGATCATGCTACAGTCCCTACATATGAAGCTCATGGCCCGTCATTCCATGCAAACACTTGGATAATATAGTTGATCCTTCAAATGTTGAGATACCATTTTCATCAAGTTAGGAGTGGGGAATGAATTTTAGCAAAGGGTTGATTTTCCCTAATAAAGAGGCTGTGAAACAAGCATTAATAGTTTACTCTTTAGACAACAACAAGAATTATATAATTGAGTGGTCCAACCAGCAAAGATTGTGTGTGAAGTGCGCAAATGAGTCATGTGCATGGAAAGTTCGAGCATTCTCGCAACCGAAGCTTAACGAATTATGGGCTGTCAAAGTATTCAGCGGTCCTCACACTTGTCCATCAGTTGAGGTGAACAAAGATAGCAAAATGATGGATTCGAATTTTCTTGCTAAAGAACTTCATAAATATGTACTTGAAGTCACACCAGCAAAATAAAGGATTTCCAAAATCTGATGAAGGAAAGGTTTAACCACAATATATCGTACTACAAGATATGGGATACGAAACAAAAGACCATTGCAAACATACACGGGAATTGGGAAGAGTCGTACCAAAAGTTGCAGAAGTTGTTGTTGGCATATAAAGATAGTGATCCACGTACACAAGTAAAGTTTTGGTCGATCAATGGGGACATATCAGGTACTATTATATTCAACTATGTGTTCTGGGCTTACGCTCCTTCCATTGCTGGATTCGCACATTGTAGGCCAGTGATTAGTATTGATGGAACTCATCTTTATGGAAAATATAAAGGAAAGTTGTTGATTGCAATGACTACCGATGCTAATAATGAGATTTTTCCGCTTGCCTTTGCGGTTGTGGATGATGAGACGGGGGTTAGTTAGGGATGGTTTTTAGAATGCCTGTGGACTACGATACGGGATGTGGTATCCAATTCTGGCATTTACATAATATCAAACCAACATAAAGGTATAATATCATCCATTGCACAGTGGCCCAATGATTATGTTCTGGTATGTCATAGATATTGCATTAGACATGTGGCCAGCAACTTCAACACTCAATTTAACGACAAATTCTTAAAGTCTTTGGCCTTGAAAGCAGGATACGAGCATCAAGATCGCAAACTTGAAAAAATATTGGATTGTCTTAAGGAAGCTGAACTCAAATTCAATAAGGATCTCAATCCCAATATAGCAAAATAGAAGCCGTACTCTTATCTAACGAAGGAGGGTTTGGAAAAGTGGACATTGTCACATGATGGTGGACGCCGTTATGGGGCAATGACTACCAATATGTCTGAGTGCTTCAATGGAGTTCTAAAAGGTGCACGTGGACTACCCATATCTGCATTGGTTGACTACATTTAGTGCAAACTTGTCGCCTATTTCAATGATTGACGCACTAAAATATTGGGTGATATTGAGCATGGTCAGAAGTTCAGCAAGCATGCCATGGAGAAATATGAAGCAAATTACGAAAAAGGGACAAGACACTATGTGAGGCCATTTAACCAGCAGAACAGTGTATATCAGGTTTGCACAATACATAATCCACACAGCTCTGATGGGGGAGACCATAGTCATGAAGTAAGATTGCTGGAGAACACATGTACTTTTGGCAAATGGGAAATCTATAAGATCCCTTGTTCGCATGTGATTGCAGTTTGTATCAGGAAAAATGGCAATGCAATGAGGTATATTGACCCATGTTATACTTTACAACAGCAACTTGCCACTTATTCACATGAGTTTTGTGTGCCCAAGGATAAATCATTATGGCGGGAGGTTGCCGGCCCAAAGTTGTACCCTGACCCTAAAATGTTGCGAGACAAAGGTTGACCCATGTCAACAAGAATAAGAAATGAGATGGATTGGAGGGAGAGTCAACCCAAGCCGAAATGTGGAGTGTGTCATGAAGAGGGCCATAACCGCAAAAGATGTTCGAATGTGATTCGCGCATCAACAAGCAGCCATGTTCCGAACTAGGTAAGCAACACTATACTTGTTTGCTAAATTGTACTTATTTGCTAAATATATTAGTTGAATTTGGAGAGTGCCAAGGGGTTCACAGTTTATTCTAAAATTATGGAAAATATCTTCTAATGACGAACCCTTTGTTTTCCTGCTATTGAAACTTGAACATATGCATTCCAGAATTTGAATGTTAAAGAAGCGTATGTGTCTTTTAGCTAATGTAGTAATTCATCACGTTTCAAAGGACCATTTGCATATCATTTGATTGTATTGTTGTTCATTAGCTTCTCAAATATGGCTTGACAAAATATAAGAAACTGGCAATTTGGAACATGTTGGATTTGTCAGCAACTAGGCTCTAACAAGCTTGACAATTTAATATACCTGTGAATTTTGGTATGCTTTTGTGACAGTGAAAAATTAGTGGGGCTGATCAAGTAAAATAACATGATTGTGTAGATTTTTTTTTTTTAATAAGTAGCATGATAATCTTGATTCAATACTATATGTGTGTGTGTGTGTGTGTGCGCTTCTCTAGGGATTCCATATAAACAGAATGATCCTTTAATTGCTCCACATAGATCGTTGTCTACATTATTTATTTCGAGTTTAATAGCAAATACAAGAGCCCTTACATTTAAGAATTACTAACATGCGAATAAGCAAACGTCTAATGCAGTTATAGGAATATATGAAGCATAATCATACATTAAAAAACAATACTGGCCATATACAACTTTTTGGCATCAATATTGTACTTGGAAACATGTATTAAAATTTTAGAAAAATTTACTTCAGACATGTTCATTGATACACCTGAGCTCATACATTACTAGAACAACCAACAAACAGACCCAAAAGACAAAAGAATTGGAACTGGAATTGGAGGAAAGAATCACATGAGCTCCCTTGCTAGCCTCACTGGTTTTTCCTTAAGAAAAGCCACATCGCCATTTGGTGTGTTTAGGAGATGATGATTTTGCTCCCCTTCACTCTCTACTGATGCATATGTGCCTATAATATCCCCAACAAAAGAATTAGCACATGGTACAAGTAAGTTTGTTGACATAGTAATCCACTAAAGAACCACTGAAAAAAAAAAAAAAAACTGCACCAATTAGACTCAAATCAAATGGGTTGATGCTTAAGAACAGTAATTCATGCAAATTTTCAAAAAATTTAAACTAGAAGACGCATATAATCTAACTCACTTTTGTTGTTGCAGATTTGAGATTATCAATCTTGAAATTTTCATTTAATATCTATATAGATGTGAATCATGTTGTGGGATTAGCAAAAATCCATCCCACCCTGTTGTGGCCTGCCCTACCCACCTTGCTGGTATTAGCAAATTTTCAAAAAACCACATTCATTTCTCTCTTTTCCACAAGAACAAGATATAATACTATCTCCAAGCACAAAAATTAGTAATAATAATAACAGAAAATTCAACTACTCCATCACCCAAAAATAAAGACCAAACATAGGAAACTAGGAGAGCATAGCAGTACAAATCAAATTCCCAAAATACAGAGCATAGGAAACTACTTTATCTTCTTTGTCAATAGTCCTTTTGCTCTACTTTGTTTGCAGTTATGTAGGATTTTTGTATGTTGAAATGATTTTAGGGGCTTCAAGTGGATTAACACCAATTGATATTCTTTCTTTTGTAATGGCTTGATCATAATATAATTGAATTCTTCTGAATTCTTGGATGTTTATTCTAGTTGAGGTTTGGGATACTAAAACCTGATAATACAAATTCTAGTTCTATATCTACTTTTGGTTATTTCTCATTCATGTTTTTATATCTGCAGTGATTGTCCTAATGTTGATTTCTCAAAGCTATCTGAACTGGCTCACAAAGTAGATGAGAGAAGCTTGAGGTAGCATGATAGATTAATTTATCAATTGCATTACCTTAATGATAATCACTTATGTCTGGTAAATGGAGAAACTCTGTCAAGGTTCGTAATGTAAACATATTCACAGGCTGCTGATATTGAAAGCTAATTCAGATCTATTTGGGTATATTTAAAAGCTACTTCTAACATTGTGTAAAGGACAGCTGGTTTTTATAAAATGTCTTGCCTTACTCAAGAGCAGGAGGCTTTGATCAAAGGTTTAGGACTTGACATCTATCTTAGTGAAAAGCATGGCAAACTAAACACATGCCTTTCTCAACTTTTAGTAGTAACTTGTTCTATTTTAGCCAGGCCTTTTTCCTTTGGCTTTACAATCCACCCCATTGAATATATGCATATAGATTTGGATAATTTTTTCTCATTTCTTTTCTAGTATTGAAAGATTATTTAGTATTTTATACATTTCTTTTCTTCTTCTAGTAATAGTTTTTGCTTTAGTTATGTTGTTCTTCTTGACATTGTTTATTTACAAATAGTAGTTACCAGGCAGTTTGATCATTTTTCTCATCAAGTAAGAACACATATTGAGATTTTAAGAGCACTGGAGTTTATCATCAAATTTTCTTAATTCTAATAGAATGCTAAGATTTGTTTTTTCCTCCTTTGTGGTAAAAGTAAGAAAGCATTGTCTATCCTTACCACCTGTTTCCCGAACCTGTTTTTCTAGCACTTACATCTCAGCAGTCTAAACTATGAAACTTTTATAGAACATGGAATAGAAAATGTAATTTATTAGCTCCTTTTTCCTACTATTACTGGAAATTGCTGTAACTTTTTGGTAGGCAATAAAAAATTGTATTCAAACAAAAAATAATTAATACATTGAAATTAAAAAATAATTAATCCTATCATCAAGTTATCATCATAAACCCATTTCAAAACAATGAACCTAAAAAGCAAATCAAAACCCATTTCAGCCAATAATAAAGAGAAAGAAATCGCATGAGAGAGAGAGAGAGAGAACGAACTTGCTGGTTGATGATGGATGGAGACGGCGTAGGAAGAGAGAGACACCAGAGAGAGAGAAGACTGGAGGCTCCCTCAAAATCGATTATAGCATACTCAGATTGCTGTTTTTATTACCCCATGAATTTTTTTTTTAATCATAATGGAAGTCGAGTATAGTATACTCGACTTTTAATGGAAGTCGAGTATACCATACTCAAGTTTTAGTAGTTCTACGTGGCTTTTTCCTCTCTTTTTTAATCCACGTCAGAACAATTTTTCAATAGGAAGTCGAGTTTAGTAAAATCAACTTCCAAAAAGAGTTCAACTAACTAAATAACTTTGAATGCATGCCACCCTCCTAAAAATTTTCTGAAATGTTACTGTTTGGCAAATTTTGCCTTCAGGGGCTATATTAATGGGCTTTGTCCCATTGATGAGTTCTTGGGCTAAATTTTGGAACTTTTTCTATTAGTAAATTTAGTGGACCTTGGAGGTTAATTTTGTAGGCCGAGCTTAACCGTTATTTTAGGTGCTCAACTTTATAGATAGTGCTGTAGAAGTAGGCCTTGGATTGCATTTTTGGGCCTTAGGCTTACTAGTCTGTTGTCAAAAGTAAAAGCCTCTTAACGAACAGCAAAAATAAATGAGTGATAATTGAACCATTTAATCCAAAATTTCAAAGCAGAAAAGGTTGTGAAAGCCCAGTACCAAATAATAGGGACAGGTGATCAAGATTCAAGACGAAGGATAAAAAGAGTGTAAGCCTTGAGAGGAATCGTCAACTCAATCCAATGGAGCAAGTAAAACCTATAAAAATAAAATAAAGGGTAAACTACGTATTTGGTCCCTATCCTATACACCATATTTCAATTTGATCCCAAACCTTTTAATTGTGTCAATTTGGTCCCTAACCTTTCTTTACCGTGTCATTTTAATCCTTACAGTTATCTTTTGAATGAAAATTAATGACATATCTAATGGCCAAAATAAAAAATTAGCTTCTGTTGATGTGATAATAAACTAAAATTTTATTTTGGTTATTTGCTATGTAAACAATTTTCATCTAATATATAATGGCAAGGACTAAATTGACATGACATTAAAAGGTTAAGGACCAAATTGATACAATTGAAAGATTAAGGACTAAATTGAAATATGGTGTAAAGGCTAGGGATTAAATATGTAGTTTACCCTAAAATAAATTATGAAAACCTATTTCGAAAATGATATTTAAAGGGTTCTATTCTTCTTCTTCTTCTTCTTCTTCTTCTTCTTCTTTTTTTCTTTTTGCAGTACTTTAAGCAAAAATATCAATCATCTTATTTTATTGGGGTAATTACATTCTCCTACCTTAAGATTTGGAGAAATAACATTTTACCTCAAACTTGATAAGAGAAAACACTCCCCTTTTTAAAAATTTGAAGAAATTAACACTCTGCTCCATACTGTTTATATATGTAATATAATATTCTAAATTTTTATATAAATATTTTTACAAAAGTTTAACCATGATTAATAAAAAATAACTTATAAATTTAGAATAAAAATGCAAAATTTATCAAGCACCATAACACTTGCATTGGTAAATCTCTCCATAACCTACTTTAAAAAAAAGAGTAAAATTTATACTAATATTTTAAAATATAATTTAATTAAAAAGTTAAAAAAAATAAATTTTAATTTTGAAATAGATGATAATTTTGTAAATCTGCTCTTAAGCAAAGGGCATTTTTAGTACACAATATGTTTAATATTAATGTAAGGACACGATTTTAGTACCTAAGCCCAAAGTAAAAAAGGGAGTAAGCCTAAAGAGCCCAATACAATAAATTTGTAGAGAATGAATTAAAAAACTGTAAGTGCACAATTGCACCTGGACCCAAAGACAATAATGGGCTCAGGCCTAATGAGCCTTAAACAATGAAATTTGTAGAGCGTGGACTTGAAATCTAGATTAGAGGTACTGAGAACTTGATAACATGCTATATTGTGCAAACATTGGTAAATAATGAATGATAATTGCAGATAGACCTCCTCGGACGTGAGCCGAGGACTACTTCTGTATTTTTTCTCTTTCTTTCTTAAAGATTACAATTCTTAATTTCTTTTTTCGTTACAGACTAGCCTCCTTTTCTTTGGCCTTCACCCCCCTTAAATACTTCTTTTCCTGATGCTTTATCCACGTGTTGCTCAAACCCCCTCCCCTCTAGATATTTCTTCTCTTAGTGCCTTTGAATAGTGACCAGAAGTTTCAGTTCTACTGTTCAGGGGTCACTTCCCTATTAATGCGGCCAGGGAAGTAGGTGTAGAGTTTTTAATGTGGAGGTGGCAACCTTTGCTCATGATATTTTTCTAACACCGGTATATCTAGAAGGTTCAGGGTTTCCCCCTCTTAACCAACAGTCTTTCCAAAATTCTGTCTTGACCTTCATAGTGAATCTCCGAGTTCTCTTGGGTCTGTCCGAGGAGAAACTCACCCTCAAATGTGTCCTCGGACCCTCGGCGTATGGGCCGATTCGCAGTACTAACAAATTCTTAGCTCAAGAACAGATCGGCCCTCCTTGTTAGAGCCCAAAGGCCCAAATGCCCGCTTAGGTCTTTTTACTCCCCACAATAGCCCCTCAAAACTCTATTTTTCAGCATCCGAGGAGAAAAATAGGGTTTTGATCCAACGAGGACTTACCCCACACGTTTTATAAATAACTACGCGTGTGGAGATTGTTTCGTGTTCCAGAGGATGCCACTTGGCGGTTTTAATTTAAAAAACGCGCGCATTTATTACCGTAAGTTACACCCTGTCTCCCACGTTCAACGGTGAGATGAGCATCTAACAGCCCTTGTTACCCCTGAAAATTTGGGCGGGATGAATGCAATTTCGAGGCCGCTTCCCGTACGTCATGACGCTTTGGGAACCTGCGCCTTCATTTATTTTTTCAGAGGCTAATCCCATCAAAACATCAGTAATCACCTTTTCTCTGCAGAAATCCGTGGAAACTTGCACAACTTCAAACTTGTAAGTTCCTATTCTTTTTCTTTAACCCATTCTCCTCGGATCCTATCATCGACTCCCATTTTAATCGTTCTCCCTCTTAAAACTTAGTCTTTCGTTCCTTTCTAATGGGAAAATTTAAGTGTTTAGTTGATACCGCCGCCGGGATGGAAGGTTTTAGAGCCAAATACCGTATTCCCAATGACGTAGGTTTAAAATACTGTCCGGCGAAAACCGTGGCTAGGTCTAGGAAAACGGGAGAGGTTATCATCCCCATGATTGCCTTCATAGAAGATGGGATGACCCTCCCTATGAGAAGCGTGACCAGGGAATACCTCCGCAACCACCGGTTGTGTCCTAACCAGTGTGCTCCCAACGTCTTTAGAGTCTTAGGAAGCGTCGATGCTCTAAATAAGCAGATGGGTCTGAATTTTACCTAGCATGACGTCGCCTTTATGTACGAATGCCACAAACTCACTAGGGTAGGCTATTATATCAAATCCCGATCTAGCGTAGTTAGGTTGATCTCCTGTCTACCCAAGTCCAATAAAGGCATGAAGGACGACTACCTCATCGCCTCAGGCAACTAGCATTACGGCCTCCACTGCCCAGTTGAGTGGGGAGATCCAAGTGCGACTCCTTGGGATCTAACTTCCCACCCCATAACTCCCTCTAACATCTTAAAATGTGCATTTGCATTTACTTAAGCGACTAACTTTAGTTTATTACATGTCCTACAAATCTGACCTTGTTTGTTTGTTTTGGTGTCTTTCTTTGCAGATAAACAACACGTGCGCCCTCGCTTGAGCCATTGTAACGTCGCGGATTTGAACCGAGTACTACGCTCAGAGGTGTTCGTCAGTGAAGACTTACAACTTAGGGCGGCTCATTTGATATTAGGGTACGACCCTATCTCCTCGGACTTCTAGGAGATTGAGAATGCCATCATCGCGGGTGACCGGAGGCGTAGGAGGATTCACGTAGCCAGACCGCACTTCTTGGCCGACCATGACATTCCTGACGACCCCCACACCATACTGTACACACAACCCATTGAGGCAATCCCTCTCGCCGCGCACTCTCAGGCAACAGTTGTCCCAGAGGAGCAAGTGTCTTCGTCGAACACGTTGGACGAGGAGATAGATAAGTTTCAACTTGAAGACGTCCAAAGGCCTCGTAGAAGCCCATTTGTCGTCCTCTTCGACGAGGAAGAGGAAGCCGCCGAGACCTCTGGGATACCCAGTCTAGTGATAGCACGTCCAGACGACAGCTCTGTTGAAGAGGACATGGACGTGCTTAAGGACCTCCTGACCGCGAGAGGTGAGAGGGTTGCTAAAAAGGGGGCGAGGGGATCCCAAGCTCCCCCTGCCTTGCCACCACCCCCTCCTCTAGTTGACCCCAAGCCTCCTACTGACGATCCGAAGAAGAAAAGGAAGGTGGAGGCTGAGGGGGCTGGGGGCTAGAAGCAAAAGAAGCTGAAACAGCAGCCACCGCCAGTTCAGCAGCAGAAGCTGGACAAGGACAAAGGGCACGCCCGTTCAGTTGAAAGCGGGGAGATCAGAGACATGGCCGAGGTGCGTCGAGCACCAACTATGTGGTCTCCCAACTGAGGCTGGATGGAGCGCCAATTCCCCTCTAGTCCAACATCTGGTTGTTCCAACAAGGCCATGCCCTCCACCTGGCCGAGGCGTTGGAGTGTCCTCTTCTGCTGCCCAAGGACATGGAAGCCTTGAAGAAGATGAGCCAGCCGTAGCTGTTCCTTTCATTGAAAAGGGATTTAGCTCTGGTAAGTTCCACCTCACACCTATATTCTAGGTTCATTTGTAAACGCTTTACCACATTTAACCCCCTGACATTTTTTTGCAGGCCATCCAAGAAGTTTTCGTGGTCGAGAAGTTCATGGAGGATTCTCGGAAGCGAGCTGGAATGGAGCAAGAGCTACGGCAAGAGACAGAAAGGTCCCTAGGCCAGGCCCTAGCAGAAAATGGGAAGATCACATCGCAACTGGCCAATCTAAAAAGAGAGAAAGATGGTGCCGAGGCCAGCTTAAAGACGATGGAGAACCAAGTGGAAGGGCAACATAAGCTTCTTCGCCAAAAGGACAACGAGCTATCCCAAGCCCAATGGGCACGCTCTGACTTGGAGAAGGAGCTTACGAGGATGAAGGAGGAGGCTTGCACCCATAAGCGCTCACTGGAGGCCGCTAAGCAGGCCAGCTATCAGGAGGGAGTAACTGCGATGCAGGAACTATTGATAGAAGCCTTTGCGGTCTTGTGCCGAGAGTACTGTCAACAGGTCTGGGGAGAGGCCTTGAACGCAGCAGGGGTTCCTCAAGCTTCCGAGCTGAGGAAGCTCGAGAATGTTTGGCTTCCCCTGGACATACAGGATATAGAAGACCCTCTTGTAGTTGCCTCTCCTGCCCTTCCTCCTGTGGTGCTAGAACTCGTCCCTGATCCTACAGAACCTGAAGGTTCCCATAAAGAGAAGGACGGGTTTGAAGCTGCCGAGCAGGAGCAAAGCCAGAATGTGAAGCCCATCCTTCCTCTAACAGACAAAGGGAAACAAGTCTTATCTACCTTTGAGTTGGAACTGAAGAGTACAGAGGCTGGCAGCAGCTCCCTCCAAGACCCCCTCCCAAAGCTTAGGGCCTAGCATAGGATTTTTTCTGTACTTTGCAGTTTTCTTCACGTAATGATGTACTCTGCTTATAACTAACGAAGAACAATGTTTATTCAACCTTTATTCAAGTTGTATTTATTTTACTTTACTCTTTTTGTGCTTTGTCATGAAAGTTCTCACTAACACATAGTTAAAGGAAGAACAGAATAAATAAGTTTAACTCAAACAGTCAAACAATTATAACTTCTAAACAGCCATATGCACACTTGCTTTGCAAAGTATATCATTCAAGAATCTGGCAAAAACTAACTTAACTTGGATGGTATGCAGTGCCTTACTTAGAAAGCCCACATGATAGTTAAACCTTGTAATCCGAAATATCAATTTCAGTAGAGTATAAGGTTCGAAGATCATACCTTACAGAATCTTTGTTTCGATATTTATAGCTGCTTACCTTAAGATCCAATTTAACAGACGGTAAGACATTTGACTTCCACAAAGTATGCGATAAGAATAAGAACAATGTCTGAATCATAAAATATCAAGGTTCTGTTTTAACAAATGATAAGATATCAATTTCCACAAGGTTTGTGGTCCGAGGACCATACTTAACCACGTTTCTGTTTGACACTTAAGAATAGTAACCTCAAATGTTAATTTCCCCAAAGTAGGAGGTCCTAGGACCTGGCATAACTAAGGTTCTGTTTAACAAATGATAAGATATCAATTTCCACAAGGTTTGTGGTCCGAGGACCATACTTAACCAAGTTTCTGTTTGAAACTTATGAATAGTAACTTCAAATGTTAATTTCCCCAAAGTAGGAGGTCTGAGGACCCAACATAACTAAGGTTCTGTTTAACAAATGATAAGATATCAATTTTCACAAGGTTTGTGGTCCGAGGACCATACTTAACCAAGTTTCTGTTTGACACGTAAGAATAGTAACTTTAAATGTTAATTTCCCCAATGTAGGAGGTCCGAGGACTTGGCATAACTAAGGTTCTGTTTAACAAATGATAAGATATCAATTTCCACAAGGTTTATGGTCCGAGGACCATACTTAACCAAGTTTCTGTTTGACACTTAAGAATAATAACTTCAAATGTTAATTTCTCCAAAGTAGGAGGTCTGAGGACCTGGCATAACTAAGGTTCTGTTTAAAAATTGATAAGATATCAATTTCCACAAGGTTTGTGGTCCGAGGACCATACTTAACCAAGTTTCTGTTTGACACTTAAGAATAGTAACTTCAAATGTTAATTTCCCCAAAGTAGGAGGTCCGAGGACCCGGCATAACTAAGGTTTTGTTTAACAAATGATAAGATATCAATTTCCACAGGTTTGTGGTCCGAGGACCATACTTAACCAAGTTTCTGTTTGACACTTAAGAATAGTAACTTCAAATGTTAATTTTCCCAAAGTAGAACGTCCGAGGGCCCAGCATAACTAAGGTTCTGTTCAACAAATGATAAGATATCAATTTCCACAAGGTTTGTGGTCTGAGGACCATACTTAACCAAGTTTCTGTTTGACACTTAAGAATAGTAACTTCAAATGTTAATTTCCCCAAAGTAGGAGGTCCGAGGACCCGGAATAACTAAGGTTCTATTTAACAAATGATAAGATATCAATTTCCACAAGGTTTGTGGTCCGAGGACCATACTTAACCAAGTTTCTGTTTGACACTTAAGAATAGCAACTTCAAATGTTAATTTCCTAAAGTAGGAGGTCCGAGGACCCGGCATAGCTAAGGTTTTGTTTAACAAATGATAAGATATCAATTTCCACAAGGTTTATGGTCCGAGGACCATACTTAACCAAGTTTCTGTTTGACACTTAAGAATAATAACTTCAAATGTTAATTTCTCCAAAGTAGGAGGTCCGAGGACCTGGCATAACTAAGGTTCTGTTTAAAAATTGATAAGATATCAATTTCCACAAGGTTTGTGGTCCGAGGACCATACTTAACCAAGTTTCTGTTTGACACTTAAGAATAGTAACTTCAAATGTTAATTTCCCTAAAGTAGGAGGTCCGAGGACCCGGCATAACTAAGGTTTTGTTTAACAAATGATAAGATATCAATTTCCACAAGGTTGTGGTCCGAGGACCATACTTAACCAAGTTTCTGTTTGACACTTAAGAATAGCAACTTCAAATGTTAATTTCCCCAAAGTAGGAGGTCCGAGGACTCGGCATAACTAAGGTTTTGTTTAACAAATGATAAGATATCATTTCCACAAGGTTTTGGTCCGAGGACCATACTTAACCAAGTTTCTGTTTGACACTTAAGAATAATAACTTCAAATGTTAATTTCTCCAAAGTAGGAGGTCTGAGGACCTGGCATAACTAAGGTTCTGTTTAAAAATTGATAAGATATCAATTTCCACAAGGTTTGTGGTCCGAGGACCATACTTAACCAAGTTTCTGTTTGACACTTAAGAATAGTAACTTCAAATGTTAATTTCCCTAAAGCAGGAGGTCCGAGGACCCGGCATAACTAAGGTTTTGTTTAACAAATGATAAGATATCAATTTCCACAAGGTTTGTGGTCCGAGGACCATACTTAACCAAGTTTCTGTTTGACACTTAAGAATAGTAACTTCAAATGTTAATTTTCCCAAAGTAGAACGTCCGAGGGCCCAGCATAACTAAGGTTCTGTTCAACAAATGATAAGATATCAATTTCCACAAGGTTTGTGGTCTGAGGACCATACTTAACCAAGTTTCTGTTTGACACTTAAGAATAGTAACTTCAAATGTTAATTTCCCCAAAGTAGGAGGTCCGAGGACCCGGAATAACTAAGGTTCTATTTAACAAATGATAAGATATCAATTTCCACAAGGTTTGTGGTCCGAGGACCATACTTACCAAGTTTCTGTTTGACACTTAAGAATAGCAACTTCAAATGTTAATTTCCTAAAGTAGGAGGTCCGAGGACCCGGCATAGCTAAGGTTTTGTTTAACAAATGATAAGATATCAATTTCCACAAGGTTTATGGTCCGAGGACCATACTTAACCAAGTTTCTGTTTGACACTTAAGAATAATAACTTCAAATGTTAATTTCTCCAAAGTAGGAGGTCCGAGGACCTGGCATAACTAAGGTTCTGTTTAAAAATTGATAAGATATCAATTTCCACAAGGTTTGTGGTCCGAGGACCATACTTAACCAAGTTTCTGTTTGACACTTAAGAATAGTAACTTCAAATGTTAATTTCCCTAAAGTAGGAGGTCCGAGGACCCGGCATAACTAAGGTTTTGTTTAACAAATGATAAGATATCAATTTCCACAAGGTTTGTGGTCCGAGGACCATACTTAACCAAGTTTCTGTTTGACACTTAAGAATAGTAACTTCAAATGTTAATTTCCCCAAAGTAGGAGGTCCGAGGACTCGGCATAACTAAGGTGCTATTTAACAAATGATAAGATATCAATTTGCATAAGGTTTGTGGTCCGAGGACCATACTTAACCAAGTTTCTGTTTGACACTTAAGAATAGTAACTTCAAATGTTAATTTCTCCAAAGTAGAAGGTCCGAGGACTCGGCATAACTAAGGTTCTGTTTAACAAATGATAAAATATCAATTTCTACAAGGTTTGTGGTCCGAGAATCATACTTAACCAAGTTTCTGTTTGACACTTAAAAATAGTAACTTCAAATGTTAATTTTCCCAAAGTAGGAGGTCCGAGGATCCGGCATAACTAAGGTTCTGTTTAACAAATGATAAGATATCAATTTTCACAAGGTTTGTGATTCGAGGATCATACTTAACCAAGTTTCTGTTTGACACTTAAGAATAGTAACTTCAAATGTTAATTTTCCCAAAGTAGGAGGTCCGAGGACCCGGCATAACGAAGGTTCTGTATAACAAATGATAAGATATCAATTTTCACAAGGTTTGTGGTCCGAGGACCATACTTAACCAAGTTTCTGTTTGACACTTAAGAATAGTAACTTCAAATGTTAATTTTCCCAAAGTAGGAGGTCCGAGGACCCAACATAACTAAGGTTCTGTTTAACAAATGATAAGATATCAATTTCCACAAGGTTTGTGATCCGAGGACCATACTTAACCAAGTTTCTGTTTGACACTTAAGAATAGTAACTTCAAATGTTAATTTCCCCAAAGTAGGAGGTCCTAGGACCTGGCATAACTAAGGTTCTGTTTAACAAATGATAAGATATCAATTTCCACAAGGTTTGTGGTCCGAGGACCATACTTAACCAAGTTTCTGTTTGAAACTTATGAATAGTAACTTCAAATGTTAATTTCTCCAAAGTAGGAGGTCCGATGACCCAACATAACTAAGGTTCTGTTTAACAAATGATAAGATATCAATTTTCACAAGGTTTGTGGTCCGAGGACCATACTTAACCAAGTTTCTGTTTGACACGTAAGAATAGTAACTTTAAATGTTAATTTCCCCAATGTAGAGGTCCGAGGACTTGGCATAACTAAGGTTCTGTTTAACAAATGATAAGATATCAATTTCCACAAGGTTTGTGGTCCGAGGACCATACTTAACCAAGTTTCTGTTTGACACTTAAGAATAGTAACTTCAAATGTTAATTTCCCCAAAGTAGGAGGTCCGAGGACCCAACATAACTAAGGTTCTGTTTAACAAATGATAAGATATCAATTTCCACAAGGTTTGTGGTCTGAGAACCATACTTAACCAAGTTTCTGTTTGACACTTAAGAATAGTAACTTCAAATGTTAATTTCCCCAAAGTAGGAGGTCCGAGGACCCAGCATAACTAAGGTTCTGTTTAACAAATGATAAGATATCAATTTCCACTAGGTTTGTGGTCCGAGGACCATACTTAACCAAGTTTCTGTTTGACACTTAAGAATAGTAACTTCAAATGTTAATTTCCCCAAAGTAGGAAGTCCGAGGACCCAGCATAACTAAGGTTTTGTTTAACAAATAATAAGATATCAATTTCTACAAGTTTTGTGGTCCGAGGACCCAGCATAACTAAGGTTCTGTTTAACCAAGTTTCTGTTTGACACTTAAGAATAGTTACTGTAAGCCCCCGAGGTATTTATAACTTTGAACTGTTAACTAACAAAAGCACATTTTATTAATAATAATACATTCGAAGGTTATTTGCATTCCATGGGCGTGGTACAATTCTTTCATCTAGGTCAGCTAGCCAATACGACCCTATGCTTGCTACTGAAATAATGCGATAGGGGCCTTCCCAGTTTGGTCCTAGCTTACCCCAAGCTGGGTTCTTAGAGGCGCCCACAACTTTTCTTAGTACAAGATCCCCAAGTTCGAGTGGCCTTAGTTTCACGTGGGCATCATATCCCCGTTTAAGCTTCTGTTGATAATAAGCCATTTGGACCATAGCTGCCTCGCACCGTTCCTCAACTAAATCCAGGCCTTTCTCCAGGAGGCCATCATTGTTCTCCGGGCTAAAAGAACTCGTCTTTAGGGTGGGAAAACCAGATTCCAGAGGTATCACCGCCTCGGCTCCATAAGTCATAGAGAATGGCGTTTCTCCCGTGGACCTGCACGGTGTAGTCCGATAAGTCCACAGAACATGTGGGAGTTCTTCTACCCATCTGCCTTTCGCATCGTCCAACCTTTTCTTGAGCCCACTGACTATGACCTTGTTAACGGCCTCGGCTTGCCCATTTCCCTGAGGATAAGCTGGGGTGGAATATCTATTTATGATGCCCATATCACCACAATATTTCCTAAAAGCCTTGCTGTCGAATTGAACGCCATTGTCCGAGATAAGTGTGTGTGGTATACCGAATCTAGTGACAATGTTTTTCCAAACAAACTTCTTGGAATCAACGTCTCTGATATTTGCTAAGGGCTCGGCCTCAACCCATTTAGTGAAGTAATCTGTCCTCACGAGAAGCCATCTTTTGTTTCCTACAGCTCTCGGAAATGACCCCACTATGTCCAATCCCCATTGTGCGAAAGGCCAAGGTGTGGAAAGAGGGTTGAGAACCCCTCCAGGTTGATGAATATTAGGGGCGAACCTCTGGCATTGATCACATTTTCGGGCATAGTCCTGAGCCTCCCTCTGCATATTGGGCCACCAATAACCCTGAGTCAGAGCTCTGTGGGCTAAGGATCTTCCCCTAGTGTGGCTCCCACAAATCCCTTCATGCAGTTCTTCTAGAAGTACTTACGTTGATTCAGGGTGCACACACAACAAGTATGGTCCTGAGAAGGATCGTTTATACAGTTTCTGGTCCTCGGACAACCAGAAACGTGGCGCCTTTCGACGTATCTTATCTGCTTCAGACTTGTCTTTAGGAAGGATGTCGCTCTTAAGAAAAGATATGACCGGGTCAATCCAACTAGGTCCAGGCCTTATTAGATGGATGCGAGCTGCGTTGACAACGGTAAGAGTTGGCTCTAGCAAATCCTCTACGAGGATAATCCTGGGCAAACCCTGAGCCGAAGACATTGCCAATGTGGCCAAGGAGTCTGCATAGGTGTTTCCACTCCTAAAAATGTGAGCTAAGACGAAGGAGTCAAATTTCGCTTGCTGACGCTTGACCTGGGCCAAATATTCTTGCATTCTTGGGTCCCTAGCCTCCATGGTCCTGTGACCTAACCGACCACTAACTGAGAGTCCGAGAACGCATGGACTTCCTTTCCACCCATCCTAAGTACCATGTTCATGCCCACCAAGACTGCTTCGTACTCGGCCTTATTATTAGTAGCCGAGAACGACAACCTCAAAATTTTTCGAAGACAATTCCCCTGGAGGATATTAGGACAAGTCCGACATTAGACCCTCTCTGATTAGCTGCCCCATCCACATACACTTTCCAAGTCGGAGGTGCTGTGGCTGTGATCACACCAACTGCTTTTTCATCCATGTGTGCCTCTTTCAGAGTTTCTTCTAGCAATGGTTCGATAAACTCTGCCACCAAGTCAGCAAGGACCTGGCCCTTCACTGAGGTGCGAGGCCTATATTTAACGTCAAAGGCTCCCAAAATGGTTCCCCACTTTGCCACCCTGCCAGAGTAATCGGCGCTGCGTAACACCGCGTTGAGAGGCAATTGGGTCAGAACCACCACAGTGTGGGACTGGAAATAATGAGGAAGCTTCCGCGTGGCATAAACTATGGCCAGAAGTGCTTTCTCCAAGAGTAGATAGTGTACCTCGGCCTCATTCAAAGACTTACTAACGTAGTAGACCAGTCTTTGCACCCCACTTTCATCCCTTATGAGGACTAGGCTGACCGCGTGGACAGCCACTGCCTAATAAGCAAACAAACCTCGTCCGCCTCGGGGTGAGACAAAATGGGTGGCCGAGAAAGATATTGCTTAAGCTGTTGGAAGGTTAACATGCAGTTCTCGGTCCATTGAAACCCTTTCCATTTATTTAACAATTGGAAGAAAGGACGGCACCGGTCAGCTGACCTAGAGATAAATCTGCTCAGTGCGGCAATCATTCCGGTCAATTTCTGGATTTCTTTTGGGTTTCGAGGTGGACGCAAATCCTGAATAGCCTTGACCTGCGCTGGGTTTACCTCTATGCCTCTATGTGTAATCATATATCCCAAGAACTTTCCAGATCCCACGTCAAAAGAGCACTTTGAGGCTTTAAGGTGCAACTTGTACTTTCTTAGCACCTGGAAGGTGTCGGCCAGATCTTTCACGTGTGAAGGTATTGTTTTACTCTTCACCACCATATCATCCACATATACCTCAATGGTCTTCCCTAGTTGCTGTTAGAACATTCTGGTCATCATTCTTTGGTAGGTAGCTCCAGCATTCTTCAACCCAAACGGCATGACCTCATAGTGGTAGTTCCCTGTTGGAGTAATGAAAGCAGTATTCTCTTGATCCTCCAATGCCAATGGAATCTGATGGTAACCTTGGAAGGCATCCAAAAAACTCATACAAGGATGTCCGACAGTGGCGTCCACAAGTTGATCGATACGTGACATTGGGAACGAATCCTTGGGGCAGGCCTTGTTCAAATCTGTGAAGTCCACACATACTCTCCACATTCCATTCTTCTTTTTGACCACAACCGTATGCGCCAACCATTCGCAGTAGAAAACTTCTTTAATAGCCCCAGCCCTCTTGAGTTTGAGCACCTCCTCCTTGACAGCCTCAGAATGTTCCTTGGAAGAACGCCGAGGTGGCTGCCTTCTCGGAACAACGGCAGGGTTGACATTTAAATGATGACAAATGAAGCTCAGATCTACGCCTGGAGCCTCATAAGGGTCCTACGTAAAAACATCAATATTGCCTTTCAGAAATTCCAACAACTCCATCTTCTCCTGGTGTGGCAAACGAATGCCGACTTGGAAGAACCTCTCTGGGTCATCCGCTATCAAAAACTTCTCTAACTCCTCACAAAGAGCCTCCTCTCCTGTCACCACTCTAGGTGCATCCGGAGCTGTTAATTGCTATAAGTCTTTAATGAGCAAAGCCGATGACTCGGCTTCTGTTTCATGAAGCACTGCGGCCAATATGCATTGCTTAGCCACCGATTGGCTGCCGAGGATCTCTTCAACATATTCCCCAAAGGGGAACTTAACCTTAACATGCAAGGTAGAGGAGACGGCTCCCAGAGCGTGCAGCCATGGCTTGGCGAGGATGGCTGTATATGGGGAGTACGCGTCAACCACGATGAAATCCACCTCAATCGTTTCTAAGTCGGATTGAACAAACAAACGAATCTGTCCCTTCAGCACAACGGCCTTTCCTTCAAAGCTTATGAGTGGCGAGTCATAAGGAGTAAGATCTTCCAACTTCAACCTTAGCCCCTTAAATAAATCAAGGTACATGATATCTGCACCACTACCCTGATCAATCATCATCCTCTTCACGTCATAATTCCCTATCCTGAGAGTGACCACAAGAGCATCGTCATGGGGTTGAATGGTACCATCCTTATCCTCCTCTAAAAATCCCAAGACGGGTAAATTCACCTTCAACCTCTTCGGCCTGCAGCCTACCCCTTCGGCCTAAGAATAGGAAACCGTCATCACCCTAGTGGGACCTGAGCTAGTCCTACCAGGTGTAGCGAAGATAACGTTAATTGTTCCCAATTCCGGCCGAGATGGATTATTCTTCTGATTGTTTGACCCAGATTGACTGCCCTGCCCACTAGGTTGACACAAGTGCTGCTTCAGTTTTCCTTCACTGACAAGCTGCTCCAAGTGGTTCCAAAGGGTCCGACAGTTCTCGGTGGTGTGGCCCACGTCCTGATGGTACTGACAAAAGAGGTTCTAATTCCTCTTCGCGGGGTCCCTTGCCATCTTACTAGGCCACCTGAAGAAGGGCTCCTTATGAACTTTCTCCAGTAATTGGTGTACTGGTTCTCGGAACACAGTGTTCACGGCCTGAGGTGCTGCCGAGCCGGACTGCCCGATGTAATCTCTCCTCGGCTTGTTGTTGTGGTATCTGTCCGACCTGAAATCCCTTCTCTCCTGCGGGATAACCTTCTCCTTACCCTTTCCTTGCTGCTGGTCTTCCTCTACCCTTTTGTATTCATTAATACGATCCATGAGGCGACGCACGCTGCGGACGGGCTTCTTGGTCAAGGACTTCCTCAAGTCGTGATCAGTAGAAAGGCCTACCTTAAAGGTATTGAGCGCCACCTCATCAAAATCACCATCTATCTCGTTAAACATCTTCCAGTACCGGTCGGAGTATGCTTTCAACGTCTCCCCTTCCTCATGGTCTTGGATAACAGCGAGTCCAATGGCCAAGGCACTTTGCTACACGTAATAAACCACGAAGCGAATGCTCTAGTAAGCTCCCCAAATGAACCTACAGATCCCGATTTAAGGCCATTGAACCATCTTATAGCTACAGGTCCCAAGTTAGAGGGGAAAACTTTACACATCAGGGTCTCGTTATGAGAGTGCACCACCATCCTCTTGTTAAAGTGACTCACGTGCTCCACCGAATCAGTCCGGCCATTGTAGATGGTAAAGGTGGGCTGGGTGAACCTCTTGGGGAGCCTCCCCTTCTCAATCCTCCGTGAGAATGGAGATTTGGAGAGTTGGTGCAACGCCCAGCTTATAGCATCGTTCCCCAAGCCCCTGGAAGGAAATTTCTTGTGTCTGCGAGCTGGCGGGTCATCCTCCTCACAAGAGGACATTGCGCTGGGGGGTGAGCATGACCTCGAGCTGTAACTACCTCCCCAGACCTCCACTGAAAAAGGATTAGATGAGGACGGTGAAGGCCTACGTCTGGCACGGCGCAGTTTTCTTTTCAAACGATTAATCTCCTTCTGCATGGCTTTAGCACCATCCTCGTGGGTGGTGCTGCCCCCGCCATGAGTATGGCTAGCCCTAGGGTATTCTGTATGGACGCTTCCCTCTCGATCCATTCGACGCTCAAGACGCTCGAAAAGATCCTCCAGTTGTGATCCTTAAGACTCTACACGGTGTGAACCTTGCCTGCCATAGTGTCCCAGCTCCTTCCAGACTAGATTTCCCACAGACGGCGCCAATTGTAAGTGCACAATTGCACCTGGACCCAAAGACAATTATGGGCTCAGGCCCAATGAGCCTTAAACAATGAAATTTGTAGAGCGTGGGCTTGAAATCTAGATTAGAAGTACTGAGAACTTGATAACAGGCTATATTGTGCAAACATTTGTAAATAATGAATGATAATTGCAGATAGACCTCCTCGGACGTGAGCCGAGGACTACTTCTGTATTTTTTTCTCTTTCTTTCTTAAAGATTACAATTCTTAATTTCTTTCTTCGTTACAGACTAGCCTCCTTTTCTTTGGCCTTCACCCCCCCTTAAATACTTCTTTCCTGATACTTTATCCACGTGTTGCTCAAACCTCCTCCCCTCTAGATATTTCTTCTCTTAGTGCCTTTGAATAGTGACCAGAAGTTTCAGTTCTACTGTTCAGGGGTCACTTCCCCATTAATGCGGCCAGGGAGGTAGGTGCAGAGTTTTTAATGTGGAGGTGGCAGCCTTTACTCATAATATTTTTCTAACACCGGTGTATCTAAAAGGTTCAGGGTTTCCCCCTCTTAACCAACAGTCTTTCCGGAATTCTGCCTTGACCTTCATAGTGAATCTTCGAGTTCTCTTGGGTCTGTCCGAGGAGTAACTCACCCTCAGATGTGTCCTCGGACCCTCGGCGTATGGGCCGATTCGTAGTACTAACAAATTCTTAGCTCAAGAACAGATCGGCCCTCCTTGTTAGAACCCAAAAGCCCAAATGCCCACTTGGGTCCTTTTACTCCCCACAAAAACTAAGTTCTAGTAAGCTTAGACAGTGATCATAGTGAGTAGATAATGACAATAGAATAAAAATTAACTAATGTTATCTAAAGAAAATCGTCCTTGGACATGATTCGAGGTAGTTCCTTCTTATATTTGATTCCTTTTAGACTAATTACAAGTATTGTTCTTCACTCTACAGTGTTTTCCTCTTTCTTTTTCCCGATCTTCGACCCCTTTTTAAGGGGCTTCTTTCTTCATTATATATCCCCCTCTTTTCATCTCTATCATCTATGTGTAGATCAAGTTATTGGGCTTGATCCCTGTCCCATCAGCATCTTCTTGAAGTTTTTGGAAGTAGCTGTAAAGCTGCTTACCACTATTCAGGTATCACCTCCATATTAATGTGGCTAGAGAGTTAGCTGCAGATCACTCAATACGGTGGTAATAGCTTTCTCTTAAATATTTTACAGCTTCCCTTTACTTTATGCTTTCATGACAGTTATCCTTATTAGAAGAACCTTTTGGAATATTGCCCTCAAGGGCAGACCAATCTTCCTCACCTCTGCTTTGATTAGACGAGGAGGCATTGCTCCTCAGACTGTCTCCCATAACTCTTGTAATTACAAATTGTTCGTGGTGCCCTATCTCTTACGTCTTCGCTTTTGTCTACCTGTTCTCGGACAAGGCCCATAGCCCAACATACTCCCCTAGGCCTTTATCCATACAATTAATTTAACAAATTCTTAATCGAATGTCAAGAGAGAAATTTTTTTTTTTTTCCCTCTCTTTAAGTTTGAGGTGAAGTGTCATTTTATTTAGCTTTATGTTCACTACTTCTAACAAAAAACTAGATATGCTATTCTAAAATGAACACTATATATTTATTTATTTGATAGTTATAACAATAAAGATGGGTGAGGCTGAATTTGAACTCTTGATGTCTTTGTGAGAAACACTTAAAAATACTAATTAAACTACAAAACCCTTGAAAACACAGTATATGCTTAAACCTTAAGTACTTTAAAGAATATATTTTAGGTATATATGGTAAGAATTTTGCAACAGCACAACATAAAAGAAAATTACAAATTCTATGATATCTAGACAAACATAAAATTAATATAAAAGAATATTTTCATAAGTAATAGTTGATGGGATAAAATTAAAAAAAAAAAAAAACAGAACGATAATTTTTTCTGATGGTGCTGGAAAATGTATAATTTAATTAATATAAATATATGTAATAAAAATTAATATAAAAATATTATTTTTGCAATTGCTCCATGAGTCATGGTAAAATAGAACCCGACCCGACCCAATGGAAGTACAAAGTATAAACTATAAAGGGCCCCCGTTTATGTCGTCAACTTCGTAATGCCCAGCAACCATTATTCATTATTGCACAAAAGTACAAAAAGAAAAAGTTAAACGAGACTTATACGTAATTTGGAACAGTTGCGAGGTCTTATGGATTGGATGCCGAAATTGAGATAACCTTTCGACCACGTGCACTCATGTGAGCCTTTCGCATATAAATGCCACTACAACTTTCTATAGCCACATAACATAAAAGTGCCATTTTCTTTTCTCACCAAATTCAAACTGCGACTTTGGACATGTTTTCTTAAAAGGAAAGATACTAGTATATAGTTTAGTATTAAAATTCTATAAATAAAATCTTCAAATTTTCTTGTGTTTGATAGCGGTAAATAAAATGGGTCCAAGGAAAATTACTTTTGATAAATGAAAAACTTATAATTGCATTTTTGAAGTTATTTTTTCTTAAATTTTCTCAAAAAACAATTCTATCTCACATTACCTAAAACAAGAGAGTAAAGATTTACATTTTCAAACTTATTTTTAATGTTATTACTAAACATAGAAAAATTAAATATTTTTTTTAGATAATGTTTTATATAATATTACTCATTTTTTCTTAAATTTTTTTGAAAAGCAACTCTATCTCACATGACGTAAAAAATGGAATGAAAATTCACATTTTAAAGCCTATATATCATGTTGTTATCAAATACCAGAAAATTAGATATTTTTCTAAAAATGACTATTTTTTAGAAAATGTTAGTGTAAAAATAAACATAGAGTTTGTAGTTTCAAATTTTCACTTGCAATCTCCTAGAAGGTGGTATGCAATGGATATGAGTTGGGATATATAGTATATACCATGCTGTATTTCTACATGTTATCTTAATAAGTCCACATGTATAAAATAAGTGGCTATAAAACATTCGTATTCTCTTTAAAAGCAACCATTCGTTTCATCTTCATTTATTTTTGTAGGCCACAATTAAGAACTCCAATTCCATGGCTGCTTTCAACTTGTTCAAGCTTTCAATCCTCTTGAGCATCCTCTTAAATTCACACTTTGGTCTTTGTTCAGAGACTAATAATAAGCAAATAAGCAAAGGGGTATCATCACCACCGTCATGTAGCCACATAGAGTGCCCCAGCTATGATGTGATTCATGTTGGCAATGGCTATGAAATTCGTCGCTATAACTCCACGGTGTGGGCGTCAACCTCTCCCATTCAAGACATTTCTCTGGTTGAAGCTACCAGAACTGGCTTCTTACAGTAAGTTTTGCTTATATTCCACCTTGTATGTTTTTGCTTCTTGCATTAGAATCATTTTCCTATATAACTTTATTCATTAGGTGACTATTGAATTGCATCGTACATGGTAAATTAATATATGATTATATTCACTAGTCACAGCTATTTTTTTTTTAATATAAGATAGAATTTCTACTTTAACATATATAATTTAAACGTGTATGTGTGTAAATTTTCTTCCTGCGTCTTAAATTTTGGTCCTTGTCCGCAACCAATTCTTGAACAGCATGTCTTTTGATGTAATCATAACCAGAATTATGTTTTAATCATTTTCTGGTTTAAAAGGGTTGCATTAATAACAGTTGAGATTTCAATTTCCATTAAGTAATTTCAAAGCTAGTGATTTTTAACATCTTTGTATATATAACACATGTTGCAATGAGTTTTGAACTCACAACCTTATCCTCCACTTTTTTTGAATGGAGAGGAACTGCCATTTGAGTTCACAACAAAGGAAAATATTTTATTTATTGATTTTTTTTAATTCTGAATTACAACTATGAATTTCAATTGACAAAAAACACAAAAATCTTTAAACCCTATAACATGCGCATCAATTTAGAGGCCTCACAAATTTTCACGTCATAAACATTTTATTTATTAATTTTCTATTCCAAATTACAACTGCAAATTTCAATCTGATAAAAACACAAAAACCCTTAATCCTAAAACATGCGCATCAAAAGAAATAAATAAATAAAACATGCGAATCAATTTGAAGGCCTTACAAATTTCCACCTTATAATTATTTTAGCTTTTAATTTTTTTATTCCGAATTACAAATTCACCTTTAAATTAAAGTATAAACAAAAAATCGAGTTTTTTTTTTTATTTTAAAATATATATAAAAGACGATAGTTTTTCGTATTAGAGGACTAACATCATTCATGCTTAAAGCTTAAAGACCAATAGTGTCTTTTGGCCCT
Organism: Castanea mollissima; assembly: GCA_014183005.1. NCBI lineage: Eukaryota > Viridiplantae > Streptophyta > Magnoliopsida > Fagales > Fagaceae > Castanea > Castanea mollissima. The sequence goes on along the minus strand of JACAVU010000003.1, from coordinate 17,843,874 downwards.
CATTTAATAGCCTCGTAACAAAACCAAAGTATTTGCAGACTTGTTCGCCTAACAAAGTTGTTATAAAAGTGTGATCAATTAATTTGGTTTAGGATATGAATAATGAATTTGGAAACAGCACAGGAGCTGTTCTGTCATTTGAGAAGTTATGGCTATAACTACTAATAAGGACTAATGACAAGTATACTGTATTCCAACATGTTCCTGGTCCTGGCATTTTTTTGATTCCGTTTAACCTGTTCTTACAAAGATTCACCACTAGTTCAACCTGTCCTCATCTAATTTGCGTTACTTTGACCTTTCCAAAAGTGTGAATAGAAGCTTAAGCTTAAAAGTTAGGTAATCAACATTTACATGATCGGCTTCCATTAACCTCGCCCTAGAGAGAATAGATTTGTTTAGGCTTTTACCATGGACCATTGTTCCTTAAATTGCTCTCATTGTATTCAATTATCTCCATATTGTTAAACCAGAATAGGAAATTGAAGTCTTGTTTCTGTCTTCTGGCAGGCTATTTGACTACATTCAAGGAAAGAACAATTATGAAGAGAAGATAGAGATGACAGCCCCAGTGCTCTCTGAAGTCTCGCCTAGTGATGGACCTTTATGTGAGTCCTCATTTATTGTTAGCTTTTATGTACCAAAAGTTAACCAAGCAAACCCACCTCCAGCCAAAGGCCTTCAAGTCCAAAGGTGGAATCCTGTATATGCAGCAGTGAGACAATTCAGTGGATTTGTGGCTGACTCAGATGTTGGAGTGGAAGCTGCTGCCTTGCACGCCAGCCTTGTTGACACGGTTTGGTCTGCTGCCATTGAGAAAAGCCATGGAGCTGATCACACATCAGTCTACACCGTTGCACAGTACAATTCGCCATTTGAATTTGATGATAGGGTGAATGAGATATGGATGTTGTTTGATATGGAAGGTGATTTTACAGAGTAAGGAGAATGTCTGAAAAGATGAAAGACTCTGCTAATTACATCAATTTGAAGAGATGTACTCTTATGTAGAGGAAAAATGGTTAAGCTTAATGTGGGAACTCAATATGCTAAATACTAAACTTTTCTGTAAGGAGAAATCTTGTATGCCTTGATTACAAGTTACTCGAGTTGTGTCTGACATATTGAATAAAGTATGACTTACTTTTTATGATAGTTGTTCTGATTCTATTTTTAATCAAGTTACCCGGATTCTTCCATAAAAAACAATAAGATTCGAGTTGCAAGCATCTAATTTATTCTGCACGGCAGTTGGGTAATTGTAACTCATGAAATTCATAGTAAAGTTTACCATATCATGGACCATAAAGGCATTTTAAGCAAACCAATGCAGACATTTTTTTATATTAAAAAATTTTATTCATACAACACAATGAAGCAACAAATATTCAAATACAAGCAGCACTAGCTGCAGACCTGCCTTATCAGGCAACAAACTGCTTCTATACATTCAAGATTCAAACACAGAGAAGAGAATTCTCCACAAGGAACTTCTATACATTCAAGTTCACATCTTGAACTACTACCCTCGAGTCAGTTTTGCAATTCACACAATAAATTCTTAAGTTTATTTTGATCCCCACATGGTAAACTGCTTCCCATGCTTACTTTTTTTTTTGAAACCAAACTGAAACTTTCATTCATAACAGTCAAGAGAAAATACACTGAAAAAACAGAGCATAAACTACAGAACAGAGCATAGCAAAAGGAGGAACACAGCAACAACCTAGACCACAACTTAGACAAACTTTTAACCTGTTCCTTCAGCTCTAGCCATGTCTTCAATCCAATCAGGATAATTGAAGTCCATACATGTTCCTCAGCAGATTGTTTTGCAAGTTGTGCAAGTTCGTGGGCTATTTTGTTGCCATCCCTACCAATATGTCTGACTTTTGCCTCCTGGAAGCTGGAAAGATTTTGCAAATACCTCTCACAATATGGCCAACCACACTTCTCACTTCCTTAGTCTCAATAGCTTGAATTGTCTGCATCGAGTCCCCTTCGAAAATGGTCTTTTCCAAGCCCAGATTTTTTGCTAGGATGATTCCCTGTTCCATAGCTATGGCTTCTGTTTCCTCCACAGCCATTCGACCCAATAGAGGAATGCATTTTTACTGCCACCACCTTCCATTCCCAATCTCTGATTATAACTCCCACACCGGAATGGCATAGCCCCATCTAAGTTCATTTTGAAGAAACCCACCGGGGGGGGTGTCCATGCTTTCTCATTTCTCTGAGGATTCTTTATATCCCAGTTCCTGGTCCCCTTGAAATCCTTTATCATTTGGACTGCTGTCTCCCAAATGTGATCCTCAGAAACACCATTTCCCTCATGAACAATTTGATTTCTATTGTACCATATCATCCAGGCTACACCAAAGAAGATCTCCATGTCCCTCTGAGTTCCTTTTTCTAACAAATATAAGGCCAAATCCATTATCTCCCAGTTGCTTTCATTCAAAAAGATTGGGCATTCAGTCCATTTGCTCCAAACTCTTTTAGCAGCTTCACAGTAGATGATTGCATGCTCAGTTGACTCAGGTTCCCCAATACAGATAGGGCAAGTAGGATCCACTTGGATTCCCCTATTGCAAATATTCAGCATAGATGGGATGGCCTTCATGCATAGTCTCCAGGCAAAAATTCTCACTTTGGCCGGGATGTTTAAGTGCCAAATCTTTTTCCAAAGGGGAGCACATATGTCTCCCACTAAGGATTCATCTCTTTCAGGCTTCTCCACTATTTCCCTAGCCAAAAAATATGCACTTTTCACCGTGTAGATTCCCTTTTTATTGCCCACCCATATTAATTGGTCCTCTTGTGGGTAGTGAGGGATTGGGATGCTAAGAATAATTTTCACTTCAAAACCAAGAAAAATTCTGTCAAGAATGTCCTTTCTCCATCTTCTAGTGTCTTGGTCAATTAAGGCCAATACCATAGGGAAGTCTCCAAAATCTTTCCTTGGGGAAATGACTTTATAAGTTGTTGGTGTTGGCAACCATCTATCATCCCATATATGAATTGTCTTCCCATTTCCCACTCTCCATCTTGTTCCTTGCTGAATAATCTCTATGCTCTTTTGAATGCTTCTCCAAGCATAAGATGGGTTGCTTCCTATGCAGATAACTTTCTGCAGATTTTTGCCTTTCAGGTGCTAACCTGTCTGGTTCCAAGGCATCTATTCAAAACTGCCATATTCTTCTGGAAATAGGAAAACCAACATAGATGCGATCTTAAGACATTATCCCTGTACAGAAATACATAACTCATCTCCTTGATATCCCCACTTAGCCAATCTTTCTCTATTCAATTATCTGTCTTTCATAGCTAGCTGACAGATATAAGCATGCTTTACTATGTGTTCAGATCATCTCATCAACTCCCCTTATCATCTCATCAATTGCTCTATGACCTTTTTCTCAACAAGATCAGGTGCTAGGGATGATAAGATTCTCAAGCAATACAGCACCATCAGTTGTGTGTAAGGCACCAGAAAATGGAACTGGTCAGCGCCGAGATTGGAACTGGAGATGGAGAGATCAACATATCACGCCTGATTTTAGCAGCATTTACAGGAGTAACAGGACTCCCAAATTGTTCTTCTCGAGATGAGAAAAACGAAACTGGAGTAGCACCACTTACAGGAGTTTTGGGACTCCCAATTTGTTGTTGCTGAGAAGAGGAGTAAGGAAAGAAACATCTCTTCATCACAGTCATTTAGATCATCGAAAAACATTCCCCCAAGCCTGCTTCTCACCCTGGTACTGCATATACCATTAGCAGTCTATACAGGGCATAACTGTCAATTATTCAATAAGTTTCACATGTAAGATAAAATAGAGCCAAATTACTTGTAGAAGATCAATATTATCCTATTCAACCAATGAAAACATACAACCAAGAAAGAAAAGTGGAGTAAACAAGCCTACTCTCTGATTTAAAGATTATGTTAACCACGAAGAAGAGAATTTTGCTGATCATTTTAATTTTGAAATCAAAGCCTCCAAGGGCAGACCAAGCTAGAGTTATCAATGTCCAATGTTTGGGTCACTCACTTTGAATTTGGTATGTCCAAAATTGGCCAGTGCAATCTGCCCCATAAAGGGTTAGGAAACCTGATCCAGAGCCAGAAATAACAAGATAATAAAACTCACTTTAGTTTCCTAAATAACTCAAGAGATGAATGTAAACTCACAAATTTTATAAGAACCCATTATTCAAAATGTTATTTATGTTTCATAATTTGATGGGTTTTTTTGAAAAAAAAAAAAAAAAAAAAAATCCCATTTTGGTAAGTGAATAATGGTACTGTTGGTGTAGTGTGCGTGTGCGTGTGTTGTAATAAGAATTAAGAATTAGCGCATAGACATCAAAGCTTTAATTTTCTTATCTCTGACCCCCATCTGAAAAGTGGGGGTCTGTTTAATTCGGTCCAATTGCCGCGTGATCTTTTTCTGAACAAGATGAAGTGAGTTGAAGAGCCTCTGAGCAGGTGTTAGGGTTAGGGACGATGGAGAATTTGATTTCATAATGACAGAGCGAATGATGTGGATAAGATTCTGAAGCACAGCATCATCATCATCAGTCGTGTACGGCATCCGAAGATCATCAGAAATAGGAGAGATGGAGAAACTAGGGTTGATGATTTTAGGAGCATTGAGAGGAGTCCCAATTTGAATTTGTTGTTGTTCTCGAGATGAGAACAACGAAACAGGAAGAACGCTCGTCGGGCTCCCATATTGTTGTTGTTGCTGTTCTTCTTCTTCTTCTTGAGATGGAGAAGGAGAAGTGTAAATGAAAAAGGAAAGAGGAGACCCAGTGAATCGAGAAGCCATGGATGAAGAATGTCAATTCAAATTTCAAACCCAGAGAGAGAGAGAGAGAGAGTCGGTTGCAGAAGAACGCGTAGTAGAGGAAGTGAGTGAGTGAGTGTAGAAAGAAAAGGTGGATGCATTGGAGTGAAGAGTGAATTAAATAGGGGCAGAAGGCGGTTTACAGTTAGCGTTTGCGTTAAGCTAACGCGTTTTTCTTAAACGATGCCGTTTTTGGTTTTTTTTTTTTTTAACCCTTTTTCCGCTGCTTTCATTTTTTTTTTTTTCCAAAAAAAATTTATATATATTTATTAACTGTTATTTTCTAGATTCTAAAATAAATAAATATGAATTCTACACCACTTTTCAATTAATTAAAATTTAAAAATAAGTAAAAGTTTTATGATGTTTAGAAATAAGTATATGGTTCTATAGTTTGATGGTTTTTGTGTTTTTTGAAATTCACAGTTATAATACGGAATAGAAAATTAATAAATAAAATTATTATGATATAAAAATTTGTAAGACCTACGAATTGATGTGGCATTATATTATGAACTAAAACTCAAATGTTTTTTATTTTTTATTTTATAGTATAATTTAGACAGAAACAAAAAAAAAATCAAATTTCTTGATGGATTAAATACTTTTTTTTATAGAGGAAACAGTAATACTTATTACTTATTAGGACATACAAACACAAAAGTAGTATATAGAATTTTTTTTTACAAACTTGTAATATATTACATGACCAGAATACTATTACAAAATGGCATAACTTTTGAATACTAAAACATCAAAATTGGGAGCATCTTATCGTTGACATACAAGCAAGAAAGAACCCCCCCCCCCCCCTGCCCTTTTTTTTTAACAGGATCCCTAAGATGCCAATTCTCATTCCATAGAAAAATCGGCACTCTGGCCCACTCTATGCCTAATCACATGTCTAGTGTCCTGCCTTAGTTTTTCTATTGTACAATTCCACAAAAATAGGCATTAATATTTTTTTTGACAAGTAAATAGGCATTAATAATAAACCTTTAATACACCATTTTGATTGCTCTGTTTCGTAATATGAATAGGCTGGTCCAAGATTAATTTTTTTTTATTCTTTTTTCTTTTTGAGATAATTACAATATGTCACTAATTTTATATTTCAAATCATTTTTCTTCTAAACCTTCAAGTACTTTGTGCATAAGGAGGTACCAATTCAGATACAAGAATTTAAAAAATTGTACATAAATTAATAAATTAAATTGCAAAAAAAAAAAAGCATTAAATTAGAGGTGTTTAGAATACCAACATTGGATTCTACTACTCTATTAGTGATCTTCTCAACTAGTGGTTTACAGTCCTGCATACTACATCGTAGTTCATTGGAAGTCTTCCTACTCTAAATTACAGCTTGGCAAGAATCTAATTTTTAATCTCTTCGGTACCCAGTAAAATAAATTTAATGTTGCTAGCATTAGTTTTTTTTTTTTTTTTTCGATAGTTAGCATTAGTTGATTAAAGAGAGGTTTTGAAACTCTTCAAGAACTTAGTGTACTTAGAATTAAAATATTAAAAATAATAAATAAATAAAAATTCAAGGATTGGCCTAGTAGTGTCTAAGGCTTCATAAGATCCTAGGGTTGAAACAACCAAAAAAAAAAAATATATATATATATATATATATATATATATGTATATGTATATGTATATATATGTCCCAAGGACTTTCTCATTGTAATTATTATTTTTTGTTTAGAGAACCACAAATTCAAAGAAATAATCAGGTATTTAAAGAGTTCTAGACAATGTAGTTAACCCCAAAAAAAAAAATTTTGAGGTGCTAAAAAGAGCATAAGCAGGGTAAAGATGAGTAAGCTAGACTATCCGCATTTAGGTTGGAACTTGAATCTACCACCTAAAGTAGCCCGCACTAGCTTGAAAAAGGCATCCATTCCTATTTCCTATTACAAAAAGATAAGAAGATAGAGCTCTTCTTGCTTTAAGCCTTTTCTTCCATTTAAAATAACCGATAGGCAGACAAAATCTCTATTTCTTGGACTTCTCTAAGCCTCAAATACATTATCATTTCTGCATATTAAGCATGGTCTGGGTCCTATCAAGTTTTACCTCACAAATAAACAATACGCAAATGACAAAGCAAAGGTAAACAATAGGCAAAATGCAATTGGTAGTGCTATATGGAAGTGAAGTAAATGGAACACAACAGGTGGAATGAATTTGGTAATTTACCACATCCTTCAAAAGCCTACAAAATCATAATCCTCAAGGGGCTTAGAAACATATTCCTACAACTCAAATGAGAAGCACCAAACTAAAACTAATTGATCCATGTTAGCTAATACTTGAAGCACTTTTCAGCTTCAGTTAGTGAATAATTTACGGCTACATTAAGGACAAAAATTTGGGATTCAGGATTTCAATAAATAAATTTGATTACAGTATATTTAAACTCAATATAGCAGAGCCCTTAACCTATTAGACTGAATTCCCCCAGGTTTTAATTGATTGCTAAGAAAAATGAAGTGAAAAGCAACAATTGTTTTAAAGATCCGGTGGCATATAGAACAATTTGTTATTGGTCCTCTTTTACAAGCTTAGATGAGTCCTCAGCTGAGTACTAAAGACTCATTCAGTGCTGTAGATTATGCTGATTCATGCAATATAGATGCAATTCAGTCAAGCTTGAACAAGTTTTATGCTCCAGAATACTCTGCAATTTTGTTTCTTGCAGAAAAGTTACAATACTAGGTTTGTCTCTGAGGTAGTCACGAGCAAACCTAATGAAAATTTCACTTTCTGACAGTCAACAACTTACACAAAAACAGGACGGTTTGTGAATTGCTAGCCCTTTTCTCCTAACAACAATTTCAATGCTAACAAGAATAAATTTTTGTTATTCTAATATAATCACAAGCCCCAAAAACAATGTACTAAAACCAAAAATTTTGAGGCAACTCCCTAGCTAACTTATCCCTATAGTAGTTAAATTTCATGGACTACAGTTTACAATGATCAGAAGTTCGTTCAAAACCATGTATTGGGTTACTCCCATATTTTACAAACATGTTGCAGTTACTGTCAGAAGGGAATTGGCTTGAAGGACCACTGAGCTGTTTTGAAAACACTCGTTTCTGTACTTTGTCAAGAGGTTGTGTTGACAAATATGAGTCCAAAATATGGCCCTTTTGCTCAGAAACAAACCTCGTGTGTGGTCTACAATTTGAAACTTTTCTGCAAGAAACAGAATTGCAAGAGTATTCTGGTGCGTATAATGTATTGAAGATCGACGAGATTGTATCTGCATTGCATGTATCAGCATAATCTACAGTACTGAATGAGTCTCTAGTACTCTCAGTTGTGAATGAGGCCTCATCTGAGCTTGTAAAGAGGGACCAATCACTTGATGTTGCATTAGAGAAGTCCATGCAGACTGGTTCAGCATATGCTTCTATCACTGGCTGGACATTTCTGCTAGCACTCTTGAGAATGCCATTTGAAGTATGGTTGGTAGAACAGGGGGGCATATCTGGTCTTGGATTTGTTGAATCTTGTAAGCCAACAGATTGGCTGCTAGGTCTGCTTTGACCTGTCCTTGCAAGCTTCTGAGCTTTTGATATGCAGTTCCTTGCAGAGTCAGGAACTTGCAGCTGGATGGTTTTCTCAATATATGTTCTTTGAGGACGAGGGCAAGACCTAAAACAAAATCATAGAGCATCTACAATCTGAAGAGCATATAAATGAATTGCAAAAGAATGCATAAAGATACAGGGGAGGGATCCACTGAAATCCTTGTAGGGAGACTGATATAAAAGAAAATAAAAAAGGGTCATACCTAGTGCACAAACTCCCACTTTTGTGGGTCTAAGAGAGGTTATGGTAAGCAGCCTTACCCCCAACTTATTAGAGAGACTAATTCAAAAACTTGAACCCCCGATCTATGCTTTTGGTGGATGGCACTTGCCATCACACCCAGGCTTGACCTTTGACATAAGTGATATAAAAGAGAGGTCCAACATACGGTCCAACATACACTTGACTATATGATGTAATACTAAAAGTAGAACTGATCTCCTTGAAATGCCCAAAGTATCTACATCGCTATAGTTTGGGAAGTACTTGTCATTACTTATCAAACAAAGTACTTCTGAGTGATATAGATATACAGGGTTAATTTAGTCAAACATATAAAAAAGGGCAAGAGTAACCAAACAAACAAGGAAAGAAAAGGGAAAAGAAAAAAAAATTAAGTGAGGACTTTTAGCCCCAGACAATGCATACCTCATGTAAAATAAGATATATGCTCCTTCAGACATCACCTGGCTCATTAGCACGGGCTGAACCTGTCAATGCAATTCATTAAACCAGAAATCATAAGAAACAATAAGAACATCAATGCTAAATGTCGTCCCATCCTTTTCAACCATTAATATTTGCATTGAGAGGAACCATGTCAAGCATAAAGGGGGAATAAGAACATGAAGGCTGACTATGACAGTGTTTCTGATCTGCTTATGTGAATAGGAACTAGAACCATATCAAGTGAATCATATAGTTTCACATCCATAAACTAAGTCTAGAGGATTCCTCACTTTGTTCACTCATTCAAAACCATAATGGACACAATTTGGATATTTCAATTATATATATGTGTGTGTGTGTGTGTGTGAATTTAACAATTCATAAATGCATAAATGCTAATTATACAGAGATGTCACATTTGAAACAACAAAATTTAGCTATCTCAACTAGCACTCTCCTACAGCATCTCAGATTCGCATATGTATATCAATCATCCAAGAAACATAATCTCCTAAAAGTAAATATTTTTGCATTTAATCCTAAAAATGTATGTTGATTAAAGACGTTTTCCAAATAAATCTCAAAACATGATGCATTAAATGACAAGGCTTCCGACCTCATTGCCATAGCATTTAGTTGACTGAGCAAAACTCTGAATTCACATTATCATCAACACCTTACTGCTCACTTAGCTTATGAGGGCCTAGTTGTAAACAACGGATTGGGTCATTTAGATATTAGTAAACTAAAGAAGCAATTTTGAACCATATGATTATAAGTAGTACAACTTATTTTTGCATAAAAAGCTCTCTTTACATTGCCTCAACTGCAATGCAAGAGCACTTAATTTCTATTCTGAGAAAAGTTTCTCTTGGTAGGTGAATATAAAGAATGCACTGGAAAATCTGTAAAAGTGAGGTTTTCTGAAACTCATCTAATACTATCACAATTTATTCATAACTTAAAACATTCATTGATATTATATACTAATCAAAAAAGAAGAAGAAAAGACTCCTCTTTTTGCAAGACAAGGTCGTGCTAGAAGGGAGTACTCTATAATTGGAGAATAGGTAAGGGCACCAATCATCAACAAGAGAACCATGTCTAATCATCTACTTGGTTGTAACGTTATAACCAAAAGGAAGAATAAGCAATGTGTCATCAAACTCAATATAAAAAACATAATAAAAAATTAATGGAACATTTAGAGTTTACGATATATGATAGATATCACTTAAAGCTTGTTTGGAAGGGTGGAAAGGAATGGATAGAAAGGGATCTTTCTGGAATATTCTATCTATTGCCTATTTGGGAATGTAGTAGGAAGGAATGGAATGACTAGGAGGGAATGTTCATTTCATTCCCTCCTAAGTATTCCTACTAAAAGTGGAAAAAATACGCATTCCTTTAATGAAAGGGAGTTGAAATATTGATTGTATCTCTAGTATAAGAAGATAAATAAAAGGTGACAGATATATTAGTGAAATTAAATATTTCTTTCTTTTCTATTTCTTCTCATATAAACTCCCAAACATACTAAAGAAAATAAATCATACTCCATTCCATTCTGTAAACTCCCAAACCTAATGTTAGATAAGGTAGATTTTCACATTCAGTGACTAAAGAAATTAAGACTGATATTGAAATTTCTTTCATTTTGATATGAAACGCTAAATATTACATAAATTAGTTAATTCAATTGAACTTCTATAAAGAGAATCTAATTATGTTTAGCCTTGCCAAAAATTGGATGTGAGGTTGTCTACCAATCATCCACCTCTCCAAGACCTTGCATAAGTAGGAACTTTACGCACGGGTATAAACCTTTCGGTTGACCAACACGGCTGATTTGCAGACTAAGAGATATATTTTATGACATTGACAATGGAAGTCTTCATTCATGCTTTTATTGTTAGCTTGAAAAGGCGTCTTTGGCATCGATGCATCAATTTTAAGGTTAATGTGACAATATCATATATTTAAGGGAGTATTTAAATCTTGTATTAAAACCTGAAGAATACAAGCAATCTTGCAAGAATACATTTCCAAAGTCAATTTTTGTTGTTCTCCTGATTCTCTTAGATAAAAATTTACCCAAAAAAATACACCCAACCAGACAATCAATTCTTAAAGTTTGGAACATAATCATAACATAAATATAAACGTGTTCCATTATTTTGAACTAAGGATCAACAAATGATAAGAGCAAATCATCAATTAGAAACAATGATCACTGACCTTTCTATTTTTTTTTTTTTCTAATTTTTATGAACAACAGAAGACGAAAAACACCATCCAAAAGACTAGTGACATGCCTTGAAAAAATTTGTCGAAATGAACCATCAAATGCATCTTTCAAATGGTCAAATGCCCAGACAAAATTCTTAAAAGAAAAATGAAATAAAATTTGAAACACATAATCAATGTATCCCATAACACTTATAAGGAGAAAAATTTACCTCAGTGTCATCTATCCTGAACCAATTTCCACGCATATCTTTCACATATGACACATAATGTCCAGAGAAAGATGCATTTAATGTGTCCAAATGCACAACAACAGCATAAAGCATGTAAAGTGGTGGAATGTCTTCGGTCCCAGTCATAAAGGGAATCATATCCAACATGTCGGGAAAAGTGATCCACTTACTTATTTTCCCATATCTTCCTCCTGATGAAGCAAAATCCAATATTGAAGATTCCAACAAGTTTTTTCGCAAGCATAAAACATATAGATATCTATTAGAAAATGTGCCAAAGCCAAACCCAGTAATCATTTAGTGTTGTAAAAACATGAAGGTGTCCCATGTTTCAACTTTCAAGTGTTGACCCTTGTGTGGGTTCTAAAAAACAGAGAAATGGCTCATGGCTTCACCTTTGATAATATTATCATTGGGGGAGGGTCTCCATTGGAAACACCGAGAGGAGCCAATTGAGCAATAATTTCTCATTACTAAATCTTTTTTTCCTTGATATTACCTAATGGGTAATAAAAGCAACTTATGTAGCTACAAAGCAATTTGTCAACCACTTGTAGACAATTAAATAATTTAAATTAAGACTCAAATATAATTCTGTCTCAATCATGATCTCATGCACTGATGTTTAATGTCTAATTGAAATTAAAAGAGAATCACAAAGACACAGTAACATATGGCAGGACCTCCATCTCATCACTACTGCAGTTGCACAGTGGTACCTGAAATCTCTTCAAGACAATTGTCAGGATATTTGGAGCCTCATGTATGCTCAATTGCTTCCTAGCTCGAACATATGTAGCACATCTGTACATCAAAATATATGAACAGCTTATAAGCTATTTGAGTTGAAACCCAAAACTTTTAACTTCTACAATACATGGTTACGCTAAAGTTAATAAACTCATCAAACCTTCCACATCTGTACATGTTTTCTCCATCCAAATCTTCAGTGGCTGTAAATTGAGTCAACGCATCTTCCAATGATTCAACCCAACCATATATCTCTAATGTGAGATCCATGATGTTTTCATATCGTTCTGATTCTTGATGACATATCATACACTTGACCTAGTAACATTGATATTAACTTAATAATGATCATTGTAGGTAAGGAAAAAGAAAAAGAAAAAAAAGGAACCCAATAAAGATTTCACAACCAAGCTTTAAGACAAAAGTTAAAAGAAGAAATAAACACCTTTGATCTAAGACGGCCACCAAAAATATGTTGTATAAAAGTTGTTTCTTGCAATATAGGATCAACCTTGTCCTCGCCACCTAGTCCTTCCAAGCATATAGATTGCATTGACGCAATAATAAGCCTGGATAAGACAGCATTATATAATTTTATTTAATTAAACTGATGTAGAACATCATCAACATAAGATACTTCTTTAATTCAAATTTGACTAAGTCTTTTCCATTTTTGCATATATAAGGAGACAGACACAACAAAGAGAACCAAAACCAGTGTTAACAAGAAATAAATTGAAAAAAAAAAAAAAAGATAAGACAAAATTGGTTACTAAATCTTAATAGACCTTAAAAATTCATGTGCATCTTCCTGACTTCCATCACCAATTGGAAATTAATACTTCGGATATGCATAAGGATCCTGCTCAAAGACAGAGGGCCCCCACTTTCTCTTAACATCACTACATGTTGCTCTAGTTCACACATGAGACACCAACCTTTTACACAACCTAACATGAATAAAATAAACCAGAGTAAGTACAACATCAAAACAAAAGTAAAGCTCAAACATTTGACAATATAACAAAGAAAGTAAATGAGAAGACTTGAGTACATGCTCTTGAATGTGATCTATGAATCAGATAGGTGATGAGAGGCTTTGTGCAGGTCAAACACTGCAAGACGGCATTAGCATAGCAACTGCAAAATAAAAAATAAACAATAAAGAATAGAATGAAAGATTCTCAAATGTCTAATACATTAGAATTACCCCAATAAAAATTTTCTAAAATGTGTACTTTCATTCATGGATCTATGTAGTTGATCAACCAACTATTTACATCTGCTTTCTTTTTCACATTTCATCTACCTTGTATGTTCACTATGTCTTCAATAAATTCTATAGAGTCAAGCAAAAAGAAAACAAAAGCAAGAAACTATTGACAGACAATTGCATGAAGTAAAGCAAATTCTAGTTGTCGCTTAAGTTTATAAACAAAAGCACACAATAGGACAAGAACTCTGATTCTTATTGTTTTTGCTTCCCGGTTTTGTACTTTTGAACTACATGTGCTAAACATAGTCTTCATTTCTTTTAGAAAGTAAGATGTGGAAATACCTGTTACCACAATTTAAAAGGCCCCTAGGTGATAGGTCAAAGACTTCACACTGGAAGAACTTTACAAATTCCTCATAAGGAAACAGCATCTGATACAGAAAAATAACAGATAATATGTGAGAAATTCCATTTAATTACTTAAGACAGAGGAAGCAACAAAATCAAATAACATAGGGTTAACCAGAATTGACCTTTAATTTTTTGTTTCTTTTGCCATTATATATCGGAGCATCTTGTCTGGTAAGTTTGGTTGACTTTCTTAGACCAACCATCTTCATAATTCCCATCCTTTCAACATTGCTTCCTTGTGCAGTTTTGATATCTCTCTTTCTGGTAACATCTGCAAAATGCATACAGTATTAGGAGAACAATTATGTGCAAGGTACATAATAAATAAATAAATAAGTTACCAGTCTGACTTGATTCATTGGCAATATGTCCTTTCCTCTCTAATTCTGAACAATATTGCTCTCCAGAAACTTTCATGGTTGATTTTGGCAATTTAGAAATTTTCTCCTGTAAAGCTTGTGACCCACTTTTAGCATTTACATTCCCATTAGTTGCAGTCATTTCATAGGAGCCATTGAAATTTATTTTTTCAGCATTAGTAGAATTTTCCCATTTAAGTAAATCTCCTTCATCCTGATCATACTCCATTTGATGTGCATTTGTTCCATTTCTAGTCAAACATGATGAGCTTGAGAATCCACAACTTTTTCTTGGTTCAAGTGTATTCTGAGGTGGGGTAATATACTTATCACTCCCATGCATCGTACCTCTTGAAGCAGCTTGTCCTACATTAGAGCTATTGACATTGTGCTTTCTTAAATTTTCTACTTCTGACACAACAGAATCACTCTTTCTTGACTGCAGCCAATTAGAAATTATATCATAAGCAGAGAAAAATTATTGCTAAAAATAAAATAATATATTCCAAAGATACTGACCCTATGCCTTGTAAATGCCTCCTTTGATGAAATAAAATCAGAAGTCAAATGGGTAGCCCTACTTTTGGAGGCATCTTCACAAGAGTCAATTACATCTTTATCCTCTCCTCTCAACATTTCATTCTGGGGTTTATGAGACACCCGTTTGTTCACTGTTCTCTCAAGAATGGGGATTTGAGAGTTACCAATTGCAGAGTAATCAACAACAGCAGGAACACCAAAGCTAATGAAGTTAAATCATCTGTAGAAACTTTTTCTCCCTGATCATTATCGTAACCACGGAACTGTGAGTTCATGTAGTCCTTAAGTAGAACCCTGCCATGAAGGGATTCGTCGACTGAGACAGACTTAGGAGATGAGCTTGAGCTGCTAGTAGTTTCCAATTGCTGGCACTCTTGCTTGTGAGCTTGCCTCCAGTGGATAATTTGACACTTTCCAGAACTGTGAAAATGTTATCAGTTCAAAATTTGATAAACTTTCAGAGTCCAAATCATTTCAAGAATGCTATTGATTCTCAAAAAACAGGATTTCTTTTTTGGCTCCTCTCAATAAGATAGTGAAGCAAATCTACAGCATGTATAATTGTGCAAAGTTCTTTCAAAAGAAAAATGGTAGGTAAACATTTTAATCAAAGTGAAAATACATACAAATGATTATTATAATACATCCTAATGTCAAATTTCAATTTAAAAATTCATGAATGCTATAAATTCTAAAAAAGAATCGCAATGCTAGTTTCCAAAAGTGCATAGTCAATCATATAAAGTGCTTTAAAAATACTTGTCAAAGAATTCCTGGTCTACTCTGTACTATTGAAGATATGATTATTCCTCTCTCCGATTGTTCACATGATACAAAGAGGGGAAGCCCTGCAAATCTCACCCTTATTACCACAGCAGACCTCCCTTTCTGGGAAACAAATACATCATTCATCCTTCAAGGCATTACCTAATGCACTCCAAACAAAGTGAAGACTTTTAAGGACCAGAACTCATCGGCCACATCACAATGTTAAAGAAGATGATCGACTGATTCATAGCTACTTTTGCTCATACACAATTTATTCATAGTAATTATACCCCTATGATTATTCAAAAAAACAAAATGAAGAACATTGAGAAATAGACTGTGCTAGAGCTGGTCAAGGTAAAGATAATAGGTTTAACAGGAGACAATAAGCCTGCAAGAGCAAAGTGGGAGGGTTCAAAGAAAATGCATGAGCAAATGAAAGTAATAAATATGAAGCTTCTCTAACAACAGTTTTGGGTTTTTTATTTAGAAAAAAATTTTAAAAAAAAAAAAAAAAAAATGGGTTATAACTTTTAAACTTCCAATTTTAAATTTTGGAGCCCCCAAAGTTTGGCCCAAAAACTCTTGAATTCAGTATTTTCACTCCCCATGATGGTCAAGTGATTGCTTGAAAGACCTTGATAGTTAACATCTCTATAAAAACAGGCACCAAAATACTTATTAAGCAGAGGGGATCAACTGAAAGTGCTTCTTCCTTTTTATTTTTAAATCCACAAAAAGCCAACAAAGGATGATAAATGGATATTAGAATGTTCCAAGAAATTTTTCCAATTGCTTGGCTGTGGCCAGTGTTTCTACAAAACACTAACCAATACAAATTAATAACATTGAATAAGAATAAAGATACATTTTTGAAACTAGATTACTAGACCTCCAATTAAACCACAAAAATGACCAGTGAAATCAATGGCTGCACCATGGAGTCAACCAAGAAAAACCACGATGCCACCATAATGTAAAAGTTATAAGAGAATAATTAGTTATATAAAAAAATAAAAAATAAATAAAAGAACAAGACTAAATAAAATCCAGGACAAATTCACTGGAAAAAGGATTTGTAAAATTTTAAATGTTTTCTAACAAATTTAACAATGAAGTTACTATAGTATAAAACACCTGCAAATGCACACTAGTTTTTATTTCTTTTGTAGGTGAAACAGATATGTTCAAATAAGGGGGAATTCCTAGGATTCTAATGCACTGTGTATTTATACAAAAATATGGTGTAAATTTCTTCATTTCCTTCTTATTTCTGTTTCAAACACAATCCCTTTTTCTTTTGATTTTAAACCATATGATCCTTCATACCAAGAATAGCGTATCAAAGAAGATTCACTTTCTGGAGTTCCAAGTGACATGATTCCTTCAGAAGCTAAAGTTGAATGATTGAAGTCTCCTCCAGGTTCAGTCAAAGAGATCAGAGTGAAGTAAAATCAACCAGCAACTTGTATCCCTCACTCCCTCTCCCTCATACCAAATTCAACACCAATTTCTAAAGCAGCGGCAAGAACTCATGCCAAAGTCCCACATGGAGCTGCCATTGCTGCTACTTGTTCGGTTTTCTTTTCTATTTTAATCTCCTTCCTGTTTTCTTACCTTTGACTGTCAGCTTTCTGAGAAGTGTAAAAGGAATAGAATAGGCTGCTAAAGAACTTTGCTTGAACTCTAAAAACCTTAAATTTGAGCTCATTAGTCATTTTCAAGTTGAGTGGAACAAGCCAAGTTGAGCTCAAGCTTGGAAATATTTGTATGAGCCAAGCACAAGCTGGCTTGATGAAGCTTGTTTGAGCTGGAAGCATGCCAAGCTCAGACACACTAGTATCTGGCTCAGTTTGGCTCATTTGCATCTAACAAACCTAGAGAATTGATATTTATTTATTCAAAAAAAAAAAAAACACACATTTTTCATAAGCCATGATTGTTCAGTTAGAGCGCAACCAAGGCCAATTTAAAGACATACTAAACACTATCATCAAAGATTAATAGAAAGCGAAAGTTGGAAAGTGGTACTAGCCAGAGTATTATTCAATTAGGCTGTCAGTATCCAAAAAAATCTTTACATTTCAGTCAAACTAGCAGGTATATAATTAGCATTTTAAAGGAAACAGGTTTCCAGCATTTTTTTGGAAATTTGTAGTCCGTTCCCTCAGCATAAAGAGTATCATGCTTATTATTAAAAATTTAAAGCACACACTAACATGAAGCAATGGTATCAAAGAAGAACAAGAGGAAGAGAGAGATTAATTTATGCTCAACACAGCTATATTTTTCTTTCCTAAGTAATTTTTTCATTATTAAAAAATATTTTAATTGCAAAATAAGTGGGGCTCCCACATCTCAGTTCTCTATTTTATTTTACACAAAATAGCCAAGTTTAATACTGTAATTATTCTATTACAAGAACAAGACTCATAATTGTATTGGTATCTGGTATGTCAATATCAACAAAACTATTTCAAGAATTCAAATAAAAAATGTATAGTAAAGCCAAAATGATTTATATGAAGTAACCCATTCAAATAATGCTCCTAAAAGATTCACATCTAGATTTTAATTGCCAAGTTGGATATATCCTATAGCTCACTTTTGTATCTTACTTCAGGCAAAGACTTCCAAGAGTCTTCCAATATTCCTATACAGTGATTCATTCATAACTATATACAGTGACAAACTATAGAGAGGGAGGACATTTATTGAGTGACCAAATAGACAATTCCTAGGTCAGAATCAAGGAGATAAACGCACATGTCAGATGAAGGGCAGGGGCAAGGCACAGTTCATCAGGAATTGGCAATTATCACCATCCATGATCAGAAATTTTTTTACTTCTTTCACAAGTGAAGTAAAAGTTCTACCAATCAAATCTGGGGATGTAAAGATTTTGGCGCTGTTCTTAATCTTATTGACAATATTTTTCCTACTTTGTTTACTTCATCGAATTCCTACAATGGCAAGAATACAGTACTCAAGAAAAAAAGTTGTTGCAATAAAAGTACAAGGAATAAGACATACCAATATCTAATAGATTTGCATCTGGAGCAGCGGGTTTTAGCAGGAGCAAAGCATCTCGCACACACATGAAGTCCACTCTTTGAAGAAGACACAAGAGGAATAGCATTACCCACAGCCATCGCTTCTGCTTTAAAAGCTTCTTCAGCAGCCAATTGAGCTAGCAAACTTATTCTTTCTCTCTTCTTTGTAATCTCACTCCATTTTCCAAGTAAGATGTAAGCAACCAAAGGGAGCACAACCAGGACAAGAAACAATACAGGTATATCAGCTTCCCTTGGTTCAAGCATGTCACCACCAGCATTCTCATGACCAGTGTTCTCTCAAAACCACTATCCCGGAGATAGCTTATTAAGCTAAACAATTCTACGTAAATTAACATCCAGAGTCAACAACATGAATTGCAACACCGAAAATGATCCACCAAGAATACCTGTCAAGTTTTTTATTCGTAAAATTCAGTGTAACTAATCAACTTAGAAAAAAAAAAAAAAAACTACACCATTCTTATTTTAGTAAAAAAAAAAAAGCAATTATTTACATCAACAGAAAACAAGCTATTTCAAATTCTGAGTTTAATTTTTCCAACAGGGTCTCCTTTTACAAAGAAGTGATTCTCTATCTCTTTCCAGACTTGAAATAGAATGATGGAAAATATATGTAACTACAGAACATCTTCCAAATATGTAAAGCTAATCCAAAAGGAAATAAAGAGATAAAAGCAATAGAGCTATATCTCTACCATTGAATTCATCGAAGCGAAAATGCCTACTTGTTTCCTCCAAATCCTATTATCACTATAGGAGAACCTAATAAACTACACCACTAGGAAATCACAGTAGTGCCTCTATTCAATATAAAGACAAATCAGAACGTCAAATAAAAGGATGCAGCAACAAACTATGATTTCATGATTAAACTACTTTTGAGATTTTATCAAGAAATATGACTTACACATAAAAAATCAGGTTTTGAAATCATGATTTTATGAAGAACTTGATTGTGACATCGAGAGCCAATAACCCAATTTCATCATAGGCAGGAAGCGTGAAACTAAGCTTTTATCATGATCAGAAACCAAAACATAGCTAGATCAAAAGTATTAGTTTTTTCCTTACATATCTTTTTTACTCAAGAGGATCATGTAACATGGGAACAATCTACTTAAGGAGAATATAGTGGCAGGGTGCAATTAGAGGAACTCATCCTAAAGTGCCATGGTGGAAAGTAATCTGGTTCCCTAAGAATGTACCTCAAGCATAGCTTTATATAGTGACATGATATCCCACAACCATAAACGCAAGGAATTTATTATAAAAATAAGAAAATTATTTAGTATTCCCGGAGAAATTAGTAAGGCGTCGCTATATTCTAGGAGTTCTAAATAGATTCAAAAAATAATTCTTGTATCAGGTTTATGCAGAGTGCCACGTCGGCTGTATTCCGGGAATACCTAATAATTTAAAAAATGAAGACCCCATTTTCCGCTTTACCGTGTACACTGGGAAAGACCCAGTAGCATGTGAGTACAACATTATTGTACTCCCAGGTACTGTATAATTAGTATTCTGCAGAAAGAGTCATGAAAAAGAAAACAACAAAGAACAACTTGTTTACTAGAGATTTGATTGATAACTTGCAAAAAAGGGTAAAGGGTTTTCTTCCTATGACAGAAGATTGTGCATCAATATAGGCATCTCTGATTCAAGTCAGTTTTTACTTTTTTATGTGGATGAAAAAAACAAAAACAAAAACATAGGAAGCTGAGAATATGATTCTTAACCCAAAACGAAAGCTAAAAAAATAAGGAACAGAGACAGAACCTAATAAAGCTTTGTGGAAAAAAAATTTAGGGGTTACAGTTTTAAGAATCAAACGAAAAAAATGCCCTGAAATTTTCACCAAATTACACCCATCAACTTCATTGTTTGAAATGCAATGAGAGAGAGAGAGTGAGAGACGTACCTGCCTGAAGTGAAACGGCGTCGGAGTGAGAGTGTGTGGGTCACGTGCAGTTCTCAACTGAGAGTGAGAGTGAGAGTGGATTTGGGGAATAATAGAGTCTAGTAGAGAGGGGGAGAAGGTCTTTAAGGAAGACAGAGACAGAGAATGTTGACTTTGATTGACCACGATTCGTCAATTCGTATGTGAAGATTCGGTTTCGTGGGTTATTTCATTTTTGGAACTTTTTTTTGTACGAAGAACTCGGGACTTATGAACGCGGTTTCGGTGGATTTGACTCGAATGTGACTTAATGCCATGGTAGATGCGGACATAAGTTTTGAAATTTTGACGATGCTGTCATTTTCACGATCCGTGTTTAATACTCATTAAGGCACGAATGAAATAAGAGTATCGTTAATGATTAGTGAACAACTACCTTAGTCATTTGTGTATAAATGATTGTAAGAATATTTTGGTATTACTTTAATGAAAAATATTAAAATTAGTTAAAAATTTATTTTTTTCTCATAAAAAGTTTTTATAAATATTTTTTAAATTAATGTTCACATGGCATTCATTAACTTTTCTCATATAATAAAACTAAATTGTAGATTTCAATTAGCTTCACTGAAAAAATTTATTACTCGAATAGGATATTTGGGATTTCAATCCTAATCTTAAAATAAAAAAAATAAAAAAAATAAAAAAAGCTAGACAAAGAAATGGGCAAACAAAAAGAGTGATTTATGCCGAGAGTTTTGTATTTCAACTTATTGACACATCTTAATATTTCTAATATAGACATTTAAGATTTGAATTACAAAAGGTAAAAAATAAAAATAAAAAAGGATCCATAAACAAAATCTAGAACAAATAAGATGTGAATCAATTTTCATAATGATGATGATAAAAACCGTCAGTGAGCTACACGGTCCTCACATACCCTAGACAAGACCTGCACAACACAAAGAAGAAGAAAACCATACGAAGGGTACCAGTGTGGTACGGTCAAATACCCTCCGAATGTCAAGTCAGAGAGTTTTCACAACTCTAGAATGCCAAAATTGAGATGAGTTATGTGTTCACTGTTTCCTAGGGGTTTGGGCTTTTATAGTAGTGTAAAGTTGACTTTTATTTCTTGGGCAAGAGGATTTTTCATTATGAGGAAGATCCTAATAAATGTACGTATTTTGCGGGATTCTTCCCATGTAGGGATCCCATTAATCGTAGGGCGCACAATATTTCATTTGGGATTCCTTGGAGTTTACTCAAGTCATGGGGGTGCCACGTGGCTTTAATGTCCGTCAATCTGGTGCCCATGTGCCTAGAGTCCATCCACCGTGGAATCATCCGTCCACTATGGAATCTTTTGTCCACCATGGAATCGCTCGCTACGGGGTACCATTCGTCATGACCTCTTCATCTGGTGCCTTAATCCATCATCTTGTTTATATGTTTTGAAGTCCCATTGTTTTGGCACTATAGCCTTTGGCAGGCTTGCTTGAACAGATCTGTCTGGCTAATTTTTTACCCCCTTCAGGTGCCCCCTCACTCTATGCGTTTGTCGCCTATTTTTTAGAAAGATCCATGGAGTGACGGTCTAACCCTAGCTTTAGGAAGCGCATTTTGATTGACAGGCTAAACTAGGGCCATTAATACAGTAGGGGCACGTGGCAAGTTTTTAGTGGTTTGTTGCTTAGACCAAAGTGTCCCTTCGTCTTCTATGTCGTTCCCCTTATATATATGTTGCTCGTCCTTTTCATTTTTTACTTTTCGCAACCTTCTTTCTGATCAAAGTGCTATGGTCCACTCTCTCACACCGTCGTTTCGTCTACCTAGTGTAACCGTCCTCTACACTCTTCCCCTCGCCTTATTTACGTCGTCAAGTTTGTAAGTATTCTTCCTTTTATGCCAAGTTTTTCCTTTGTCATTTTATTCGTCTATCCGTCTTCTGTGTAAACCTATAGAGTCTTAAGGTTTTATCCATCACGTGTAGGTAACAGATGTCTAGTGAGGCGTCGAGTGAACAATTGTTTGTCCGCAATGGAGCGGGCTACGATGAGGTGTTTCCCTCAGGTCAGGGAGACCCTAGCACCTTCAATAATGAAAGGGTTCCGTTAGCCAACTCATCTTCCATAGAGGGGGATGAGGAACGAGATACAGACGGGTCAGAGAGTGATTCCAATGATGATCTAGATGGTGTTGAACCCCCCATTCGATCCGTCATAGGTCTTGGTGGACTTAGAGAGTTCATCATGCTTCCCTTGTGGAAAATCAATGACTTAGTCTCTTCCATCAAACAAACACACTTCAATACGCTTAGGGCGAAGTACTAGATACCCGTCCACATACCCATTCGTCTACCCTTCAAGTCCGAAAAATGTTACTGAAAGGGTGTTGAAGACGTCGAAGTGTATGAGTAGATGTTGAAAGTTGGACTTCGATTCCCATTGAGTACTCTTCACAGTCGTCTTCTTCAATATCTAGGACTGGTCATCACCCAAATCTCTCCAAATGCATGGAGAGTCTTCCTAGGTGTGGAAGTTTTATACGGGGTGATGTCTGATGGGGCGTATAGGTTAACAGTAAATGATTTCTTCCATTGTAACTATCCGTTTGAGATTACCTAGTCAAAGGGCATGTACAATTTCTTGCCAAGGAGTCCGTTGCTTAGGCTAGTATGCGAGACCCTAGACTCCAATAGGAACTGGAAGAGTTGGTACTTTTTCATCCAAGGGAACGATTGGATGTGTCACCCCGATGACCAAGAATACATGCCCGTAGACAAAACTTGGGGTATAATGCCCCCGTTTGGTAGGCATCCGTCAGTCTAAGGTTCAATTCATTAACTTTGTATAATCATTCTAACCGTCTCTTATTACAGCTCAAGATTGTCCAGAAGTCACCCTTGAGTAGTGGAGTTTTTTGGAAAAAAATCTTTAGGACCACCAAGTTGTCAGAGAGAACGTGGGCTAAGTTGGTCACTTTAGACCCTCTCTATTGGTACTATGATGGTCCTGAACCCATAGTTGTTGCTCGTCGCTACAACAGACAAGTGCGCCAATGTAAGTCCATTGCCCAACATTTGTCTTTAAGCATTTTAGTAGCTTTTTTTACTCCTATCCGTCCATTTTTATGCAGAAATGGAAGATAGCAAGAGGAAAGCCTTCCTCTTAAGACGGGTCAGGCTCACCCGTCCACCAAAAGGAAGCCATCTAAAAAAGTGGACAGTCAGGCTAAAAAGCCCAAGGTGGTGACGGGACCAGCTACTGGTGAAACTTCTAGCCCCTTCAAGTTGCCCCCCAAGCCCTGTCTAGGGAAGGGAAAGGGTTTGATGGAGGGTCCCGTCAAGGAGAAACTACCTGTCCTCCTTTGCGAGGATTCTCAATATGCCCTTAAACAAATTACATCCATTATTAAAGATGAAGATTATGAGGATCTGGGCAACCACGCCACCGAAGCTATGGGTAGACAAGTCTTTTCAATCTTGCATAGCTTTGTATCCATCCTAATTTCTTTCTGTCGTATTGATTATTATCTTTCTTACCCTTGGTTTGTGGTTACTTTAGGGAGTCCTTATGATGAAAGGGTTGATGGAGCATTACCTGTCCCAAGAGACGGTGATAGAACGTCTTAGGGCAAAAGCGAAGGCGACGGAAGCAGAGTTAGCGGAGCTGAAGGCCTAAAAGGTGGTCTAGGAGGACAAGCTCACTGCGTCGGAGCAGCTCCGGGGTGAATTGGATAAGCCAGTTGAAGTGGTAAGAAAAGTCCCTACGGATAAGGAGAGGGAGATGAAGGACGCTAAGGATAGTCTTCGTCAGGCAAAGGTGGACGTTATACAAGAGTATCATGATTCCAATTCTCTTTTAAGTGAACTATGCACCTTCTTTACCGATGGTTTCAATGATTGCCTTCGTCAAGTCAAGACCTCCTTTTTGGACTTGGACCTTTCTCACATCACCATAGACCCTGAAGGCCAGACTCCAGCCCGCCCCGTCGACACTAAAGGAATAGGCGAGCTTTTTGGTGATAATTTCAACCTTGACCTTCAAAGCAAGGGAGTCAATACCGTACCGGAAGTTGTATCGGTTTGGTCAGTGGTAGGATATATTTCGGATATTGGTCAATACTAGTGTACCGTTTCGGGTTTACCGCAAAATTATATATATATATATATATATATATATATATATATATATATATATATTCATAACATTTAAAATAAATAAATTTAGTATCCTTTTAATAATTTTTTTACTAGTATATTTTTTTGTAATTACTAATATACTAATTAAGCTTATAAGTTATAAGTAGTAAATAAGAAAAAAAAGGTATAAAATGAAGTTATGGTGATGTCATCGACGTGCTGGGACCGCTGGGTAGGGAAGTTGTCAAAGGTGAAAAAAATAATAATATAAAAACTATAGCTTCAAATGAAAGAATCAAGAAACAATAAATACATCACCTATTCTTATCTTTTCACTCATTGGTACTGCTGCATTCTTTTTTCTCTCCACACGTTTCTCTCTCACACAGTCGTTGGTTTTCACATCTTTCAATAAGAAAATTATTGATATAGGGTGAGTTTGGCTCAGCTTTTTAAAATTTGGCTTTTTGAAAAAATGGGGTTTTTAAAAAGTGCTGAATGAAAAAATGTTTTTTGAAAAAGCTAAGTGTTTGGTAAAAGCTATTAAAAAAAGTTAATTCAATTTTTTTCTTTCTAAAAAATTATTTTTTTCTCACCAATATTAGCTAATAATAACCTACCACTTAAGATTTATTGTGAAAATATTGTGATAAAAATTGATACTGATTTTAATTTTAAGATACTATTAAAATTACTTTTTTCTCTTTCTAAATTTTTTTTTTCTCATCAATATTGTAAAAGTATTGTAAAAACATTGTGATAACATTTCCTTATTCTTTTTTTTACTTTTATTTCCCCTCTTTTTTTATCCTCCACACACGGCATTTCTTTCTTTTATTTCCCTACATCATCTCCACGTGTCCCACTCACTACAAGTTTTTTTTTCGTTCCCTTTTTTTCTCATCCACTTGTTTCTTCCCCCATTCCCATCAAATATCTTTTCTTTTCCTCCGGTCACTATCTTGTCTTTCTCTTCTTTAGGTCTTCTGCTCACCCAAAATACAAACACAAAGAAAGCAACCAAAACACAAATGCACACACAGAGAAAAAAGAAAACAAAGAGAGAGAGAGAGAGAGAGAGATTTGGGGACGAAATTGATGAAAGAGCCATCGATTTTAGCATGCACATACTCTTTTACAATTTCTTCTCCACTTTCAAATTTCAAACTATTTTAGCTCTCTCTTCTTAGCTTTGTCTTTTGAGCTTTCATTAATGTCTCGTTTCTCTCAGTTTTGCAGTTTTAGTTCTAAGTTCATATTACTGCTTGTGTCACTGTCCATTGCCACTCAAGATTCAGTCAGAGGCCGTTGGCTTCAGTGAAAAAAGAGACAGTGAGTGCATGAGGGATGAATCCATTTTTGGGTTACAGGTCAGTACAGGACCGGTATCTATTAATTGACCGAAATTCGATATTTTTCCCGGTACAGCCGAAACAACTCCAGTATTGCCGGTATTTTTTTTGAAACGAAATTGATGCGATTCTGTACCGGCGAAGCTACCAGTACGAAAAATACTGGCAGTACCGGCCGGTACGGTACAAAATTTACTCCCTTGCTTCAAAGTGATGGGGAGGCTCAAAAAGATGATAAGGAAAAGTTTGTCGAGGATTGCACCCGTCAACCTGAAATTGTTCAAATGATTAAGGAGAGGGAAGAGGGGACCCACGTTGCCCAACAATAGTTTCTTTTTTAATTTTTTTATTTAGCTTAGTTTTTTATTTTTTGTTCAGATGTAAAGATGTTTTGAAGAACAATATTTTTGTCAATTAATTGTTGCCTATCGCTTTGTAGGCTTTTCATGTAGATATCTCTTGTATGGGCCTTTATAACATTTTGATTATATGTTTTATAGTATGTATTTGCAATGTATCCATCTATTTTGGACTTAATATTTGTAGATCAACTCTTGGGATGAACCCGTCGACTTTGAGGATTAAACAAATATAAATCATCCTTTTAAGATGGACCCGTCCACGTTGTGGTCTAAATATAAGTCATCTTCGTCCACTTTGTGGACTTAAATATAAGTCATCCCTTTAGGATGAACCCGTCCACTGTGTGGACTTAAATATAAGTCATCCATTTAGGATGAACTCGTACACTTTGTGGACTTCAATATAAGCTATCATTTTAGGATGAACCCGTCTACTATGTGGGCTTAAATATAAGTCGTCCATTTAGGATTAACTCGTCCACTTTTTAGACTTGAATATAAGCCATCCCTTTAAGATGAACTCGTCCACTATGTGGGCTTGAATATAAGCCATCCCTTTAGGATGAACCCATCCACTTTGTGGACTTAAATATAAGCCATCTTTTTAGGATGAACCCGTCCATTATGTGGGCTTAATAATGATTATGTAGAAATGCAAATAGCATATATGACATTTCTGAATAACTCCTTTTATTGTATGATAGATATGCGTATAGAAATTGTTCTTTGAAAGAAAAAAAAAATTGCTTTTCGGGTTGAAAAGAAACTGCAGATAATAAAAATTTAAAAAAGCAATAAACTGGAAATGAGGAGTATTATTGTCTATGCTGATGATGTCTACTGGTAGTATTTCTTCAGGTGCTTCGTGTTCCAAGGGTGGTGCAACTTTTGCTCGAGTGTTTCTAGATGGTAAGTTCCTTTCCTTTGCCACAACATAATCCTGTAGGATCATTCCCAATTAGGTCCTAGCTTTCCTTGGGCGGGGTCTCTTGTCGCCCCTGTCACCTTTCTCAAGATGAGATCTCCAATTTGGAAGTCTCTACTTTGGAGTTGTAATGCTTCGCCATGAGGTCTTAGTACTATGCTAACCTCTACTCAGCCGTCACCATGACCTCATCCACCAAGTCAAGTTCAAGGCTATTGCTTCGTTATTCTTACTGCTGTCATAGTTTCCAACTCTATAGCTTGTGAGTTCGACCTCGGCCAGGATGACTGCCTCGCTCCCTATGCTAGTCGAAACGAAGTCTCCCTTGTAAGTGTCCTTGCTGTCGTCCTATAGGCCCACAAAACACTTGGCAACTCCTCCGGCCATATTCCCTATACCCCCTCAAGTTGAGTCTTGATAATCTTGAGCAAGGACCAGTTCATTACCTCGACCTGTCCGTTGGCTTGTGGGTGGGTAGGAGATGAATAGTGATTCTTGATTCCCAACTGTAAGCAGAAATCTTGGAACAAATCATTGTTAAATTTTTTTCTATTATCTGAGATCAATACCCTAGGTATACCGTACCGACCTTCCATACAAAACTTAATACATTCTTCTCCATGATGGTGCCCAAGGCTTCAGCCTCCACCCATTTAATGAAATAGTCTATACCGACTACTAGGAATTTCAGCTGCCTGACTACTGTTAGGAATGGTCTCATGATATCTAACCCCTATTGAGCGAAAGGCCATAGGGCCGTCATTGGGGTGAGCTCCTCTGTTGGTTGCTTGATGAGGTTGCCAAACCTCTAACACTTGTCGCAAGTTTTGATGTATACTTGAGCATCCTTCTGCATAGTGGGCCAATAGTACCTTGCTCTAATCAGCTTGTGCACTAAGGATCGTGATCCTGAATGGTTCCCACACACTCCATTGTGGACTTCTCTCATGACATAATCTGCTTCTTCGGAGTTGAGACACCTCAAGCATGGACAGGAGAAGCCTTGTTTATATAAGATGTCTTTTATTTGTATATACTGCACTGCCTGTACCTTCAGCTTCCTAGCGGCCTCCTTACCGTCCGTAGCACACCGTCTCTTAGGTAAAAGGTTAAGGGCGTGGTCCGATCGCTTGTGGAACCTATCTCCTGCACACTTATGACGTCTATTAATGGTGAGTTTTGAACAAAGGACAATACCTAGCTAGGATAAACATGTGTTTTACTGATGCAGCCCTGGCGAGGCGATTAGCTTGCTCGTTCTCCTCCCGTGGAATTTGAACGAACTTCGCTTAGAGGTCGTTCACCAATACTTCACTTGCTTTAGGTACTTCATCCGTTCGCCTTGCATTCCTAATTGCTAGTTACTTGGCTTATAACTACCTGAGAGTTGCAATACATGACCACATTCGTAGCTCCTGCTACTTTGGCTAGGCCTAGCCCTGCTATTAAGGCTTTGTACTTCGCCTCATTATTGGTCATAGGAAAGTCAAGCCAGATTATGCACTTGATCTTGTCACCTTCTAAAGAATGAAGCACTATGCCAACCCCACTTGCCTGTTTATTGGACGATTTATCCGTGTGGATGCTTTGTTGCGTCTTTGCTCTTGCCCCCTAGTCCTAAAGGTTGGTGAATTCCACGATGAAGTCAACAATGACTTGACTCTTGATGGCCGTCCATGGGCGATACTGTATGTCAAATTCACTCAACTTAATCGCCCATAGCGGCATTCGTCCAGCTGCCTCCGGGCTGCTCATTGCTCGTCGCAGAGGTTTGTCTATCAATATAGCGATAGTGTAGGCCTGAAAATATGGTTTGAGCTTATGTGTTGTAGTTACCAATATGAAGGCGAGCTTCTCCATAGGGGGTACCTCTCTTTTACACCTCAGAGCACTCAGCTAATGTAGTACACAGGCTTTTGTACCTTATCTTCTTCTTTGACCAAGGCCGAGCTAACAACAGCTAGGGATATGGCCAAGTAGAGGAACAGTTCTTCACTTGGTTTAGATGGACTTAGCAATGGTGAGGAAGAGAGGTAGGCCTTCAGGTCCTCGAATGCTTGTTGACATTCGGCCGTCCATTCAAAAGACATCTTTAGCGTGTGGAAGAAAGGTAGGCACTTGTCTGTTGCCCTTGACACAAACCTATTCAATGCGGCTACCTTGCCGTTGAGGCTTTGTACTTCTTTCACATTCCTTGGAGGTGCCATCTTTACTATCACCTAAATCTTGTCTGGGTTGACTTCGATACCCCTCTGAGACACCATAAACCCTAAGAACTTTACAGTCGTCACCCCGAATGCACACTTGCTTAAGTTGAGCTTCATGTTGAAAGAGCAAAGGGGGTCGAAGGTTTCTCTGAGATCATCCAAATGATTGTCATCCCTTCGACTTTTTACCAGCATGTCGTCGATGTAAACTTGGACATTTCTTCCAATCTGATGTGCAAACATCTTTATGAGCCCTGATATGTCACGCCCGCATTCTTGAGACCGAAAAGCATCATTCTATAGTAGAAGAGACCCTGGCTAGTGATGAAAGAAGTCTTCTCCTAGTTAACTTTATCTAGCTTATTCTAGTTGAAACTAGAAAATGTGTCCATGAAACTTAGCTACTAGTGTCTGGCAGTTGAATCCATTAAGATATCAATCCGAGGAGTGGGTAGTTGTCCTTGGGGCATGCCCTGTTCAAGTCCGTGAAATCTACGCACATCCTTCACTTTCCGTTGGCCTTTTTGACCATCACCACGTTGGCCAGCCAGTCGGGGTAGTATACTTCTCGTATAAATTTTGCTACTAGTAACTTGCAAACCTCTTCTACTATGGCCTGGTCTTGTTCTTGAGCAAATATCCACTTCTTTTGGCAGATGGGAGAGAAAAAGTGCGATACGTTTAGCTTGTGGACTATGACAGAAGGATTGATTCCAGGCATGTCTTCGTGGCTTTAGGTGAAGACGTCCTGGTTTTCTCTTAGAAATGATATTAGGGCATGACGAACTGGCAGGCTAGCAAGAGTACCTATTTTTATCGTTTATGTTTGCTCAGGCTTAGGGTCATCAAGGAGCACCTCTTCCAACCCTTCTACTGAATTTGCCACTGTTCGCTGTTCTTCTATGCACATTATTGGTAAATGGTCGTCCATTTTTAGCATGGTGATGTAGCATTCACGTGCTGTTACACGGTCCTCATGTGCCATAGACAAGACCTGTGCAACATAAGAAGAAGAAAACCCTACAAAGGGTACCGGTGTGGTACCAGCCAAATACCCACCGAAGGTCAGTCTGAGAGTTTTCACAACTCTAGAGTACCAAAGTTGGGGTGAGTTATGCGTACCTTGTTTCCTGGGGGTTTGGGCTTTTATAGTAGTGTAGAACCGACTCTTATTCCTTGGGCAAGATGATTTTTCCTTGTGGGGAAGATCCTAATAAATGTACGTATTTTGTGGGATTCTTCCCACATAGGGATCCCATTAATCGTAAGGCGCACGATATTTCCATTTGGGATTCCTTGGAGTTTATACAAGCCATGGGGGTGCCACATGGCTTTAATGTCTGTCAATCTAGTGCCTGTGTGCCTAGAGTCCGTCCATCGTGGAATCATCTGTCCACTATGGAATCCTCTGTCCACCATGGAATCCTCTGTCCACCATGGAATCGCTTGCTACAAGGTACCATCCGTTGTGACCTCTTCGTCAAGTGCCTTAATCCGTCATCCTGTTTATATGTTTTGAAGTCCCATTGTTCTGGCACCGTAACTTCTGGCAGGCTTGCTTAAACTGGTCCGTCTGGCTAATTTTTTACCCCCTTCACATAAAATTATAAAAAATAAAAAGTTCATCTATGAAAATCAATAAAATTGGCTTCTAAAGTATGGTTTACAAATCAACCAAAGAAAGAGTTGAGTGTGCTTCTAACTTCCTTAGTCATGTGCTCAATAGACTAATGTGTTGTCATGGAATGGTGTTGAGGATCATTTTTTCATGTTTTAACACTTTAGACATATGTCTTGATATTATTGGACATCTTCTAGTCTAGGTTTTTTTTTTCTCTAAGAAGGAAGTTGGGTTTGACACTTTCAAGAAATGGGCTTTGGGTTCCCATTCTACCGCTACCAGTTTGTGTACAAACATTAAGCCCATTCAAGAAGTGCTGCTATGAAATGGACTTATTCTCCTCTTCTATTGCCATATTAGGGGTTGTTCTCCACTTTTTGCAAAGGGAAAATTTATTCTGCTATGTAACAAGACTTTCTCTGTAGAATGAGTTGTTTTCCACTTATACAGATTGATCATTGATGTGCATTGATAATAGCTTAATTTTGCATATTTTTATCATTGTTAGAAAGTATTATCATACTTATTTTGAGTTAATTCATGCATTTTATATTTGGTTTTGGAATGATGGTGAAAAATCAATTTTGTACTTAATTGAATCTTATTGGGTGAATTTATCTTTTGTAAGAGAATGAAATTAAATAAGTGGATTTGTGCAAAGAAGAAGCTAATAGACTTTACTTTTACAGGGCCATGATGAATTTAAAGAAGGTCAACCCAATTAAATTTAAGTCCAATTGGAGTAGAAAATCAATTGAAATTTGCATCAAATCCAAGTCCAATTCGGATTGGGATTCTAGCCCGCACATCAGTTAGTATTTTTGGCATAACTTTTGGCTCAGATTTCCAATCGAGATGATTTAAGTTGGGCTAGAAATTTCACTTAAAGGGCTACAACTTTGTAGTTTACCAAAAGTCCTAATTATGACGTTAAATTGGCCAAAATCGTCGGTTAAGTGAAGCCTAAAAATTTGGGATTTTCTCCAAACGGGAATTCAACTTGTAATAGGATTTTTTGACCTATTTAAAAGCTCTTTAGGGCAAAATTCAAACAGGCTAGTGCTAGGGATGAGAGGAAAAACAGAAAATTGGAGAAGAGGCAGTACCACATGTGGCTTCTCTGTAGCTTTTCTCCATGATAGCACTGTGACTATTTCTTTCTCTATTTTATTTGTCTAGCTGAATGTTTAGTAATTTATTTTTGTATTTTCTTTTAATTACTATGAGTAGCTAAATTTATAATTAGGGTTGAGGGTGAAACCCTGTTAAGGATTATCAGTAATATTTATGTGATTTGATTTTTCCCACAATAGTTGTTCTTTAATAATTTAAATTGTTCTTGTTTCATATCAATTGACTAAGATGAGATTCTAGATATGAGTTCAATCATGTTTTTCTCATTATTTAGGATTTATCTTAATTAGTTGAATGCTTGGTTTATTAATTCTTGATTATAAAATTGGATATCGCTTGTGATTTGTCTGTCAATGGATACAATTTATAATTTGATTTTTAGAATTGAATATATCTTGTGATTTGTTTGGCTACGGATACAATTGATGATTTGATTTTATACTTAAGAAGCGAAGAAGAACATGCTTTTGATTTTTAAAATAAAGATTTTAAGGAGAATATTTTCTATGATAGCAAAATTGATTTCTAGATTATCATACAGTGGATGGGAAAAATCAATGATCATAAATATATACTGATATGAATTAATAAGGTGGATTCCAAAACCTTAATTCATTTCCCTTTGATTGTTTAGATCTTTTTATTGCTTTATATATATATTGCTTAGTTTAACTATTTGCTTTATTTTATTATTTTCTTAGTATATTTAATTTCAAAACAACCAATTTTTATTAAACTAGATTAGAATTAATTTGGTTAAAATTTGATTAATTTTCCTACATTCATACAAGTCCCTGTGGGTTCGACCTCGTTCTTGTCAAATTATACTTCGGTACGGTTCGTACACTTGCGAGTATTTTAAATTTTTACAACAATCATTACTCTGCTTTATTATTATAAGTCTACACAAAAAAAAAAAAAAACTAAAATCCAAAGAAAGTATTCATCAAGCAAATGTTAGTTTACAACATGTTGGCATACATATTCTCAAATATATTTATATATTTACACATATATATTTGTATATATACATATACGTATTCACACATACGTACAAAATACATTATGTAGAACGAATTGGGCCAAAAAGATTTCAAATCCAACTCACACAGTCTATTGCCTTCAATTGGCACAAAACTTTGAGGTTTGGAATGTGAGTCAATTGGCCATATTAAGATAAATATTTGAGAAACTCAAGAGATATGTATCTCATGGGAGAGAGAAAGTTTTCCTAGTGATGCATGTCAATACTACTATTTTGCGGTAATCTCTTTCTCTTTAGGTGTTTTCTACAGAAGAGTGCAAGTACTCTACTAGGTACAAATTCTCAACATTTTTTTTACTAATTTTCTCTTATTTATTTTTCATTATATTCTCTCATTATGTTTCTTTATTTTTGTTTTCTCTTTTTCTCTCCTCCTCTCATGTTACCTATTCCCTTGGGTAATCTACTCCTTTTATATTTGAAATTTAGTGGGTCTCTTACCATTTTTGATTTCCTTTTGATTTCTTGAGCCACATTTTTGTTTATCTCTACTGACTATTTTTCCTTTCCTTTTTGGGTTACAACCATAGAAGAGTTATTTGGTATTTTTGGTGGATTTATGGTTATAACTTGGTTTCTATTTAGCATAAATGGTGAAAGACCATTATTGCTATATGGCTTGGTGTGAACTGACCCTATGACATGCACCTCATGATAATTTATAACTTTTTTCTCTTTTGGTATGAGTGCTTTTCCCAGCAAATGCAATCTCTAAAGAGTCACGACAGATTATCACAACTAGGATCTTCCTCCCTTCTGCGAGACGACACCTCCCTGAATCTCGACAATGACAAGTTAAAACTCCTTTGTATGTCTGGGATATAGATTGGGTGAACTCATTCGCCTACCTTGCTTTACCTATTGGATCTCATCTTATAGCTTGAAACCTGAGAATTTTCCTGTTTTGCAATGTTTTATCTATTGGATATTCTGCAGCATTTGATATCTTTTTACTTTACTTGTTGGGCATTTTATAGCATTTGATATCTATGAGCTTTCTCCTTTTTATTCACAACATGTTTTACTCCTCAATGTTTTCTCATTGAAGTACCTAGCTTTACCTTACTTTATTTGTTGGTTTCTCTTCCATAGTTGAAACTTTGGAAGTCTCCCTTATTAGGTCTCTCACTTTTCCACAATGCTTAGCTTTTCTCTATTTTACCCGTTAGCTTTTCTCATCTTCTTCTTTTTGTCGTGTTCTCTCTTCTCATTGAAATGTCCAATGAAGTTTCTAGGTTTCTCCAACTTCTTCTAACTCATTTATACAAATGTGTTGGGCCATTTTGGACTTTTTCATGACATTTCCTGAATGTAAGGTCTTGGGTCACTTATGGGCCCACTTATCCTCATATAGCCAATTTAGCTAGGACATGAATTTAAATTTTAGGACAAAGTTTAGTTACAAAATTAGTTATAATCTAAGGCTATAACCTTATTCAATATCTTTTTATTGAAGGTGAATTTTGACAAATCTACCATTGGATTACATCTTCTTCTTATATTCTCCATGCTTGCAAAATTTCTAAAAAATTAGAGATCAATAGCTATATCATTAATAAATTTTTTAAATTGCAAGTTTTTGTGGTTTAAAATAATGCATAAAACATGATCTTATAGATCATATAGTAAATAATATCCAATTGACACAAAATTTGACATGTGTATTAAGAGCGCAAAGAATCTGCAATTCAACAGTTAAATTTTCAAAATATATAGTAATGTTTATTTTATTGAGTAACGTTATAGCCTTAGACTACAACCAATTTTGTAACTAAATTTTATCCTAAGTTTAATCCTCATATTTTTCTTTCCATTTTTCAAGACTTGACCTGTTGGGGTTTAAGCCTATCTTATTGGCCAAAGTGTGAAAATTTGGGTACCAACATTAGCTCCCTAAGCATGTGGATTATTTACAACTACACATGTGAGATATATATATATACTTTTTTTTTTCTCTTTATTTATTTTTCTTTCTCATTCTTCTCTTTCCCTTTTTTTTTCCTTTTCTCTTTCTTTTCCATTTTCCATTTTCTCTTTTCTCCCCCTTTTTTTTTTCTTTCATTTTCCTTTTTCTCCTCATATTATCTAGCTTTTTCTTTTCTTTTCTTTCTCTCATTCTTCTTCTTTCTTTCTTTTTTCTCTTTCATTGTCTTTACTCTTATTTCTAAAGAAAGCAATTATTCCACTATTACCTTTTTATAGATTTTTTTTTTTTTGGTTTCATTTGCTATTCCTTCTTTTGTTTAAACTACCGCTACCATATTCAAAGATTATTTTGTGAAAGATCATTCTGTGAAAGACCATTTTTGTCTCTTTCTATTTCTTGCTCCATTCGAAGGGAGATCATTCTTAATCATCCTGGTGACATTTTTCACATATTCAAAGGGATTGTTGCCCTATTCATGGGCTCTCAGTTCTCTTTGTTACTTATTCCCTCATTTAAAGGGATTATTATCCTATTCAATGGTTTGCTCTATCGGACAATATTTTTAGTCTTTTTTAGATGTATTTTTTCTCATACAAAAGGATTTTTATCCCACTCAAGGACTTGCTCTATAGGAGACAATTTTTTTTTTACTCTTTTTGATATTTCCCCCCTTACAAAGGGATTCTTACCCCATTCAAGGACTTGCTCTATAGGAGACTATCTTAGTATTTTTTTTTATTTATATTTTTTCCCGTACAAAAGGATTCTTACCCCATGTTGTGATTAAAATAATGCAAACCTAAGTGCATATTTTTCACAAGTAATAACATCTCGGTGAGTCCAAGGTCGATCCACTAGGAATGATTGACACTGATGTAAAAACCTCTATTATGAATACAAAGATAATATTGAAACTACAATTTAAAATAACAAAATAAATCAAAGATAAATTAATGGGAGAAAATACTAGAAATTCAATGATCCACCTAATATTTTATCATATGAAATTGATTATTTTTAACTCAATTAGGGTAAAGAGCCAACTCGCCTAATTGGAAGATAAAAGTATAAGTATTTAAACAAGGTGTAAAGTAGATCGAGTGATTGTGCAAATCATTCAATTTGCATGTTATCAGGGAGATTAAGCATTCAACATATTCTCAAATCAAAACAAATGAAGGAGTTCAAGCATTCGATATAAATAAAAATCACATTAAATCTTAAAAACCTGTCAACATGAAATGATTCCAAATAGTAAATCAATCCATAGAAAACACATAGATAATTCCAAGAACACATGATAAAAATATTAAGTTTCATTTCTAACCCTAACTAGAGATTTAGCCACATATAGTTATGCAAAAAAAAAAAAAAAAAAAAAAAATCCATAAAAACAATGCTAATCATCTAAAAAAAGAGATGAAAAACATATTCTAGGGCTTTTCCTCCTCTATAACCTCAGCCTCCTCTAAAAGAAAAAAGTGAAAATCACTCAAATTTAGGATGAAATCCCTTGATTTTTGGAATTTTATCAACAGTCAGCTTCCAACCCACTTTTGACCACCAAAATGAATTTTTTTTTTTTTGAATTTGTTGTAAGCTACAAAGTTGTAGATCTTTGAGTCTTCTTTCTATGGACGCAAGAATCAGGTCAATCATACATATGTGCAAGAATCTCTCTTTTATCTACTATAAACCAAATCCTAGGGACAAATTAAAATAAAGTACTTAACTCCCCGATCCATAACTCCCACGCATAACTGAACTCCCCCATCCATGAATCTAATCAAAATTGTCTTATCATTGTTTAGATTAGAACAAATGACATTTTTTTTTAAAAAAAAATCTAGGCTTGGTAATAAAATCAAGTAGGCACAAGTGATCAATCACACCTTAAAAATCCTTATGATTGGTGACGACTCCCAAACCTAATTAAAATGGATCACTAATAATCTCACAAACAATATACATGTAGGCTTCACACACTCATACACAATCATCTCCCTTTCTCCATGAGAAGGAAGGAGGAAAGGGGAGGCCCTTGTTGCCCTCTCTATCCTAATCCACAAATGTCTCCTATTTACAAGTGATTGAAACCGTCTCTCATTCGTGGAGGATGATGGGGGGTATCAACATACCACATTAATCAATTCATTCTATAGAGTTGCGCTTGGTTATGAAAAGCAAGCAAGTATTAAACTGATCGAATTGGGTCTTCTAGTTAACTTTGCTTTAAATGTCAATTTCTACTAACAATATGAAAAGATGGATTAACTCTTCCTACGATAAAAATTTGGTTTAGTCAATTGGTGAGCAAAACTCAACAAATATATTTTAACAACAATTGTCAAGATCTCAATTTCTTATAGATCAAATTAAAAAAAAAAAAAAAAGGTTAAATCCACAAAATTTTCACATTAATTTTACAACAAAATCATAGGTAGTAAACTACTATTGATAAATAAAAAAGTGAAATCAATCGTTGGTCCATTTTAAAACCAATAAAAAATAAAAAATAAAAAATAAAATATCATACTGAAACTTACCACAGCTGAAAATAAAGGTATTGTGAAAATGTTGTGACATTTTGTTATGTTCCTACACTTCTTTGTTGGTTTAGTCAAATTTGATGAGCCAAAATTCACTGTTTCACGGACAATTTTCTTTGGTTGGTTTTTTCTTTATTGTTTTTTTTAATTAAAAGCAATAACAATTTTCCACCTAGGATTTGTTGTGAAAATATTGTAGACATAACATTACTCTAAAATAAATAATAACATATCATATTAGGGCCCACTATAGCTAAAAATAAAGGTATTTTAAAAATATCATGACATTTCTTGCGTTCCGGGCTCTTTTTTGGTTTAGTCAATTTATTGAGCCAAATTTCACAGTTTTAAGGATAATTTTCTTAGGTTGATTTTTTTAAACACATTGTTTAAAGTAAAAAACACATAGTTTCACCAACAAAAAATATATAAAAAGAATACTTTCCCCCTTTATGTTTAGGGTAGTTTCATTCTCCCCACCCCCCGTTCCTAAACTTTAAAGTTGAATAATTTCGTCATTTATATTTTGTAAACAAACATATACTCCTTATTGTTACTCTCTTAGTCACTCTACTGCTACAAGAGTTAGGTCATCTTGTAGTCAAGTGTGTATATGTGTTTAGTAGTTAGTTTGTTTTTAAAACAATAGTTAAACCTTAACAAAATCTTATGATTCCTAGAATATTTTATTGTATAATATTTAAAACACCTCAATAAAGTTTAATGTTCTAAAAATTTTCTTCGTGTATTTTGAGTTTTATGTGTTTGTCTAATGTATGGTATTCTATTTGTTACCTAGAGAACAAATAACTTATTAGAGTTTTAAATCTTCTAGATTTATAATTTTATCTAATAGAAACTTCAATGATATGTCTTATGCTATCTTGTTCTTTTTTTTTTTTTTTCTTAAAAATGTGTTCATTAAAAATTAAGTAAGCTAAACATCGTAGTTAGGCATATAAAAAAAGATGCTAAAGAAGGAAGTATGAACAATGAAATATTAATTGTAAATGGTTGCAAGTATTTAATTTGATGAAAAGTTTCAATTGTAACATATGTTATCATTTATTGCAAAAATTTAAATATTGTGACAATTTTTTATCCAAACTTAGTTGTTTATAAAACATTGTCACAATAGGGAGCGACTCTCCAAACTCTAACAGTCAGTAGAAAAATGTGCTTACTATCAAAATGAGGCTGCAAGTATTTTGTGTTTTAGTTTTTGCACACTCTGTTTGAAAACGATAGGTATTGTGTTGACTCCATTTACAAGGGTACATAAATGGAGAGTTTGTCAGCTAAGTGGGAGAAGCTATTTCTTACGGACTCCAAAGGGAGTAAGTACTCAGTGAAGGATATGAACTTATAATGGGGGACTATCTCTTGGCTGCAAATTTCTACACTAGGAGAGTCCTCAGTATGGAGGCAATTGTGAGAACTTTTAAATTGATATGGAGGACCAGGAAAGGCTTTGAAGTGAGAGATATGGGTAGCCATTTAGTGCTATTCTCCTTTTCTAATGAATCAGATGTTGCTAGGGTTATGCAAGGTGAGGCATAGTCTTTTGACAAACACCTAATGGCTATACGAGCGATGGAAATACATGAAGACATCACCTCTCTGGATTTTGACAGGACTAGCTTCGGGGTCAAAATACATGGTCTCCTGGTTGGAAGTATGTCTCACAAAATTGCACTAGAGGTTTGCTCGATGATGGGAAAAGCTGTTAAGAACGTAGACGGTGAAGGGAAAGGGCTGGTACAATTTCTAAAGAGTACCGGTAACTATCAACACTTCCTAGCCTTTGTGCAGGGGATGAAAATTATCCCAACCAAATGGAAAAGAAAGGTAGGTCTAATTCAAGTATGAACGACTGTTGAATATTTGCTATTGGTGTGGGAGACTAACGCATTGTGATTGGGAGTGCTCTTTGTGGATCTGAAGCAGGGACGGAGGGAGACTTGGACTAGGGGGGGCAATGGCCCCCCCTAATTTTTTATTTTTTTTAATTAATATATACATAGTCACCAATTTTAGTGATTTTGTTCTATAAAATCACACTTTGTCCCCTTTAATATTATCATTGATTCTTTTAGGAGTACTACTCTAGCCACAAAATTTTCTATAACATTTTTACAAACTGTTGTAGTAGTAAACTTTTATCGGTTTGCATCTGACCCATCACTTACATCGCATTTTTACTTACTAATAACCACTCACTACATTAATAATTTGTAAAAAAAAGTTTGTAATTCTAGCATTTTCCTTCTTTTAAAGGCCAGATCTAAAATCTAAAGAAAAATAAACAAACCCAAAAAAATTATTCAACAACAAAAATTACCAATAGTAAAGCTATAAACAATTAAACTCAATCATCCAATTTTACCTAAAACAAGCAACCTGACTCTTTAAAAAACTTTAAACAAAATAATTTTGTCTATACCTAGATGAACACATAAAAAACACAAAAAAAAAAAAACCTTCATTAGCTGTTAAGCAACTGAGCCGGAAGCTAGAGCCACTACGCGCAACTAACAGTAAAATTGCCCCCCCTAACTTCATGTTCTGGCTCCGTCCCTGATCTGAAGCAAAGGAAATTTAAAAGATGAGGATCAATAGTTTAGTGCATGGTTATGTGCTGCAACTCCTCATCCATCTCGCAAAACGGTGGTAAGGGTGGGAGGCTTTAAAGGAGACTCCTCTGGGTGTGAAAGCAAAGATGATGTTGAAGATGGAATTGCAAAGACAGGTCCAATTAATTAGGGCAAGGACAATGCACCAGGATCATCTACTTTTCGGGCGGTGGCGACGACTAGGTTTCCACCTATGTTGGGGTGGATGCCAACATGGGAGTTGACCTTCAAAGAACTCCTTTAGTAAGTCCTTCTCAGGGTAGAAATACTCCTATTATTACAGAAGATACTATTTCCATGTTTGTTGATCCGAAAATAGGTGAAGAAAATCGAACCACAACCTTGTAGGTGCAATTGGTGGGAATTGATGTTGAGCTTGCCAATTTTGAGGAGGTGGTGGTCTCAAATGATCAGGTGAATGTTGGGCCTGTGGGTAAGCAAGCTTCTTTAGGCTCTTCCATTTTACTTAATGGCCCAATGCTGTATATTGAGCCCATTTCCAGTCCAGACCCACAAGAGAGTAACTAAAAATACAAGACTGAATCTTTGGGTTGAGCCTAGCAGCTTATTTCTAGTGGTGACCCTGTAAAACAACCTCACACAGATTGAAAAAAAAAAAAAAAAAAAAAAAAAAAACCTAAGGATAGTTTGGAGGAGAAAGCAGAATATGGTAGGTGGAAGAAAAGAATGGCTTTGTAAATCTCTAAAACAACGGTGGAGGCTGGCCACCAGCCCTGCCGAGATCAATGAGTACACAAGCTTGAAACTATAGGGGACTGGGGAACCGCCGTGTAGTTCAAAAGCTTGTCGACATCATACAAGCGCATGGTCCTAAAATCATGTTTTTTTTTTTTTTTCCTGAAACATGGTCTGATAAGAAGCAAATGGAAAAGGTTCATTTTGAGTTGGAGTTTGATAGTCTGTTTATCACCCCCAATGATGGAAGAGGCAGTGGGTTGGCCCTGTTGTGGAAGTCAGAGATTGTTGTTCGGGTAGATAGTTTTTCAAACTACCATATCGATGCAATTGTTAATGGTGGTTTAGAGGACGCTTAGAGATTGACCGGATTTTATAGGGAACCTGAAAGTAGTAGAAGGAGTGAGGAATGGAATATGTTATGGATACTGGGCTCAAAATTGAAATTGTTGTGGTGTTGTTTTGGGGATTTCAATGAGCTATTACAGGTTGAGGATAAGCGAGGGGGTGTACTACGATCCCACAACCTGATGCGGATGTTCTGCGATGCTCTACCTTGACTTCTCAAGTCTGTAGTTTACATGGCATGGAAGAAGATATGGCATGGAAGACGATGGGGGGAGCTGAATTGGGAGAGACTGGATCGCGGGGTAGCCAATTATGTTTGGTTGGCAAAGTACCCCACGGTTAGGGTGAGACACTTATCTTGCTTTACCTTTGACCATCGTCCTATTTTTTTTATTCTTGATGCTAATGCAAAAAAATAGAGGTAGATATGAAGGCCATTCAGATTCGAAGCAATGTAGGTGCATGACTTGGCTATTGCAATATAGTGACTAAAGCATGGCAGAGAAGGACCCGGTCAGGAGTGGTGAAATACATGAGGTAGTTAGGTTGAAATTCGAATTAAACTTGTTGCTAGATAGAGAGGAGCAAATGTGGCATCAACGGTCTCAAGTCAAGTGAATTCAAATTGGGGATCAAAATACAAGGTTTTTCCATGGCACTGCAACCTAAAGGAAGAAGAGGAATTTTATTAGGGGTTTGAAAGATGAGAATGGGGTTTGGTAGAGTAAGGAGGATGTTTTCTCATCTTTGCTGTATGATTATTATACAAGTTTGTTTACATATTCTATCCCACAGGATCTAGAACGAGTGCTGGATGGGGTTCAGGAAGTGGTGACAGAGGATAGGATGTAAAACTTGCTATGGAATACATTGCTGAGGAAGTGGCTTATGCAATTAAAGAGGCTTAAGCCTTGGCTTAATGACATTATATTAGAAACGCAGAGTGCTTTTGCTATTGATAGACTAATCACAAATAATGTACTTATAGCTTTTGAATTCTTGCACCATATGAAGACTAACTGCTTTGGGAAGAAGAACTTAATGGCCCTTAAACTAGATATAAGCAAAACATATGACTGTGTGGAGTGGTCATTCCTAGAAAAAATTCTTTTGAAGATGGGATTTCAAGCGTCAAGGGTTTTCCTTATTATGGAGTGCATCATTATGGTGTCCTATTCTATCCTAGTAAATGGTGAGCCAAAAGGTATGATTTACCCAACGAGGGGCATCATGCAAGGTGGTCCCTTATCTCCATACCTATTCTTGTTTTGTGTGAAAGGTCTCAATGGTATTCTTAAACAAGTTGTAGATGCTTGGGAAA
Source organism: Castanea mollissima (assembly GCA_014183005.1). NCBI lineage: Eukaryota > Viridiplantae > Streptophyta > Magnoliopsida > Fagales > Fagaceae > Castanea > Castanea mollissima. The sequence goes on along the minus strand of JACAVU010000003.1, from coordinate 17,800,983 downwards.
TCCAAGGTTTCTCGATATGCAGGAGATGACCTAAGCTAACCCATCTTTTCTTTGTAGATGATTGTTTGCTCTTTTGCAGGTCGACTCTAGAGGAGTGTGAAAAAATTCAAGAGTTGCTAGCAGTATATGAGAGTGTATCTAGCCAAATGTTTAATAAGGACAAAAACTACTCTATTCTTCAACAAGAATACTGATGAAGTCACTCAGGATGCCATCAAACTGTCTATAGCTGTCCCAGCCATCCAGCATTACGAGAAGTACTTGAGTTTACTTTCCTTTGTGGGGTCGAACAAAAAGGCTTACTTTACTTAGGTTAAAGAATAGATTTGGAATGGATTGCAAGGCTGGAAGGAGAAGCTTTTCTCTTTAGCCGGCAAGGAAGTCATGATTAAAGTAGTTATTCAATCTAGCCCGGCCTATTCCATGAGTGTGTTCAAATTGCCTACTGGACAATGCAAGGATATTGAAGCTATACGCAGAAAGTTTTGGTGGGGGCAAGGAGAAGTAAAAAAATCCATTAGGTGAAGTGGAGCACTTTGTGTACTTCAAAGTCGGTTGAAGGTATGGGGTTCAGGGATATACAATAGTTCAATTAGGCCTTATTGGCAAAGCAAGGTCTGGAGATTGTTCCATCAAAAGGAAACCTTACTGTACAAGGTTTTCAAAGCTAAATTATTTCTTGAAGGTTGTATCTTTGATGCTAGTGTATTGTCTAAGTGTTCTTATGTGTGAAGGAGCATTTTACGAGCAAGAGAGGTTATTCAGAAAGGGGCCATTTGGAGGGTTGGTGATGGTGCTTCCATTAAAGTCTGGGATCATAGGTAGTTATCGGATATGTCCAACGGCAAAGTTCTATCTCCAAGAGGTACCTCTCCTATCACTTTGATTAAGGAGCTTTTGGTGCCTAATTCGTATTGATGGGATATGGATTTGCTTGATAGTACATTTGTTCCATGGGAAGCAGAAGAAATAAAGAGAATTCATATTAGTGTTCATGATCAAGAGGATGCCTATATCTGGCCGCTGACACTAGATGGGGAGTATTCAGTTTGAAGTGCTTACCGAATGTTGGCAATGGAAAAGCTCAGTAGTGAGCCAGCTTCTTCAAATCTAGATTCTCTACTCAAGGGTGGAAGGGTGTGTGGAGAATTCGATCTCCAAAAAATTCAAGCACTTTATTTGGAGGGCGGTGAAGGACTCTTTGCCAACAAAGGAAAATCTATGTAAGAGACATATTTCGCTAGATGCAACGTGCTCACTCTATGAGGACCATCAAGAATATATTTTGCATGCTTTATGGCTATGTGATCAAGCCTAGGCGGTATGGAAATCTGAGTTCAGCTTCTGTCACTTGTATCAACAAAAGTATAGGTCATTCGTGGATCTTTTTGAGGCGGTGCTTGACAGAGGATCAGTTTTTAGTGTGGCCTGGTTCTCAACAACAACATGGAGCTTATGGCAAAGACGGAACAGGATTAGAGAGAAGCAACAGACATGGCCTCTCCATGAAGTTAGTAAGCAAGCAAAGGACCTATTGCTGGAGTTTTTTGAGATCAATAGGAAGCTGCCTAAGCTAGTAGCGAGATCTGCACCAACCTTGTGGCAACCTCCTCAACAAGGTATGTACAAAGCTAACTTTGACGCTGCCTTCTTTGATGGTATCGGTATGGCTGGTTTAGGTGTTGTGGTTAGGGACTACATGGGGAATATTATAGCTGCTCTCAGTCATAAAATTAGAGGCCCTCATTCAGTGGAATGGCTGAAGCGTTAGCTTGTAGCCATGCTTTATCTTTTGTTCAAGATCTCAGTTTCATCTGCTAATACTAACATTTGGATAGAAGGGTACCATGTGATTCAGAGGATGTATTTCATTTTGATTTCATTCATCAATAAAATTTTACTTACCTTTTTCTCAAAAAAACTTAGTTGTTTATTGTTGGAAGATGATGACATTCATTATCATTCTTAGTATAATTTTTTTGTAAGTAGATATTGTCTTTAGTGAATAGGTTCTAAGAAATTATCATAGTAAATAGATATTTATATGTTAAACAATATTCTAAATTGAAGTATATGATTTCATACTAAAAAAAAAAAAAAAAAACTTCTATCTTAAATTTTCTCCCTCAAGGGATAGCATGTGCAACCCAAACTAGGAATTTCTAAATGAGTCGCTCTCTACTAAACTTCACAATCAATTTTTCATAATAATAGTTATATGCTTGTTCATTGCATGGTTTTTTTTTTTTCCCTAAAATTTTCGTAAATTTTTATTCTTGTTATTGTGGGGGGGGGGGGGGGGGGGGGGAGACGAGGATCCAAGCCAATCGACGAAGTTCATATGAAGGTAAACCTCAGGAGTCGTAGGCAAATTGACCTCGAAAAGTATACACTTAATCCATGCTTGGGCTACACAACCATAGCTGGCGAGGGCGCCAAGGACATCTGCCTAACCTTGGAAGGTCGAAGAGCAGAGTCAAAGGAGACAAGGGGCAGTCCAAGGGGGAACAAAGGTAACGAGGTATCAAACAAGGAAGAGAAGTAATAGGAAGGAAAAAGTGGTCATCCCCTCCGCATTCAATACACTGCAACCATTTAGCTGGCCGCATTAATGGGGAAATGACACTGAATAGTGTTCTCATAGCTGATGTCTTAGTGTAGAAACCTTCTAGCAAATTCTTGATCGGACAAGCATTAAGATAGCTTGATAATAACCTTCCAAATGTAAGATCCAGATGTATCTTGGCTTAATTATATAAAGCCATGAAGCACTTAGATCAGAAGGAAGAAAAAAAAGATTTTGGGAGAAAGAAAAAGGCAAGTCCATCTGTAACATCATTCTCAAACCAAACCCGAGATTGAAAACTTAGCCATTTCCAAGCTATTTCCTACTGAATATTAATTGTTACATTAGTAATTTTGATCTGACTTTGAAACAGGTACTCAAAGGTTGACCTTATATCCCATCTCTACAAATGAATTGAGTGAGCAAATGGTAATAGTATCTAGCCAGAATCTCGTTTTACTCTTTTTGCCCCCCACAATTATTATTGTGAGATGCATAAAAACTCATTATTATTTTATTAAAAATATTAAGTATAAATAAAAATTGTAAATAATTACATAATTGTAATCAAGGAAAAAAAATTTGTTATTTTTTATTCTAATCGTTCCAAATTAATAAATAGACATTATTTGTAAAACAATGAGTAAACAAAATTATTTTCTGTGATTTGAGTGAATTACATTACGTAAAAGGTCTAAAACTGTTTCTCTATATAATAACCTTATTTATATAAAACCTCAAGAGATTATTATATAAAACTAGTAAGTTATCTGTGCGATACATAAATAATATTGTAATGCTTTATGTAAGATGGTTTTGAAGAATGTTTTACATATATTATAACATATTTGTTATATAAATCTTTTTTTTTTTTTTTTTATGAGGATAGACGACAGATTGTTATATAACTTTGTTAGTAATGAGTTTATCATAAGAATAACAAGTACATACACATTATTCATTATAATTATTCAGCTCAAGTAATGAAAAAAAAAAAAAAAAAACAACTTTGGAGGAATATTGTAGAATAAAAGTTGATATTGAATGTATCTTTCTCTCTCTCTTTGATTTTAAAACACTTATGGCTTTCTCACATTAACATCTCAAACACTTACAGTCAATCACAGCCTTTAAAGAAGCCACAAGTCCACAACATTTAACATCAACATCAAAATTGTAAAATGAGAGATAAAAGGGAAAGAGACCATTTGAGCCCAATGAGAGATAAATCTGAGGGGTATACCCGGCCTGGAGCCCAATGAGAGATAAAAGGGACTTTTGGTAGAAAGAGACCATTTGAGCCCACAACTAAGGTAACTTGTGGTACCCACTTTTCCTGAAGTGTAAAAGGGTTCATTGTTGAGGTAATCTTAGAAACCCCTCTTTCCTAAGATCACATAGATTGTCTGAGGAGCGACTTTCTCCCTCAACTATGGCTACCTGTAGCTCATACTTCTTTCGAGAAACATATCGAAGAAAACACAGAGCCCAATGTAATAGTCACCTCCACATTAATGAGATCCCCCCCCCCCCCCACCTAATGTCATCCACATTAAATGTTAAATGATTGTCCTAAATTGTAGTGGAAACGCACCCAAAAGTATTTCTTCATGATCAGTAAATGGCAAGGTAAGAGGATGATGGGACAAGAATCCCCTAAATCCAACTAAGACCAGGACAGCTAGAGGATGAGAGGAAATGACTATAAAAGGAGGGAGAGGGCAACAAAAAAGGGTATCCAAAAGGAAAAAAGGAAAAGAAAAAAAGAGAGGATTCAAGCAGGAACCAAAGAGAGAAAGAGAGTTAGAACTTTTTACTTGTATCTACCACATAGAATTCTTCTTTGTACCATAAGAACTTCTTTTCTTCACACACTCACACACACATATAAACACATGATTCAGCTACTTTTTGTCTTTGGCTATCTTCTTAGTCTTCCCATTGTGGATTCTACTCTCCCATTTTTTAGAAATTAGTAGTATTGATCGAGAATTCTTGTTTAGGACTTCTATCAAGTGTTTTTGATTCCCACAACACAAATCAAAGAAACTTTCAAATACACCCTAACTTTTACAATCATGCAAATACAAATAAACATTTTGATCACAATTGGAAAAAAAATATACAAAATAACAGAACTAAATATCACCCACTAATTGATTCTAAAAAAAATCACCTACTACTCAAAATTTAAAGCAGTCGAGACCTATTAAGAAATAAACCAAAGTAAACCAATCTAAATACACCAAAGTTAAAAATATTGGTATTAACATCAAAATTATAACTACCATTTTAAAAAAAAAATCAATCTTTGGAGGCATATATCATTCAACCTTAAATTCCATATACAAAAAGCAATGAGCAAAATGAAAATTATTAAAACAAATGAGAGAAAGAGAGAGAGAGAGAGATGTATACCTTTTATAGTGGAGAGCAAAAACAAAAATATAATAGTGAAATAAATTTATTCATCACAATTTCTAAGCTTGTTGGTTGTAAGAGGGACAAAGAAAGAACATATTTATATTTTAAAATAAGGGAAGAGAAGAATGAAATGTATTCATCAATTAAGTGGGGATGAGGAAAGTGGAAAGTCGGGGAAGAGGATGAAGTAATATACATTTAGATAATTGAAGTAAATATAATTATAATTGCTAAAAAATGATGTGATATAAACATAAAAAGGTATTAAAACTTTCTTAAAATGACATATTACCGAATATCATAATTGCATCTATTAATATAATTTTTATAAGTATCTCACCAAGCTGAATTCACTCCCATTCAAACTCGGAAACTCCAACTCAAATGCACTTTCCTCATAATTTGAGCTCAAGTCCATTTCTATGCCCCCCGCCACTTCTTCCTCAACTTATGATCCGTTAAAAACTTAAAATCCTAAAATACATGATCTAAAATGTAATTTTTTAATAATAATAATAATAATTATGGGGAGTAGAAGAGTCCCCATGCAGACTTTAAGCCCATTAATAGATTGGGCCAAGCTTGATTGCATGGGGGAAGTCTAAGAGGGGAATGGGCCCTAAGAAAAAGGAAATTTAACTAGACCTTACACTTGAGAGAGGAAAACACCATGGTAAAGTGGTTCTTGTGAAGTAGGTGGAGAATTAACCTTATTTGTGGCAGGGTGCATGGATGATTCATGTGTAGCTACCAGATGGCGCCCAAGACCGTGGGAAACTTCCAGAACACGCAAGAAGGTTGAAGATTTTTATCTCTGCCTCAATTTGGGAGTCCTTACCTAACTTTTACTGCATTAAATATGTATGAGATAGCCTAAATAACAAAAATATCCCCCAGAAAACAGATTTCAGGGATAAGGGAAGGGAGGAAACCAAGAAAGTAAGGAAAATATCCTTGAGAGTTAGGCTGGCAACACAACAGCTGTAAAAGTAGGAACAGTAAGTATGCCTATAAATAAGAGAGAAGTCAATCTAAAATGGGGATGATTATTCCACAGGAGGGGAGGAATGGTAGTGGAGGAAGTACTTGAAATTCTCTTGTAATACTTGCAATTAGTGAAATCAATTGTTTGAGCTTCCCATTATGGAGTATTTATTCCCAGCTATTTCACAGTAAAGTAGATTGTGTGAGTCTTTTAATTGTAGTCCGTGGAGGTTTATGGGGAGATGGTTTTTGGTTTGCCCACAACAACAACAACAACAACACCAATAATAATAATAATAATAATAATAATAATGATAATTACTATTTAAAGGGCTTTCCCTATTTGGATTCTTTAATTTTGATGCTTAAAATACCCTCATCATACTCACTTATAAGTTTTCAACTAACGGGGATAAAAATGTAAATTAAAACTCCTATACTTTTAGACCCACAAACTCACTTTAACTTTGCCAGTTTCTCTCATTCTTCTTCGGATTGAACATATTCAGTTTAACTCTACATCCTCTCATTTCTTCATCTTCTTCTTCTTCTTTTAGATTTGGTTTCTAAACAATTTAAATAGACTTTATTAGAGGCTCCAACGACTTTTCATGTTCTATCTTTTATAAGTTCCTCTCTCTTTTCTTTTCTTTTGTTTATCATTGACTTTCTTTGAGTTTTTTCTTGCCATGACTGCCAAATATTCATAGTTTGAAGAGTACTTTCTTTTGGGTGGATGTGATTAGGGATTCAATGGTGTTGGATAGTTGCTTATAACCCATGACTGACTTAGAGATTTCAAAATGGAGGATTTGTGCTTGAACTGGCTACTTCAGAAAGGATATTGTTAAAAGTTCTTTCTTTTTGTTTTGGCTTGCAATCAAACACAAACTCTTTTTTTGGTTTTTGGTTTTTTTTTTTCTCGGAATATATGCTACTTTTTTTCCCCCTTGAGGGGATTACTTTACACTACTAGGTTTGTTTTTTGTTTGTTTGTTTTTTTTTTTTTTATATATAGGAATTTATGTTACTTTTTTTTCAAGGGATTACGTTGCCACTTGGTTTCCAATCAAACACAAACTCTAATAAAATATCTCAGAATCATTGATGGTGGATTTATATTAAACTCTTTTATTAATAACACGCATGCTAGCTACTTGGTTGTTGATTAATTTTTTTAAAAAATACTGGTTTAACCCTAATTCTTTTATCTTTCTCAGGTTGACATACACACAAGTTTATTGGATTGTATTAAGGAGGCATTGGAATGGAATATTAGATAAGTTCGGGCGCAATATTTTACAAGAATTATTTTAAAAAATTTTCTTTTGGAACAGAAACTATATTTATTATTTGTATAATTCTATGTGAAAATTCAATTTACATTTTTTATAAGTATTAATTTACTACTCCATCAAAAATATTGTGTACCTTTTCTCATTTTTAAAGATTGTTGATAAATTTTAAATTTAAGCTCTTTCAAACTTTTGCTATGGATGTGTAATAAGTGGCTAACTTTTAGAACTAAACAACTAAAATTTTGGATTAAAAAAAAAAATTGATAACTGTTATTAAAAAAATTTATAAAATCGAACAACAACACCAAAAAAAAAAAAATTCCTAGAGCCTTTCCTTTAACAAAAAAAAAAAAAAAAAGTTAGTTGCAAAATTTTAAAATTTTCTTTTATTTACTTCTATTATGGATGTGTAGTAAGTGGCTAAATTTTAAGATTAAAAAACTACATTTTAGGATTAAACAAAAATTGATAATACCATGCATAAAATTTGTAAAAAAGAACAATTACAACACCTGAAAGAAAAAAACGTGAATGCAATCTTTAATAGAATTACAGAACTCAAAGGATAATTAAACAGATATAGATAGACGTTGTGCTTACTTGATCCAATTCCAACACTAACACACTCAAAAGACTTCCTATTGAGAAGGATAATCATAAGTGAACCCCTTATTCAAAACAGTAACAATTGAAAAGTAAAGATAAAGTGATCCACATCTAATAACCTAATGTGGATGAGTGCCACAACACTGTTGCATAATTGTCAACACTGAGTGGACTTCACAGCCCATAGAGTTTGTATGGCCGCGAGCAAAAAAAGTAGAATTGCAGCAAGGAGATTTTAAATAAAATAAAATTTAAAAAAAATAAAAAACAACGCCAAAAAAAACACCCAAACAAAAACAAAAGTGGATCTTGGATGCTTTTCATTTAACAAAAATAAAAGTAAAAAAAAAAAAATCTAACAGAATAAAAAAATGTTAACCTTTTACTATAACAAAAAAAAAAAAAAAACTATTAAAATTTTGTACTTAGTTTCATCACTCCTTTAGGGTTTTTTTTTTTTTTTTTTTTTTTTTTTTTTTTTTGTGATTAGAAAATATAGTAATCCTAAATTATAATGAATGCAAATTATTAATTTTTTCTCAAAAAAATAAAATAGCTTTTAAGCACGCGCTCACACTCAGAGACTAGTAATAATAATAAATGTGTGTCAAAACCTAGTTCACTTCAAGAAGTATAGAAGACTACCAAAAGAGTCTTTAAGAGACAATAGTAAAGGATCTTGATCTTTCCTTTATGTCTCTATTATTTGTTGTTGGTTGTGATTTTGTGGTTATGTTCCTAGATGAGTATTGAACCATCACCTAAACCCAATATGGGAAGTACTCTTAGGGGGAAGATATCTCATTTCTTCTAGGCATCTAGGAATTTTTATGTTCTTGCTTATATTTTGTTACCCATTTATTTTAGTGCTCTTCCCCCATCCCCTTTAATTTTTGCTATTCCCTCATCCCCTTTACTTTATTGTCATCCTATTTAATTTTTGCTAATCCTCCACTCGCCTTTTATTTATTGCCTATATATATATATATAAACACTTACTTATATTACTAACTACACACCTAAGAAAAAAAAATTTCTGTCTATCCTCTTAAATGGGTTTTAAACCTTAAATAAATCACAATATGGGTATGTCATCTTAAGGATGGTTGATGGTTTAGAACTCCCATCTTTTTTTGATGAAAGATCCATAGGCTTAAAAGAGATTAAAATTTATTTAAGAAGAAACCCTAAAAAAAACATTTTCTAATGAATATTTACTTTATGGTCATTTAAATTTCAGCACTTTACTTTTCCTTGTCATTTACTTTTCCAGCATTTTATTTACCTGTCTTTACATTCTTGCACTTATTTACTTGTGTTTAAATTTATAGCACTTATATATTATTGTTGTTCTTTCCTTTTCTGATTGATAATGTTGCCATAAATCAATAGCTTGGGTAAAACAAATTCCTTTATTATGCTTTTCTGAGGAAATGGTTTTTTTTTTTTTTTTATAAATATTTTATTTCTTTTTTCCAAAAGATTTTTTCTAAATTTAAACCTTTCTTTAAAAATCTCCCCTTAAACATTTTTTTTTTCTAAAAATGCTTTTTTAAAAGAAACACATCTTTTATCTCCCCGTAAAACGTTTTTTTCTTAAATAAGTTTTATTTTTTCCCTTTAAATCCGGAAATAAGGTATTTTCCGAAAAAAAAAAATTATTTAAAAAAGTTTTCTTTTACCACATTGGAATTTCTTTAAAAAAAATGATAAAAAAAAAATCTTTTAAATGACCAAAATTTCTAAAAGGAATATCTCTTTTCTTAAAAATCATGAGTTTTGGAACCCAAACCTTTTTCTTTTTGAAAATAAAACTCATGAACTTTTTCTTTTAAAACCCTTTTTCTTCAAAATAATATTTCTCTACCCAAATTTGTTTACCAACATAAGTCTATTTCTTTAACAAAATCATGGGATTTTTAGTTCAAATCTTTTCAAAAGAAAAACCCATGAAGTTTTTTAAAAAGCTTTTCCCAATTTTTTAAAAGAAATTATACACTTTTTACAAAAATAATATTTTAGTACATAAAGCTCTTTTCTTCAAACCATGTTTTGCAAATAAAATCATGGGAGTTTTTAAAGCTGAACTCTTTTCCCCTAAAAATAAACCCGTGAATCTTTTTCTTAAAACCTACTTTTCTTTTGCCTTCATAAAACTAATATTATTACAAATTGTTTTCTTAGAAAGCTTCAAATATTTGGGTTCCCGTAAAAAAATGACATCTTCCTTTTTTTTTTTTTTTTTTTTTTTTTTTAAAAGATAAACTCTTTCCTAAATCCTTTTTCAAAAAAAGAGGTTCGGTTCCTATTTCAAATTTTGCTTGTTCAAATGAAGTCTTTTCTTTCAAAAAAATGGTGAAATGGTGAAAGTAGCTTCCCCCCCTCCCCTAAAACTTCCTCTTTACAAACAACAATTTTTTTCTTCATAAAAATGTGCTACTCTTCCAAAAATTTTTACATGGTTTATATGAGAAAATATGACGGATGATAACAATGTGCTACTCTTCTAACTCTCTTTTTATTTTCACGTTGTAATTTATTTGTGTACAATAGTTAGTATTTACATGCTATTATCTAGTAAATAAGTATTCACATGTCATTGTATCTATTACCCTTAGCTACATGGTAAATATCCCTCACATGCTATTTATGTATATATCTCACATGCTTTGATTATAAATATATTTACTTAAATACTCACATGGTATATTATAAGTAAATAATTACTAACATGTATGTGTGTGCATTGGTTGTGCAATATATATATATATATATATTAAAAAACCAAAATGCCAAGTATATAATTTCTTAACTAAAAAGATAACCTTTGAAATAAATTAAAATGGTGTAAACTCTTTTAGATAGGTGTTGTGGGGTGTCTAACACATTCCCCATACGTAACTGAACTTTCGAGTTCAAGATCTTTAATTCGAGACCTTTGGTTTACCTTAATTAATACACTTTAAAATTGGTTTAGTTAATTAGGTAACTTAAAATAAATTAGACCCATAAATGATCAATCACATTTAATACAAAACCAATAATTTGTGACGACTCCTAAAATAAAAGGAAGAAAAAAGACTCACAAACACACACCCATACCAAACCCGATTTTTGGGGGCATCCACATGTAGACAATGAAGTAATTGACTTTTTTTTGATACATTTTTATATTTTCCATGAAAGAAGTATTAAAAGTTTTTCTAAAATTGATATATTAGCAAATGCTCGAATCTCACAACAATGCTAAATTCACTCCCTTTCAAACCGGGAAACTCCAACTCAAATGCACCTTCCTCATAATTCGACCTCAATTCCATTTCCATGCTCTCTCCCGTATCTCCGTCAACCTATGATATGTTCAAATCCTAAAATATAGGATCTAAAAATGTAATTTAAAAAAAATATAAAAGTACTAATAATAATAATAAATGAATGTGTCAAAATCTGGCCAAATTTGCAAATTTGCATAATTTTAGTTTTTTTTTTAAAAAACACATTAAAACCCAAGCTCCAAATAACCTAAATAATTTTGTTACAACAGTTTCTCCTAAAATTTTGCCGGCATATTTGGTTGTCAAATCTAGTTTACTTCAAGTGGACTGACAAGGAGTCAAGGATCCTGATCTGTATCGTACACAGCCAAAATAATACAACTCCCATTCAACTCAAAATGCATCTTCCCCATAATCCGACCCCAGTTCCATTTCCAAGTCCTCATTTTCATCATCAAATCCTTACCAACCTAACATTCATCGTATCTCCTTTGTCTCCATCTCTCAAATCTCACAAACCCCATTTCCCATCTCAACCACCATCACCATGGCTATCCAAACCATCCAAGAACAAGAAGAACAACAAGAACCAAATCGAGGTCGAAGCTACTGGCGATGGAGCAAGCAAGACTTCTTCCCAGAACCCTCCTTCTCAAACCTTACATCCTACAAAGCCTCGCTCTCCAAGACCTGCCCACGTCTCAAGGACCGTCTCCTCGACCGCTCGAGCGACGCATTCGAGCTCGTCGAGCTTCGAAAAGCCAGCGAAAACAGCATGCGCAAGTGCCTCACATGGTGGGACCTTCTGTGGCTCAGTTTCGGATCCGTAGTCGGTTCAGGGATCTTCACCATCACAGGCCTCGAAGCCCACAACGTCGGACCCTCCATCGTCGTCGCTTACGCCGTCGCCGGCCTCTCGGCGTTGCTATCTAGCTTCTGCTACACTGAATTCGCAGTTGAAATCCCCGTCGCCGGCGGCTCCTTCTCGTACCTCCGTGTCGAATTGGGTGACTTCATTGCATTCATCGCAGCCTCCAATATCCTCCTCGAGGCGGTGGTGGGCTCCGCCGGGCTTGGCCGGTCTTGGTCGTCGTATTTGGCGAGTTTGATCACGGATAACGCGGATTTCTTGCGGTTCAAGGTAAGTTTTTTAGCTGAGGGTTTTAATCTTTTAGACCCGGTTGCTGTTTTGGTGCTTTTAGTTGCTAATGGGATAGCTATGAGTGGGACGAAGATGACATCTGTGTTGAATTGGATTAGTTCTATAATTAGTTCTTTTATTATTGTGTTATCATAGTGGTTGGGTTTATTCGTGGCAAGACTTCAAATTTGGACCCATTTTTCCCAGAGGGGGCAAAGGGTGTTTTGATGCTGCTGCAGTTGTGTACTGGTCTTATACTGGTTTTGATATGGTGGCCACTATGGCCGAAGAGACTAAGAAGCCGTCGAGGGATATACCTGTGGGGTGGTTGGTTCAATGGCTATCATCACTGTGGTTTATTGCTTGATGGCTTTGGTATTGACCATGATGCAGAAATACACTGACATTGATGTGAACGCGCCCTATTCGGTTGCTTTTAGTAAGATTGGGATGAATTGGGCTAAGTATTTGGTGGGTATATGTGCATTGAAGGGGATGACTACTAGCTTGTTGGTTGGATCTCTTGGGCAAGCTCGATACACGACTCAAATTTCCAGGGCGCATATGATTCCGCCTTGGTTTGCTCTGGTGCATCCGAAGACCGGAACTCCTATTAATGCTACTCTATTGGTTACGATAACTAGTGCAATTGTAGCGTTTTTCTCAAGTTTGGATGTGTTGTCGAGTGTTTTCTCATTCAGTACGCTCTTCATTTTTATGCTCATTGCTGTTGCATTGCTTGTGAGGAGATATTATGTTAAGGATGTGACACCAAAGAATGATTTATTTAAATTTCTTGGGTGCTTATTTGTTGTTATAGCTTCATGTGTTGGAGGAACGATAGTTTGGAATTTGAATAGTGGAGGGTGGATTGGGTATGTAGTGGCTGCTTTTGTTTGGTTTTTGGGGACTCTGGCTATGGCTTTGCTTTCGAAGCACCGAGTTCCAAAGGTTTGGGGGGTTCCACTTGTTCCATGGTTGCCTTCATATCCATTGGGATGAACATTTTTCTCATTGGGTCACTTGGTACTGTAGCATTCTACAGGTTCTTCATTTGCAGTGCAGTAATGTTCATCTACTATTTGTTAGTTGGTGTCCATGCTACCTATGATGTGGCTCATCAGAGTGAACAGGATTCAAATGATCAGGAGGGAAAGTGAATTGTCAACAGAGGGGTGTGACTGTGATAGTAGGGATCATGTAGAGCAATTTGTTGGTCTTTGCCTCATTCCTGATGTAGTTATTGAAAATGCTCAGATATTTGCTTGAAAATATTCTGTGAATGTTACAAAAGGAAAATGTTCTGAATTTATGGTGATGAAAGGAATATTTCCTTGAAATGAAATCAATTATTTTTAATTTTTAATTTGTATTCCGATAGGAAAGGACCATTGCCTAGTGCAATGGTTAAAAGTTCATGTATTGGATATTCGCATTGTCCCTCTCACAGTTTGAGAGTTTCACAAGGCTTTGAAGCTTATGCTCTATGACAGGACGGATGCATATAATTGATGCATGATATAATTTATTGTTAGAAGTAGGGATTTCTTGCAAAAAATGCTGTAAAGGTTGAACTGTATCCAAATCACCTTTCCTAATACCCCCAGTTGAACGGACCCATCCTTAAAGCTTATTTAAGAAGTAGTGACTGCTAACTTTATGGTTTTGAGTAAAAGTATGTGATTGATATTTAAGGTTAAATCTTTATACTCTTTCTGCAACAATACTCTTGGCATTAATCGCATGCCACTAGTAGTTTTTTGTGTATGGAGAATCTCATGCCATTAGTTGTGGAAGATGATAATCTCTCATTTCCAAGTTTATCATTATTTCATATCATTGATTCAACGTTAATATATATGGAGAGCTGCCCTTTTGCAAAGACCACTTGTGGCTGTGGAGCCATATTGACTATTATGTAAATGTGGTCCCTGAAGTTCTGATGCAGCTTTGGGCATAATTTGTAGAGATGATTTTCGAGATACAGATATGGTTTTTATGCAATTCATCCTTACTAGCGCAGCTTCAAATATAGAAGCAGAAGCAACGCAGGCATTATTAAATTGATCATGACATGAATGATTAAGATTTACTTAGCATTATTAATTGGATGTCCTTTACTCTCTAAATACCAGCTATACTACGTACCTAACTAATTCTTGATCCTTTTTCGAGAAAATTCTGTACAGGCTCTTTGGTTTGGGCCATTCCTTCTTGTTTTGTGTTATTAGAGATGGCAAACAAGAACTTTGGTATCTCTTTCCTTGAAATGTCATGCATAACATAACATTCAAGTTAAGATAATTGTATTAAGATATTTTATTCTCAATTCATTGCAATAAGATGTAAGTGGTTTCAACAGGATCTAACCTCAAAGCATTAGGATAAATTCTGAAGATGCTTTGGGGATCTATAAAGAATTAATGCTTTTCCTCATGATCACAAAGGCAGTAGGATAATTCCGATGTCAGCTACTTCCTGCAAGGAACTTTCATTTGTTCATATTCATGAAATATCTGAAATTCAATGTTATTGAACTCTTTTGCCGAGAGGCATTCAATTTGCCCTGTTTTTGTGGGACGTTTTCCCTCTTGAGTTGGAGATATTGTCTATAACACTTATTAAAGATATAACCTGCTGTGTGTTTATTGTAAAACACAGTACTTATAGTAAGGATATAGTTATTACTGACTTTCTGCCTTGGACGTAGTAGGTCAAACCAAGTAAATTTCCTGTTTTATTTCATTCTTTCTCTTGCTTCCACTTTGTCTCTCTATATTATCTAGTTTTCTTCATTCTATTTTCACATGGTACCATAGCTATGTTTTATCTTGTCTAACATTGTACCAAAGCCATTAGAGCCAAAGTTATTGCGAAGATCTACTTTGAATTATAACGTACCTTAATGTGGTTGCACATTGATTTAACCTTTTTTTTTTTTTTTTCGAGAAAGAAAACTTTGAATATTATTAAGAAATAGGTAAATCAGCGTAACACGCTGCAAGGATTTGGAATGGAACTTCCTCCATCCAAACCAAAAAACCAGTGACATGACATGCATATCTAGCTTGGTTGTGGGTTACATTGCCATTTCTACCAATGTGTAAGAATCTGATACAAGTAAATAAATTGACAGCTGATTGAGCATCTTTGATTAGTAGACCAAAGGAAGGAAGAGAGGGGGAATCATTTTGTAGAGCTTTTATCACTGATTCCGAATCTCCTTCAAGGATTGCTTTTGTGAAGCCTAACTTAAGGGAGAATTCAAGTGCTTTCGTTGCTGCCAATGTTTCTAGTTCCACCACAGTTTGAGGATGTGGAATATTTTGGGGTAAGGAGGCCATAACCATTCCATGACAGTTCTGAATGATCACTCCAATACCCACTTTATCTTCTTCCTTAAAGACTGCGCCGTTGAAGTTTACCTTGTAATAATCCTCATCAAGTGGAGACCATTTTTACAGTGGCCAAGGTGGAGTTGGTTGCTTCCTTGGCTGGGTAGCCCGAAATTCCAGTAGAGAATCAATTGCATGCTGCTAGACTTGATCAACTGGGAAGCCTAGAGGTGTTGATTGGGTAGCATTACGTCTGAACTAAATCGTCCATGCCATCATAGCGAGGAGTTCCGCATTGCACTCTGAATCAAAGACATGAGATAGGAGTTGCTGGAAGTTCTCAAAACTTGCCTGTCCTTTAAAATTCCACTGCGAGTCACCACCCCAAACTTGTGTAAGACTCATGCATGACCACAAAGCATGGAGCACATCTTCTTGTTGGTTGTAGCATTAGGAACACGTGGAATCTTCCACTACACATCTGCAGACTAGGTTTGATTTTGTGGGGATTGCATTTCGACAGGATCTCCATATAAAGTTACGCACGTTATAAGGCACAGACAACTTCCAAATCTTTTTCCCCGCTAGTGTTGATTGCTTCACGGGTTGCTGATTGGGGATAGTTGAAGTAAGAGTTTCCTATTTTAGAAAAAAATACCCAGATTTGGCCGAGTAGTTACTAGATTGAACATAGGGCCAAAACAAGACATCCTCCATTGGTCTTTTGCTGAGTTGAATTTGTTGGATTAACTCATATTCACCTTGGTTGAAGACAAGAGCACAGTAGTGATGAATTCTATTGGTGAGTGAGTGGGTTAAGGAATGAACTTATAGTGGCATCTTGCAGATCAGTAGTTAGAGGACCATGAATCCTTGGGTTGCTTAGAGAAGGCAGCCAATTATCTACCCAAACCTTTATTGAATCCCCATTTCCTACCCTCCATTTGGCCCCTCATCGAGTTACCTCTTTTCCATGTAGTTGTTAGGATGTGTGCCCTTAAATCCTATTGTATGATGCTATGTATGACATTATGTATGACTTAATGTTGTGATTAATAAAGTTGTTTTATTATTATCTAAAATAATGGTAACATGAATATTGGGACATTATCATGTAGTCCATAAGATGCATAATATGTGATTTAGTCACAGAAGATATAAATCACTAGTTCTTTGTAAACTCAAAATTTTAGTTTGTAGTCGGTGATGAAATTGGGCATTTCATTTGCGAAGACTATAACATATCAATTAAGATGATTTATCTTGATCATGGAAATTGGGATTTCTAGTTAATATGTTGATATGTTTTAAGAGTTAAAATATATTGAACTAGATCACTGTGAAATTTATTATTCTCTTAATGACTGTCAAATGAATAATAAACTCACGACTTTTATTTACATGAACTCTTAATCCTGAGAGAATAATGGATTTGATCATGAAGTGTAGGTTGCTTTGATATATTAGGAGTGAGGTCTAAAGTCACGATCAAAATCTCAGTATGTTGGGCAACCGCATTTAGTGTTGATGTAACATATATTCTCAATGGAATTCATAGTTTCTTAATGGAGATATAAAATATTCTTTTGAGATAAGTTTAGTAGGTTTGGTTATTCAGAGTGTTATGCCTAACCACTTTAGTAAGGAGTTACTAAAGTATATATTTATGAAATTGAATTTCATAAATATATGATGAATAACTTAACGGATTAGACCGGGTATTCAAGAAATTAAGATGTAATAATCTTCAAAGTGGCAGTCTATATTTATGACTTTGTATTACTACAAATATTTTATGAAGAGGTTGCATGTACAATAAAGTCTTGGGATATAATTTATAAATAAGGCATAGAGTACAACTATATTTATATAGTGGTATTAAATATAGTTAATGGTAACTTTGGACTTGTCAAGAGTTGACAGAAAAGTTTAAGGTCCATTGGAGCTATTGTCTTATTAGTCCCTTTTGGTCCCACTCCAAGCCACACACTTAAGCCCAATTGGAAAGGCCTAAAAGGTTAGCCCAATTAGATAATTAGTTAGATACAAAGGGAGAAACATACAAAATTTTAAGAAAGGAACAACATTATTGTGAAATGGTGTGTATGTGTGAGTGTAAGCCACTATTTCTAATTCTCCCTTAGAAGCTAATTAAGAGACCACACTTCTTGAGCATTAGTGGAATTGGAGTGAAGATTAAAAGCGTTCCCAAGTACTTCTAATATTTTTTTTTTAAAATTCACCACACCAAGGTATGCTCTCTTGTACTTGAATTCTGAAATTTACATAGTGCATGTTATCAATTGCAAATGAAGTAGATCCGTTAATTTTTCGCTGCGTATGGTTTGTATGTGATACAAACGTGTATAGATGGGTTAGTTTTGGGCTTTTCCTACTCAAGGAAAAGCCATGAATAGAACCCTCACTTTCTGCCTTTGAAATTAGATTATGAAGGCCTTCCTGTGTACAATAAAAAGAGAAAGGGAGATAGGGGGTCTCCTTATTGAATTCCCCTTGTGGGTTAAAACAAATCTTTTGGCTCCCCATTTACCAACATCGAATAGGACACAGTTTTGACACAAGTCATTAGGAGGGTTATCCACCTTTCATTAAAACCCAATTTTCTCATAGTGATCTCCAAAAAAGACGGCTCCACCAAATCATACGGCTTACTCATATCCAATTTTAAAGCCATATAGCCATGCTTGCTAGATTTATGATTATTCATGTTATGAAGAGTTTCAAAAGCCACAAGAATATTATCAGAAATCAGTCAATTTTTTTTGGTTAAAAATGATGTGGTCCGACTTTTCATGGTGATTGGGCCTAATATTACATGGGGTTTGTATAATTCATTTTTTGTTGGGAATACGTACAAATATCGTTCCACCAAAAATCTAATTTATTTGTTCCAACAACTATAACTTTGGACCTTTGAAACATGTTCAGAAAATTCTCTCTGACCTTTGGGCCTCTAAAACATGTTTTTTTTTTGGCTGCTAAATTGGACCTCTCAAACATGTCATGCGTAGTTTGTGGTGGAATGAAATTTGATCAAATTCCCCCTAGCTACAACTTTGGGATAGAAAATCTCCAATAAGGAACGAAGAATTTTTCTTGCAATCTTTGGCTCCGATGTTGAACTCGGAATTCATAGGGTTATTCAATTTGGCATAAAACTCATCAAATGTTTCATCCTCACTCGTCTTTAATGCCAAAAATAGACCTACAAAATGAAAATTTTAAGGTATTTAAATATTTATTACAAGCAAATTTGGCACAAAATAATACCAACACTATACAAGACATAACATTTAACATGGTATCAGAGTCATTACTTTGATCTTTTGGTATTACAAACCTTCCTCTTTCTCAATGTTACTCTTTACTGTAGCTATCATATTGCTGCAATCACAGTCATTGAAATGATTATGCTTCGATTTGCTTAATCGTGAAAGATTTGCCACCATTAGAGTGCCCACACGCCGCTTAAAGCTCCGACATCTAGACCCCTGTGCCACATACTACCTCTGCATGTATCCTTATGCACCTACCACATGCTCTCTACCACGTGTTCATCCTGGTTGTGCCAAGTTAGTCATACTTGTTGACATCAACATCTAGGTAGCACCTTACTACCACGTCAATAGTGCCATGTTAGCATCGTCAACACTAGTAATCGTTTGCCACTAGTTGTTGTTAACCTCTAGCGACTCGTATCTAACTTAATTGATCTAGCCCAAATCCATCCTAACTGTAGACTTTGTTGGAGTTTGTTGGGTTAAAATAGATTGACCTTGGTTAATTAATTCAATTATCTAGGTTAATTAATTAAGTCAAATTACATGCAGATCATGGAGGCACTGACAAATTACCAAATAACTAATATGCAGCGGAAAATAAATAACTCAGTTATTTGTTGATGAATGGGGAAAACCTCTCGCAAGGTAAAAACCTCACCGGGTGAATTTAGAGTCACCACTCCCAAGATTCCACTAATCAATAATCAAGTGATTACAAGTATAAAGAATCTTACCACTATCCTAGATTATCCCAAAATACCAACCTACAATTGAACATTCGCTTCAATACCCAATTGAACTTGGGCTTGTAGTAGAATTCTTTGCGTCACACAGAGTATATGAGTTCTAGGTGTCTGTTTTCGTACTTGATGACTTTTAAAATAAACCTTATATATTACTAGGGTTATAGAGAGAGAAACTCAAATCATTCAAGTCATCATGGGCCAAAATTCAAATCTGAGAATTTTAAATTTGTAGTTCTTAGCAGATCGAGTTTGTGTCGAGCTTCTCCATTAATCCTCGATAGCAAATTATGTAAACTTTAATGAAACAACTTTTCTTTACTTGTTTCTTGGATCAAATTTCATATCTTTAATGATACCACTTGATATGTTTGAACAACATACTTCTTTATACATTAAACTCAACTTAGATCTACCTAATTAGAAGTAAAATGTGTTTACTTGAAGGATTAGCCGATTACATAGAAAATATGACCTTAACAATCTCCCTCTTTAGCAATCTGTGACAAAACCACAAGCATGATTATGAGAGAAGTATAAGCAACAACCACCTAATTATTACATAGAATACTACATAAGTCTAACTAACATAATGAACTCTTGAAAAAATTTGCAAGAAGAGAGATCATTGTATGAAAGACTTGCAACCTGTCTTAGCTAAAACACTTAACTAAGATCCATCAAGGCATCAAGTGTGAAATATAGACAAGCTATTTAAAATAAGAAACATGTGTATAAAGAAAGAAAAAAAACAACACAAGTGAGATAAAGGTGAAAAACATACATCATCATCATATATATCAAGATAAGTACAAGGTATTTAAAAGGTCACAAGACCAAGGTACATGTAATGAGAACTATGCAACAAAAACGCCACTACATATCTCAAAACACTCTCCCCTATCACTAGTCTAGCTCTCCCTCTAACAATAAGACTACTCTCTCATAACCAAAACTACTCCCCTCTTTTTGTCACGAGTGACAAAGGGTGAAGCACTAAGAGATGGTCATCTCATCATCATCATAGTTAGAGCCAGAAGCATCATCACCATCATCATCTCCACCATTAGAGGACCCCTCAGAAGAATCACAATCGAGAGAAGGGACGAAGCCATCGAGGCGAGGTTGTCGACAAGCAATACGACCAATCTTAGCATTCATCTGATATATCTCATTAGAAAGATAGTCAAGACGACCACCAAAATCAGCTCGCATATGCCGAAACTGATCCAAGATGGTAGCAAGAAATGCCTCTACACCAGAAGAAGAAGATGGAGTAGTCGAAGAAAGGGGTTGGAAGGCATAAGCAGCATCCTCTGCAGCTTAGAAAGTAGCCTCCTGATGAGGCCGCTTGGCCTTCGCCATCAGCTATGCAACGCTCCTCTAATAGGTTCCTAACTAATAGCACCCATGATAGGAAAGAGAGGGCCAGAAGAAATAGGGACATGCAAGTGTGAAAGAATGCGTATGATAGTAAAAAAAAAGATTAGTTTATCACGTATAGCAGTGTCTTGATAGATATCTATCATAGATACAATTATGTGAGATAGAAAGTCTATAAAAAGACCCTCCAAGAGAGAATAAAGAAAATGAGCATGTGTCAGTGATGGTGTTATAGTAAGATCGTGGAGTGAGTACAAAGGTCATCACCATATTAAGGATACTTGGACCCTTAGCAAATTCATGGGTGGTGAAGTTAAGAGCATCACCCCATAACATAGGCCGCTCATAAAAGTGTGAGGCTAGCTTGTTTCGAGAGATGGAACGAAGATGAGGATGACTAGGATAGTTCGGACGAACTACCCTAGGGATATGTGTTCCTTAAAATACCGTAGTAAATTGAGGAATAAAGGTACTGATTGCATGTATTTTGGAGTATAACTCCTGTATAAACACACGAGGACATTTAGAGGGTTTTTTGCAAAGAGATTCCTAACCTTGAGAGCTAAACTCATTGAGTAGAGGTGTGTACGAAAAATCAGATAGAATAGCCTGGTGTTCCAAATGAATCGCCTAGTCACAAAAGTTATCCTTAAAATCCTTTTGGGATTCTAAATCACGGAACCTATCTCTAATGGGAAGAGAAGAAGAAGAAGATGAAGAACCGCGACGAGATATTGGCTTCCTCAAAGGAGTGGATTTCTTGGGAGCCATAGTAGGAAACTAAGGAAAGAGAAACAAGAAAACACAACAGGTAATGAGACTCAAGAGCTAGAGAAAAGAGAAGAACAATGCATGACAATGCATGAGCATGTTATGTGCAAAACAAAATTGCATCATGGACAAAAGCCAAATCCAAACTACAACACTCACTTTTGATAATCAGTTGCATAATCCTAGAATGCATGAACATATGAATAAAATGTTGAAAATTGCAATGCATGAGCATGTGAGATCATAGCAACAAAACTCAACCCAAAAATTTTGACAAAAACCTTGAATTTTCCAAATTTTTCGAAAAACCTAGGTTTAAATGCAGAAATGCATGAGAAAGGAAACAAGGAAGAGATTTAGAGCACATACCAATGAATTAAAGCTTGGAATAGGCCAAAATCTTGAATGGAAGAAGCAGTTTTATGAAAGAGAGAGGTTTGGATCGAGAGAAAATGAGTAGGTACACAATGTAATATATGAGTGTAGAAATTTCATCTGTTTCATAAGGATAACACCAATAATGTCCATTGTTTTACTATGACTAAAATAATTCTTATTTACATTGGTGGTATATATCTAAATGAAAATCATGGAAGAATGGTGACCATTTGTATTCCGATTACTGTCAGATTTGTGGCATTCTATAAGTTTCATCAACATTTAACTTACGAATGATAACCCTAGGTAGAACACTTTTTTGCAATGGCCTAAGAATCATATATATAGCTTCATCTTAAGGAAGGACCTTTTGATCTTACTACTACAGATATGGGTTCAAAGTTAAGGTGCTGTCGTGGGAAGGTGTTAGGCACCCATAACCGCCCAACCCTAAGGTTAGCTTCCCATCATTGTGTCTTATGTCTTAACCCTATTAAAGGCAAACTCAGTACTTGTATCTAACTGACACACACACTAACATACATCTAACAATCAACATGGCATCAAACATTCCTAACCATACATCTATCATGGCATGCCTTAGCATTCAAGGCGTTCATCACAACATTAACCCTAATACTTCTAATCATGCTTCATCACAAACCCTACCATTATATCATCATATCCATCCAAGGCAAAACATGTGAGCATAAAGAGATCCAAACAAACGTGTGAGAAAACACAACTTCATCAAACAAGCATATTTGCATCTAAACAAAACCCTACTAAAAGATGCATGTTCATGTGAATACATGACTTACCTTTACTTACCTTGCAGTTTTAGACACTCGATTTTGCACCCATGATTTAATCAAGGAAGATGACTGGAGCGACCATCCATGTACAAAAAAAAAAAAAAAAAATCATTCTTGCATCAATTTGTTCTTGCATTGTATGCATTAATTCATTCATTGCATATCATAAAAATGATCTCGAGATTCTAATGATCGCAACGGTATGTTCGGTTTCTAAATCGAACCATTAGATTGAAAGATATCGCGTGATCAAGTTTGCACGGTCCATATGCATTGTGTCTAAGAAGAGTCGACCACACACAATTAATTTAAATTAATTCTGATTGGCTGAACAATTAAAATTAGTTAAATAATTTTGTAATTGGTTGATAATTAGTGTTTAAAGTAGGGTTGCGTGCATAGGAATAAAAGGGATGATTGGATAACAATAAAATTAGGATAATTTGAACTTTATCAAGATTTATTTTAAGGGATTTATCAACAAGATAATTGTCCAAGATAGTTGTTCTTAAAAAGCTTGAATTAACTAGAAAAGAGATTAAAAAAAAAAAATCATGAGTGGAGGATGAAAACATGTCTAGATACAAGGACCGGTCAAAAAACCCTAGAAGGAGAGTCCAAATGGCACCCGAGCACAGAAGTATGTTCGGTATCCAAGAGCTAATTCAGCACTTTTGGAGTATTAAATGACACTTTTGGAGTGTCGAAAGGCTTTTTGAAAGTGCCTAATTGCCCATCTTTGGGCTTTGGCCCATGGCCTTCGGGTGACGATAAGGCATACCCTTTTCTACCTTTTCACAAAAGGATGCGTCCGGATTCACATCCTAATCGCCCATGCCTATTTTTTAGATTTTTCTAATCCCTATAAATAAAGGTTGGGTCTTATAATTCAACACATTTTTTTACGCTCTGAGAGGCATACATTTTGAGACTTACAAATTGTTGATATTAGTTTATCCTTTTTGAGATTTTTGACAAGAATTAGGGTTTTTAGGTTTCAAAGATAACTGCATAAGTTTCTTTGAACCCTAAAATATTCTCTCAAGTAAAAGGGTGCTCATGCAAGATGTTGCTTTCTAACCTTTTCGTTTTTATGTTTCTCTAATCATGATGGTGCATGCTTTCTTGTTTTAAATATTCATATTCTGATTCGTTAATTTAGATTATCAAAATATGTTCTTGATTCTTTTATTGGTACTATAATCTGTTTCTTAGTTTTAGAGATCTGCATGTACTAAACTAATTTTTCTTCAAAATAAAACGGATCTACATCTTCTTAGATGTAGATCTGAATTTTTCTTCAATATAAAGTAGATCTGAATTTTTCTTAAGATAAAATTGATTTTGTATCTTTTTTTAGATACAGATCTGATTTTTTAATACATGCAAATTTTTGAAATAAAGAAAGAGCTCATGAATTTTTGTTTTGTTTGAGTAATGTAGCATGAAAATATTTTGTGAATGAGATCCTCAACATAAAAATAAAAAAAACATATCTTTTTTAAATATAAAAACAGATTTGATTTTTCTGTTATTTAAAAAACCATTTTTTATCATCACAAAACAGATTTATCTCTTAAAAAACAAATCTAATTTTTTAACAAGCCAAAAGATTTGGTGTTTTATTAAATAAAAAACAGATCTGAATTTCCTCTTCAAAAATCTTTTTTTTTTGGGCAAAAAACCCATTTTAGTGCCTACATTTTCACGCGATTCTCACTTTGGTCTCTAACTTTTTTTCCACTGATTTTAGTCTCTATCCTGAAAAACGCATCTCGTTTTAGTCCCTGACATTACATCAGAATGGAAATTGCATAGTTGGCAAACAAAAAAAATTAGAAATATTAAAATAATGCCCATTGTGTCCACGTGGCTTTTACGTCAGACTCTAAATTAAAAAAAAAATCAATTTATTAATTTTAATTAAATAAAAAAAATTAAGAACAGAAATAAAAACCAAACCCAACAAGAACAACAAATTTAAAACCCAGCAAGAACAAGATCAACAAAACACAAACCCAGCAAATTTAAAACCCAAAAAATTAAATTCAAACCCAGATTCAAACCCATATTTAAAACCCCCACACCACCAAAACATCAAACACAAAAATCAAATCCAGATTTTCGGCCCCCAAAAAATTTAAAACCTAGATTCAAACCTAGAAAATTAAATTTAAAACCCAGATTTAGACCTAGATTCAAACCTAGAAAATTAAATTTAAAACCTAACTTCAAACCCAAATTAAATTCAATTTTGAGCCGGAAGATCGGAATATCATCGCACCAGTTCTCGGTCTACCTTGACGTCAGTACAGGCGGTGTGGGAGGTAACGACGTGAGTCGCCACTAGCGAAGACTAGTTCTTCCTTGTGGTCTTGAAGTGATCGCGAGAATAGTAGCAAGGACTGGTTCTTCCTCGTGGTCTTGAAGTGATCGCGAGAATAGTAGCAAGGACTGGTTCTTCCTCGTGGTCTTGAAGCGATACGACATGAGAGGCAGCGAAGAACGCAGAGCTAGAGAGAGCTTCACGAAGATGAAGATGAAGAACAACAACAACAACACTATGATTCTTCTTCTTTGATGAGTTTCGTACAGAGAATGAGCAAGAAACCCAAACCCACTGATCTACAAAATGATTTCCGTGACCAAATACCCAAAACCTAAGACCCACGATCTCCACCATGAAAGCACCTCCATGCAAACCCACATCCCAAGCAAACACGAGCAAGAAGAAATCAACATCGGCTAAGAGAGGAGGTGGTTTTGTTGTTAGGTAGGTTGATTTCATTTGGGTTTGATAGTTTTGAATCTGAGGTTGGAGGTGGTTTGGTTTCAACTCTAAGGTTTAGATTTGAGGTTTGTGTTTGGTTTCTCAGAAAGTATAAGAAAATTTGGGTTTTGAGTTTTGAGTTTAGGGGTCGAAAATCTAGATTTGATTTTTGTGTTTGATGTTTTGGTAGTGTGGGGGTTTGAAATATGGGTTTGAATTTAATTTTTTGGGTTTTATATTTGCTAGGTTTATGTTTTGTTGATCTTGTTCTTGTTGGGTTTGGTTTTTATTTTTGTTTTTAATTTTTTTATTTAGTTTAAATTAATAAATTAATTTTTTTATTTAGTTTAAATTAATAAATTAATTTTTTTAATTTAGAGGCTGACGTGGAAAGCCACGTGGACATAGTGAACATTATTTTAATATTTTTAATTTTTTCCGTTTGCCAGTTGTGCAATTTTTGTCTCTGATGTAATATTAGGGACTAAAATGAGTCACGTTTTCTAGGATAGGGACTAAAATCGGTGGAAAAAAAAAGTTAGGGACCAAAGTGGGAATCGCGTGAAAACGTAAGGACTAAAATGAGTTTTTCGCCTTTTTTTTACACATACAAAATAGATCTGATTTTTTTATAAATGAAAATAAGTTTTTTTTTCCCTAATCATTAAACAGATCTGAATTTCTTAAACAAAAGATGATACATTCATAAATGGTTTTGTGTTGTTTAGTTCATTTCACATGTTCAACATATCATTCATGACATGCATAAAATGGTACATTGGTCACAAGAGTCTAGAAGACCAAACTCTGCCTAGCCGGAATGGGTGCCTAACACCTTCCCATTCCGCAACCTACCCTCCGTATTTAGATATTTGGTTAAGTAGATCTAGTTTTATCTTTGTTTTTATTTTAGGAAGGTTGTAACTAGGACAAAAAGCCATGAATATTTGGTAGATTGTAACTTGGACCCAAAGCCATGTAAAGTTCAAATTTTCAAATTTGTATTTTTTTTATTGAATTAATGAAATGAAGCAATTCAATCATGTATTTGTATATTAGTTTTTCTTATTTTTTGTATATAAAAAATAAGTGGTGACTCCACACCATTTACCCAAAAAGAGAGGTGCCCTAAAAAGCACACCACAAAAATCTCTCTCTTTTTTTAGGGGCACACTCAGGCAAGGTCTCTCATAATAGCAACTCAGCACCTATGAAATTATGCTTGAGCATATGAATGCATGATCATGGTAATGAAATAAAAGCAACTCAAAACCAACCCTAATTCTAACATGTGAAAAGGAAACAACTAAATAAACATGTGAAACAGAAGTTTTAAAAAACACAAGAACATATAAAGGAACCTAAACAGAATTATACATGTGAAAGCAGAAGCAAAAACAGCAAAAAACAGAATTAGGGTTTTTGGTCTCGTTCATGCGTATGCATGAACAACCCTGCATGGGAATGATCAAGCTTGCGTACGTAGCCTTGATCACACACATGTGAGTTTCTACCCAGAAAACCTAGAAACGTAGAAAATAGTGCAAGATCAAAATACAAATTCTAGCAACCTAACATTCTTAAATCATATAGAAAGCACAAACCTAGTCTAAGCAAACATGTTATAAGCATAAGACAAACAAGGAAACAAGGTAGAGACAAAATTAAAAGCAAAAATAAAAGAAAAGTTTTAAAAAGAAACACCTCAAAGTAAAAGCTCCTAGGCTTGATTTTGACTGTTCCCTTCAGTCAAATCTATCACAAACCAATAAGAAGGTGATTAGCAATATTAAAACTCAAAGATCAAGGCCAGAAAAGGCCCTAATCAAATAAAATTGACTTGAGGAAGTTTTGTGAAAAACTCCCTCTTTGATTCACTATTTCTTATGAATCTTAGTGTTTTTTCCATGGGATTTCTGTGTGTTTTTGAAAGGTATCATGTATGGCTATTTATATTGTGAAAATAGAGGTTTGGAATGGTCCCAGATGATGTGAGATTTGTTCCAAACCTCAATCTTTAATGTAGAAAACTTGTCTTTTTGGTGCTTTTGAAACCCTACTTGCATACCCAGGCTTTGTGCCTGCATATGTAGTCTTCTAGGTTGCGTACGCAGGCTTAGGGTTTCTTTTGGCCTCTATTTTCCAAAATAGATTCTTAGCTCATTAAAAAGTTATATGTTCTATTTTAACATCTCTCAAGTCAATTTGTAATCTGATTAGGCCCTAAACCAACATCGGGTCTTATAATTTCAGCATCATTAGGGAACGGGGGTCTGAGTCGTAAGGGGTGCAAAATGTGGTGTCTACATTCAGCGTTACACATGGATTTGGAGTTCTATCTCTAAAACTGAATTCAAAGTTACTGTAAGAGTTCCTTGTATTAGTCAGGCTTAAGTACTTTTTGTGTAATAGTTATGAAGATTGTTGATTTACACTTCTCTCATAATTATGCTTGTGGTTTTGTGATGGGTTTCCAAATGGGGAGATTGTTAGGGTCATACTTTTTATGTATTGGCTTATCCTGTGAGAAAATGAACTTTACTTGTAATTGGTTAAATCTAAGTTGGGTTTAATGTATCAAGAAGCATGTTGCTTAGAGACATCAAGTGGTATCATTAAAGACATGAAGATCAATCCAAGAAATAAGTGAAGAAAAGCTATTTTCATTAAGTCTTGACACAAGCTCGACACTATCTGCTATCAAAGACTAATGGAGAAGCTCGACACAAGCTCGATCTGTCGAGAACTAAGAATTCAGAATTCTCAAATCTGAATTTCAACCCATGATACTTAGAAGCTAGTCATATATAAGGCTTATTTTAAAAGTTATAAAGTACGAAAATAGAGACCTAGAACTTATATATTATGTGTGAAACTACTGCTTTTGTACGCCTTCAGGTTTTGCAACTACGTGCTTCATGATCTTCATCATTTATGAAGTGAAGAAATTTTTAGCCAACAACATTCAATTAAGTTGCTAGAGTTAGTCACGTACTGGGATATGTGTAAAGGAGCTAGTCAAAGATTGGAGATTTGTACAAAGCAAAGAAGTCTGCTACAAGATCAAGTTCAATTGGGTATTGAAACAAAGGTTCAATTGGGTATTGTAACCGCTTGATTATTGATTAGTGGATTCTTGGGAGTGGTGACCTTAAATTCACCTAGTGACCTTAAATTCTTGTGAGAGATTTTTCTCATTTGTCAACATATCATCATGTTATTTATTTTCTACTGCATATTAGTTAGTTGGTGATTAGTCTGTGCCTCCATGATTTACATGTAATTTGACCTAATTAATCAATTTGGGTAATTGAACTAATTAACTGGAGTCAAATTTTTTTAACCTAACAAATCGTATTAGAGCAGGCACATTCTGATGAAAATATGCATGTGCGCAGCGAAAAAAACAACATATCCACTTCATTCATAAAAGTTAACATGTACTATATAAGTTTCAGAATTTAAGAACAAGAGAGTGTACCTTGGAGCGGTGAATTTCAAAACCGAAGATCAGAAGTGCTTGGGAACACTTTCAATCTTCACTCCAATTCCACTAACACCCAAGATGTGTGGTCTCTCAATCAGTTCCAAAAGGAGAAATGTCAAAGTGTCTAACACGCACATGCACCACTTCGCAATAGTGTTCACACTTGATTCTCTACCAAAAATTCTGTATGTTTCTCCCTTTATGTCTATTCGATTATCTAATTGGGCTGGCCTTTTCGGCCTTTCCAATTGGGCTTAAGTGTGTGGCTTGGAGTGGGACCAAAATGGACCAATAAGACATTAGCTCCAATGGGCCTTGGGCTTTTCTGTCAACTCTTGACAAGTCCAAAGTTACCATTAACTATATTTAATACCATTATATAAATATAGTTGCACTCTAGGCCTTATCTATAAATTATATCCCAAGACTTTATTGTACATGCAACTCCTTCATAAAATATTCGTAGTAATACAAAGTCATGAAAGAAGACTGTCACTTTGTAGATTACTATATCTTAATTCCTTGAGTACCCAGTTTAATCCTTTAAAGTTATTCATTACATATTTATGAAATCCAATTCCATAAATATATATACTTTAGTAACTTCTTACTAAAGTGGTTAGACCTAACTCTCTGAATAACAATCCCATTAAACTTATCTCAAAGGAATATTTTATATCTCTGTTAAGAGACTATGAATTCCATCTTAAGAATATATGTTCCATCAACACTAAATGTGGTTGCCCAACATACTAAGGTTTTGACCATTACTCTAGATCTCACTCCTGATATATCAAAACAACCTACACCTCATGATCAAGTTCATTATTCTCTCAGGATTAAGAGTTCATGCAAATATAAGTCGTGAGTTTATTATTCATTTGACAGTCATTGGAAGAATAATAAATCTCACACAGGTCCAGTTCAATATGTTTTAACTCTTAAATCATATCAACATATCAACTAGAAATCTCCATTTCCATGATCAAGACAAATCATCTTAGTTGATATATTATAGTCTTTGCAGATGAAATACCCAATTTTCATCACCGACTATGAACTACATTTTGAGTTTACAAGGAACTTGTGATTTACATCTTCTGTGACTAAATCACATAAATCACATACAATGCATCTCATAGACTATGTGATAATATCTCAATATTCATGTTACCATTATTTTTAGATAATAATAAAACAACTTTATTAAACATGACATTAAGTCATACATAGCATCATACAATAGGATTTAAGGGCACTAATCCTAACACATTCTAATTAGGTTTTAATCGATGATGTGTGGTCCATTGACCTCTATTGTCATGGATACAAATTACATGAAAAATTCTTTTTCTAATAGTCTCTCTTATGACACTAACATTGGTGCTTTTCAGTTTCTCAGGACATGTAAGTCTAATGCTTATTTGAAATTGATGTTTTTGCTAGTTGAAAAAGATTTGTATATGGATGATTTGTTGAAATCTGATCTAGTGACAGATCTTGAAAAATGCAAACTTCAAAGAAGATAAGACTGTCTTAAAAGGTGCTTGTGTAGGGCTATTGGTAAAAGAAAGGCAAAAGCTCGATTAAAGTTATTCAAAAAAGGGTACAAAGAAAGAACCTTACCGTATGATCTGGCTAATAATATGAAGTATGTTTTATGATGCATACTGCCTTTAAAGTAATGGACACCTGTTTGTGGTATCTTAGTAGTGGTTGTTCAAGACGTATGACTGGAGACCGTTCTATCTTTAAAATGTTTGAACCGAAAAAATGAGGAAATGTCACTTTTGGTGATGGAAACAAATCCAAGATAAAAGGAAAAGGAATCATCTTCTTGCCTAGATTACTTGACTTTGCAAATGTTTTATATGTAAAGAGCTAAGAGTGAATCTACTAAGCATAAGTCAAATTTGTGATCAAGACTTTATGGTGTTGTTCCTCAAAGGAAAATATAGAGTATGTAATGAATTTGCAAATAACTTATAGGTGGGATTTACACTTTGGATGATTGCTATGGTCTTGTTCCAAATGTTGAAATAGTCTGTAATAACATTTGGATGCCTAATAAAGATTTATGACACCAAAGGATGAGACATGCAAGTTACAATCAATTGTCAATAGTGTCCAAGAACGAAGATGTGTTAGGCATTCCCAAGTTGGTTAAAGTCGATAATGTTGTATGTGGACCATGTCAACTTGGAAAATAAATAAGAGCTCATCAATATGCAAACTTAACCACAACCACAACAAGACCACTTGAGCTACTCCATATTAATCTCATGGGTCTTACTAGAACAGAATCTTTAGGATGCAAGAGATACATCATGGTTGTGGTAGATGACTTTACTAGATTCACATAGGCAATTTTGCTAGGGTCTAAGTTTGAAATACCATACCAAACAGAATCCTTGTGTAAAAGATTGTAGAATGAGAAAGAAGTAAGTGTAAATCGCCTTCGGAGTGATCATGGAAGAGAGTTTGAAAACTCTCGATTGCAACAATTTTGCACTAAAGTTGGCATAGCTCAAGATTTTTCTGTTCCTATTACTCCTTAAAAAAATGGAGTAGTTGAGAGTAAGAATAGAGTTATTCATGAGATGGCTAGAACTATAATGCACAACAAGGATGTTGATAAAAATTTGTGGGGTGAAATTGTGAACACTGCATGTCATACTGTGAATAGAGTGTACTTCAAACCAGGAACAAAGAAAACTCCATATGAGCTGTGGGATGGAAGAAAACCAAATGTAAAGTATTTCAGAATATTTGGTAACACTTGCTTTATCTTGAGAGATAGAGAAAATGTGGGAAAGTTTGACACATGAAACAATGAAGGGATTTTTCTTGGTTACTCATCCTCTAGCAAGGCTTATAGAGTTTTCAATAAGGGGGAAAAAAAAAGTCATGGAGATTGTAAATGTTGTAATTGATAAAACCTTAACTTCCACCACACAAAAGGAGGTTGATCAATTGTTGAAATCTACTCTTCCTTTAGCTCCTGAAAGTGACAAAGTTGAAGAATACCCTTCTCTTTCTTCCACACCAAGTATTGCTCAATCATCTGATAGCAACCCTGTTAAGGATACTCTAGAACCAACCACTTCTCCTTATGGGCGCCATGGCCGCTTATTCCCCTTCTTAGGGAGGACGAAAGGGGGAGTATGCCTCAGCTGAGTGAACTAAGGTGGAGAAAAGATGGAGTCGCTACCTAGTTTAGATCTAGGAACCATTTACATAGCACCCTTATGTGGAAAGACTAATTCTTACTACTAGAGTATGGATTTGGAGATTAGATATGGTCTTGGGAAGGTGTAAGGAACCCAAAACTGTTCGACTTGTGGGTTGGCTTCCACTTGTTATGTCTTACGTCTTAATTTTATTAAAGGCACATTCAATATTGCATTCTATACTCACACACACACACTAGCACACATCTAAGCATACAACATGACATCTCATCCCAAACCCTAACATACATCTATCATGCAGATCATCCAAGCAAGCAAGCAAACATTCATGTTATCTAAACAATTACATAGGCAAGGCTGCAAGTATATATGACAAAAACACAAAAAATGGCAAGATCCAAATAAACATGTGATTGCACGTAAACATCATGAACAACTCATCTAAACAAACATGTTCGTACTCATTATCAAGAACAACTCCATGTGCATCTCTATGTGAATCTCCATGTGAAGGCATAACTTACCTCACTTACCTTACTGCATCTCAGCACCTATGCATCGATGGATGTACATGTGAATGCATGTTCATGGTATCAAAGCAAGAACTGAAAAGAAAATCCTAATCTAACATGTTAAAGACAAACAAATAGTTAAGCAAAGGAACAGAGACTTAAAAAGCATAAAAAGGAACAAAACAAATGCATATTACATGAAAGAAATAAAGAAACAAAAGCAGAAAACTCATATTAGGGTTTCTAGGCATAAGTATGCGTGCACATACATAGGCCTGCGTACGCATACTTCGAGTCTGTGTACGCATGTAGGAAGCATGTTGGCGCAGACACGCCCTTGAACCCTAACCCAGAATCACAGAAACAGAGCAGAAACTTAAAACAACAAGTCTAACAACCTAGCGTGCTTTTAAACATAAAAACTACTAAACCCTAGGCTGAAAAAATATATAAAAGCATAAACAAAGCAAGGAAACAGGCAAAAAACAAGATTAAATGCAAAAATGAAAAGAAAAGAGTTTAGAACTTAATACCTCAAACAATAAACTTGTCAAGCTTAATTTTGGTCATTCCCCTTAGTCAATCTATTCACAATTATATACAAAAGTTATTAGTAATCTCAAAATCAAAGATCAAGACCAGATAAGGTCCCCATAAAAGAAAATTGAATTTAGGATGTTTTGTGAAAAAACTCCCTCTTTGATTCACTATATCTAGTGAATCTTAGGTTTTCTTGTAGGATTTTGTGTGTCTCAAAAAGGTACCTATAGACACTCGATTTTGTGCCCATGATTTAATCAAGTAAGATGACTAGAATGACCATCCATGTACTCCAAAAATCATGATTGCTTTACATGCATCAATTTGTTCTTTCATTACATGCATCAATTTGCTCTTGCATTACATGTATCAATTTATTCATTACATATCATAAAAATGATCTTGAGATTCTAATGGTCGCAATGGTGTGTTTGGTTTTTAAATCGAACCATTGGATTGAAAGAAATCGCATGATCAAGTTTTCATGGTCAACATGCATCGTGTCTAGGAAAAGTCAACCACACACAATTAATTAAATTAATTCTGATTGGTTAAGAAATTAAAATTAGTTAAATAATTTTGTGATTGGTCGATAATTAGTGTTTAAAATATGATTGCATGCATAGGAATAAAAGGGATGTTTGGATAACAATAAAATTGTAGATAATCTGAACTTTATCAAGATTTATTTTAAGGATTTATCTACAAGATAATTGTTCCCAAAAAGTCTGAATTATCCAGAAAAGAGATTAAAAAAATCATAGATTAAGGATAAAAACACGTCTAGGTACAAGGACTAGATCAAAAAACTCTAGAAAGAGAGTCCAAATGCACTCGAACACGAAAGTGTGTTCAGCATCCAAGAGCACCATTCGTCACTTTTGGAGTGCCGAACGACACTTTAAAAGTGCCGAATTGGTCCCTTTTAGGCTTTGACCCAACTTCCTTCGAGTGACGATAAGACACACCCTTTTCGATCTTTTCGTAAAAGGATGAGTCCCGATTCACGTTCTATACATTGGAGCTATTTTTTAGAGGCTTCTGGCCTCTATAAATAAATACTGGATATCATAATTCATAGACTTTTTTTTGGGTGCTCTGAGAGGCATATGTTTTTAGGCTCTCAAAGTGCTTATATTTGCTAATCCTCTCTAATATTTGTTGCCAAAAATTAGGGTTTTTAAGTTTCAAAGATAATTGAATAAATTTCTTTGAACCTTAAAACATCCTCTCAAGAATAAGGAGTGCTCCATACAAAAGGTTGTTTTCAATCACCCTATTTGTTTTTCTCTTTTATGGTATTTGTTTATGATGATGCATTTTTTTTTATCAATAACATGAATTGTTAATCATTGTTTTGTTAAAGCATGATCTTGTTTTTTATATAATTGTTGTGATCTCTTTCTTAATTTCAATAATCTACATATAAATAATTCTTTTTCTTAAAATAAAAACGGATCTACATCTTTCTTAGATATAAATCTGAATTTTTCTTAAAATAAAAATAGAGCTGCATCTTTCTTAAACGTAGATCTGGATTTTTCTTAAAATAAAAACAGAGTTGTATCTTTTTTAGATGTAGATCTGAATTTTTCTTTAAAAAAAAAAAAAAACAGATTTGCATCTTTCTTAGATGTAGATTTGAATTTTTTCTCAATAAAAAATGGATTTGCAGCTTTACTAGATGAAGATTAGAATTTTTCTCAAATCAAAAATTGATTTGTATCTTTCTTAGATACAAAATTGATTTTTCTTTAAGATATGCAGATTTTGAAACAAAGAAAAAGATTATGCATGATTGTACTTATGATTGTTTGTTTTATTTAGTTCATGTAGCATAAATTTATCTTATGAATGAAAATCTTGAAAAAAAATCTTGTTCACATTTTTTGAACATATAAAAAATAGATATTATAGTTTTTTTGTTATCAAAAACCATTTTTCTTATCATCACAATTTTTTTTTTGATCTTTTACAAAACTCCAAATCATTTTTTTATTTCTCAAAAACAGGTCTTAATTTTTTAACAAACCAAAAGACTTTGTTTTATTAAATAAAAACATATCTGAATTTTCTCTTCAAAAACCTTTTTTTTACATATACAAAAATTGATCTAATTTTTTCTAAACCAAAAAAAAATCAATTTTTTTTTTATCACTAAAACAGACTAAATTTTTTAAAACAAATAAGAGGATTCATTCATAAATAAATTTTTGTGATTTAGTTTTGTGTATATACAACATGTCATTCATAGCATGCATAAATGTTACATTGGTCACAAGAGTCTAAAAGAACAGACTCTGTCTAGGAAAAATTGGTGTCTAGCACATTTTCATTTTGTACCTAAGCTCCCTAATCTAGTTCTTTTGGATAGGAATATCTAAGCCTTTTATTTATTTTATTTTGGGTAGAATGTAACTAGGACAAAAAGACATGTAATTGTTTGGTAGTTTGTAACAAGGACCTAAAGCCATGTAATTTTCAATTTTTCAAACATGTATTTTTTTATTCAATCAATGAGAAAGATACTATTCAGTCATGTATTTATATTTTTTTTTATTTTTTTGTATAAAAAATATGTAGAAACTCTACACCGCTTACCCAAAAAAATAGGTGCCTTAAAAAGAACTCCAAAAATCTCTTGTTTTTTTTAGAGGCAATTTTGGTGAGGTCTCTTACAATACCATTTATGGCTTTTTATATTGAGAAAATGGGGGTTTGGAATGGCTCCCAGACGATGTAGAATTCATTCCAAACCTCAGTCTTTAACACAGAAAACTTGTTTTTCATAGCATTCTGGAACCCTAGCTGTGTACGCAGACCCATGTATGCATACACATACATCAAACCTGCGTATGCATATGCGTGTATGCGTACGCAACCCTAGGATTTTCGTGGTCTTTATTTTCCAAAAATAGCTTTATTTTATTCATAAAAGAGTTATATTTTCCATAAAACCTTCCTTAAGTCAATTCATAATTTGATTAAGCCCTACACCAACCTTGGGCTTTAGAATTTTACCATAATTGGGGAACAAGGGCTCGAGTCATAAGGGGTACAAGTTGTGGTGTCTACACTCCTCCACCTGTTGGTCACATGGAAAGAGAATTTTTATCAAGAATTAGATTGAATCATCCTCTAGATGCA
Organism: Castanea mollissima; assembly: GCA_014183005.1. NCBI lineage: Eukaryota > Viridiplantae > Streptophyta > Magnoliopsida > Fagales > Fagaceae > Castanea > Castanea mollissima. The sequence goes on along the minus strand of JACAVU010000003.1, from coordinate 17,764,315 downwards.
ATTGTTGGGAATACAATTGAATTAAACTTGAGGAAGCAAATGGTTGATAACTATGTGGCTAATTTGGTGTCTTATTCTTGCTATTTGTTTCTGGTTAAACCTATAAAGGTAGAAGAAGCACTTCAAGATGAAAGCTGGGTGGAAGCTATGCATGATGAACTTCATCAATTTCAGAGAAATGATGTTTGGACTCTTGTTGCATGACTAGAAGGTGTGAGCATCATCCGCATAAAATGGATTTTAAGTAACAAAACCGATGAGGAAGGAAATGCCATTCAAAATAAAGCTAGACTTGTTGCTAAGGCCACACTCAAGTTGAAGGGGCTGATTTTGATGAGACGTTTGCACCCGTGGCTTGTATTGAGTCCATACGAATTTTACTTACTTTGGCTTGTCATCTAAAATTCAAGTTGTATCAAATAGATGTCAAAAGTGCCTTCCTAAATGGGTTTCTCAAGGAGGAAGTCTATGTATCATAACCCAAGGGATTTGTTGATCCACATTATCCCAATCATGTGCTTTATCTTAAGAATGCACTATACGGCTTGAAGCAAGCACCAAGGGCGTGTTATGATTGACTCATAGAATATTTGGTGGCAAATGAATTTTCAAGAGTACAAGAAAATAGAACCTTATTCATCAAGAAGGTAGATGGAGAGTTGATTATAACGCAAGGAGTAAATTTGGTGTCTGGTATGATAAGGACACTAATGATGTGTTGGCTGGGTATTCTAATGTTGCTTAGGCTAGTAACATTGATGATCGTAAAAGAACCTGGTGGGTGTTTTTACTTGGGAAATAATTTTGTCTCTTGGATGAGTAAGAAGCAAAACTCTATTTCTCTCTCCACTGCGAAGGTAGAGTACATTGCTCAGGTAGTTGCTGCACTCAACTTGTTTGGATGGAAAAACTTTTTCTTGATTATGGTATTTGTCAAAAACATCTCACCATATATTGTGACAATAATAGTGCCCTAAATATCTCTAAAAATCTTGTTCAACACTCCCGAACTAAACATATTGAGATCTGAAATCACTTAATTCATGAGTTGGTTGAAGTTGGCATTCTCACTCTTGAGTTCATTAACACTGATGATTAAAAAACTGATCTCTTCACAAAACACTTGGATGGTCGTTGGTTTGAATTCTTACACCAAAACATTAGTGTAATTTCTTTGGAGTAATCCTTCATCTTCATCTTCAGGCATCTGTATCTTGTTTTATTGCTTTTTAATATGTTTGTTTTTTTATTAAAAAAAATGGAAAAAATACAAAAACAATGCATATTTGTGTATGCTGGTACTTGTGTACCTTTGAATGGTCATTGAAACAAGGTTTGTTAACTTTGTATCATTTGTAGTTTAGGTAAGTGTCTTCATGCAGAACTAAATAATGGGAGCTTTGTGGCTTGTTTTGTGATTCGTATGATTTGGTTAATCTTTTATCATTCATAACTTCTTCACTTTTTTTGATAGGAGGACTAAAAAATCCTAAGAGAAAGACATAAATAATCATCTCACCACTAAAACTTGTCTATCATACAACATCTATTTGCAATTCATAAAAGTTATGGTTGGTATGGAGTAGCACTTGCACAACAAGAATAAGATGTTTTGGCTAACATACTTGGGTATTTCTCTTCTCTCTCCCATATGCTCATGCATGATATGCCTTTTTATACTTAAAAGAAAAATATACAAAGAACATAAAAAGCTAAAAGAATCAACATGCTTTTATATATGGTTGCAAGCGTGTTTCAAGAAGATATGAGAGTTATATGATGTACCTCAAAGGTGATGCTTCCCATTAAACAGTTATGATTATGTGTGAATTAATCTTGATTCTCCTATATAATTATTCTCATAGGATGAAAAACTTGTGCATTCTTGCAAAAGTTTCACACACCACACGCAATTTTTTGCTACTCTTGATACTATAGCACATGTACAATGTAATTTGGCCATCGCAAGGAATACATATGGCAGTATAAGCTTACTAAAATGTCTTAACTAGTTTTTGAAAATAAAATTAGTTAGACTTGTTTAGTATTTTGGATCTAGGAATGCTCTACATCTAGAGTTTTAGTTTGGTGTTTTTCTTGATTGCATTCATATCTTTTCTTATCCTGGAAAATATCATGTTTCTATGTTGCTCAATACAAGCTTAACAACGGTCTCAATAACTAGCTCGACACAAGCCTCTTCTATCGAGGTTTTTTGAGTTTTCTCAATACCTCTCAACACATAACCCGATCCATCTAGCAAAATTCTTGAACTCACTATCTACTTGACACCTTCTCAATACATTGAAGTCTTTTTACTATCGACACCTCCTCAATACCTCTCAATCTATCAAATTTTGTTATCGACACCATCTTGATCTATTGAGAAGCTTGGTTCTACATATACTTGAGGTTTAACCCGGTTCACTTCTATCTCAAATATCTCAATACTACTCTCTTGATCCAAAGCCCTCATTTTCACAAAAATCCTTCTTCCCTTCAAGATTTCGGCCCATTCCAAGCTCAAATTGGTATGTGCTCTAAATCTCTTCTCTTCTTCCTTTTTATGCATTTCAAGCCTTGTTAACCTGGGTTTTTTCTTTTTTGGGAAATTTGGGGTTTTTGAGTTTTTGTCAAATTTTTTTGGGTTTGGTTTTGTTGTAATGATCTCACATGCTTATGCATTGCATTCTCTAGCATTATAATCATATTTTCATGCATTATAGGTTGTGTGCTTGATTATCACATGTGAGTGCTATAGTTTGGAGCGGGTTTTTGCCAATGATGCAATTTTGTTTTTTGCACGTAACATCCCATGCACTGTCCTTTTTTTTTTTTTTTTTTTTTTTTTTTTTTTTTTTGTCTCTTATTCATGAGCATCGTTTCTTGTTGTGTTTTGTTGTTTCTCCTTTCTTAGTTTCTTGCTATGGTACCCAAGAAATCCACACCTTCGAGGAACCCAATATCTCATCATGGTTCTTCATCTTCTTCTTTTCTTCCCATTAAAGATAGGTTTCATGATTCAGAATCCCAAAAGGATTTTGAGGAGAACTTTTGCAACTAAGTGATTCACTCAGAACGCTAGGTTGTTCTGTTTGATTTTCCAGACACTCCTCTACCTAGTGCGTTTAGCTCTCGGAGTTGGGAATTTCTTTATGAGAAACCCTCTAGATGGCCTTGCATGTTTATATAGGAGTTTTACTCTGACATACACGTAATTGATACCTCTATTCCTCAGTTTACTATGGTATTTCGAGGGACACGTATCGTAGTTACACTGGACCTCATTACTAATGTACTACTTGTCCTTAAGGTACCTTTTTTGGGTTATCCTAGTCATCCTCGTCTCCTTTCTTGAGACAAGCTGGCCTCACTCTTCTGTGAGCGGCCTATGTTATGGGGTGATTCTCTCAACTTCACCACCTATGACTTTGCGAAGGGTCCTTAATATGGTGATGACCTTTGTAGTCATTCCATGGTCTCACTATAACACCATCACTGAGCCTTGTGTTCATTTTCTTTATTCTTTCTTGAAGAGTCTCTTTATAAAATTTCCTTCACACATGATAGTATCTATGATAGATATCTATTGAGAACACACAAGTGATAAGCTAATCTTTCCTTTAGCTGTCACATGCATTCTTACACATTTGCATGTTCCTGTTCCTTCTATCCCTCTTTTTTCGATCATGGGTGATATTATTCAGGAATCTATACAGAGGAGCGCTGCACAGCTAATGGCCAAGGCCAAGCGGCCTTGTCAAAGGTCTACTCTCGCCCAGTAAGAGGAGGCTGCTTTCTAAGCTGCTGGGGATACTGCCTTTGCCTCTTAACCCTCGTCTTTGTCTACTCCATCTTCTTCTTTTGGAGTAGAGGCATCACTTGCTGCCATCTTGAATCAAATTCAGCACATGCGAGCTGATTTTAGTAGTCATCTTGACCATCTTTCGAATAAGATGCATTGGATGAATACCAGAATTGATCGTATCGCTTGCCGACAGTCTCTCCTCGATGGCTTCATTCCTTCTCCTAATCATAATACTTTTGTGGAGTCCTCTAATTGCAAGGATTATAAATGGCTGGAATGGATACTAGTTGATGTAGAGGACAACTTAACCTCCGGAGCAAGATACAGGATACAGAGAATTAAAGAAGGGAAAGAAATAGAAGAGAGAGAGGAACTAAGATAGAAAGAATGAGAGTTTTCATTAGTCAATTGCTTGAATGTCCTCCATCATACATGCGCCCTTATATACATGATCTGTTACTCTTTCTAACTACTAATCCATGGCTTCTAACTAACTCTCTAGCTCACACTACTCTACCAGCCACACATTATAACTACTACTAACCACACCTTAGTTCTATTAACCCAACCTTACTAACTATAGTCACTTACAAGCCTCATACTATAGTAAAACATGTCACAGTATGGTAATAGTGAATTACAATGTTTATCATCACAACCATACTACACTTATACAATAATGATCCTAACAATTCCCCCCCCCCCCCCCTTACAACACCTTGCCCATAAGGTGAAGGAACCTTTTCTGCAAGTCATAGAGGATTTCCCAAGTAGCATCTTCTTTGCTCTCTCCTTGCCACTGCACTAACACCTGAGTCACAGTCCTACTCCTTAGCTGGATTGATTTCCTATCCAAAATCAGCATAGGTTCAGGAGTAAGCACCATGTCAGCAGGTAAAGTGGGTCTTGGTACCACCTGATTGCCCAACTTAGCCTTAAGGTGGGAAACATGGAACACAGGATGGATCAAGGAACCCAGAGGCAGATCTAACTTGTAGGAAACCTCCCCAATCTTCTGAAGAACCTTAAATGGCCAATAATACCTTGGAGCAAGCTGACCTATCTTTTTGTGGTGCACTGAAGTCTGTTTGTAAGGCTACAATCTGAGATACACCCAATCCCCCACAGCAAAGGACCTTTCCACCCTTTTTTGATTGGCAAACCACCTCATACGTTCCTGAGTAGCACACAAGTTCATCTTGAGCAGGGAGAGAATCCGCTACCTATCCCTTAGCAACAAATCAACTGCATCAACCCGTGAAGTACCAGCTACATAGTCCAAAACTCGTGGGGAAGGATATCCATACAAAGCTACAAAGAGTGTCATCTTAATTGAGGTGTGGAAATTGTTATTGATCCAGAATTCTGCTAAGGGCAGCCACTCCACCCAAGTGCTAGGCCTATCAGCTGCAAAGGCTCTTAGGTAGTGCTCCAAGCTCTATTTCACCACCTCAGTTTGGCCATCAGATTGAGGCTGATAAGCTGAGGACATGGCCAATGAAACACCCTGTAACTTCATCAATTCCTTCCAAAAGTGTGACGAAAAAACTGGATCCCTATCACTAACAATGGTAGAAGGCATCCCATGCAGCTTAAACACTGTTGAGGACTCTTTTGTTAGCGCACATGGCACTACTTCATTGGCAACCCATGCCACATCAACATATAGATTGGGCTCACAAATAAATCAAAGCTCACGGCCCATATCACCTTTCTTACACTCATTGCAAGCGGCTTCTTCAACAAGAGCCCATATTTACACAACATCACAACAAAACTCGAGTATGTCATCTCATCTTCGGCTTATGATCCAAGCTCATAAGTCTCTTCGGGGAAACTTTAGGACTCATGGTTTGAAGGGCCAAGAGGTATGTTTAGTAAAACTTCAGCAGTTTAAAGTTGATAAAAGAAACATGTTGCTTGGCGTATCTTCTTCAACTCCCTAAACTCTTATGAGTCCGTGTGTAGCGGGTAACATATGGTAAGCATCTCTTATCACATAACACTTAAAATGATAAAATTCCCTATTGCTCTTTTCCCAAAGCTTAATATTCATCACATAACACATACTCAACATCCCAGCCCTCTAACTGTTGGGAATATAACTATTCATTCAATTCCCAACTGCTGTCTGCCACAATCAAACCGTATATTTTTCTGCCAGCTACCAGAGCAAAGCATTAAAACTCTTCTTGCTCACCAAGATTAAGTTACAACACAATGGGACCTCAACTAAATCTCTAAACCTACATTACCTTTCAACCAATGCTTCTATTACTTGCTAGAGATGTGTTGTAATGGAACCTTGCACCAAAAACACAAACACCCAAAAGGGAAAACATTTCCAACAGACCTCCAGTAGTGTATTCAACACTTGACACCTGGCTGGGAGTGACAGCAGCACCCATTTAATGCTGAAATCATAGCTGCAAGTTGCTATGCCTAAAATAGCAAGATACCCTTGAAAGTGATCTTACCATTTTCAGCTAAAACCATAAAGTAAATACTGAATGACCTCTCCAAGACTCTTCAATCACCATGCTGACTTCTTTTGCTTCTGCCTAAAGTGATAGCTGCTCCTGACAGCTATGACAGCTATTCCTGACAGTTGGGACAGCTTTACCTGATAGCTGGGACAGTTTTTTCAGGACAGATGTGACAGCTGACCCAGCAGCCTTAGCATTACTTTTTTTTTTTTTTTCACATTTGGCTAAAACCAAAACTAGCTAGACTAGCCATATTTTTCTTGCCAAAATACATTCCTTTTCTGTTGCTTTTTCCCCAGTAGCTCTTACACGAAATTACAAGAACATCTTGAAGCTAAACCTACCATTTTTGCCCAAATCTTAAGATGGATTTCCTGAAGATTCATTGCAAGTTAGGATAGATTTTGACTGATATTATTTGCTAAAATGCCCCCTCAAACTAAGCTTTAAACAGGACCACTCATCAACACCTCAAGGGGCGGGGGGAGACTAAGGGAGAAGAACTCTTTGACAAACCTCTCTATTCTCTCTCCCTAAGCTCTGAATGAAGTTCTGAGTTTTTAGTTTCAAAATCAAGAACTAAACTCTTCAGCCCTTAGCTCATAAATGCCTTCATAAGCCCTTATACATCCCAGCAGAAATTTCCAGCAGCAAATACCAGTAGAAAAGCCCAACAGTAAATTCCAGCAACATTGCTAAACACACTGCAGCACTATTACCCCTCATATACTGATTTGCTCACTCTTCATACTCAGAAAATAGACCTATCTTACTGCTTCCATCTCCAAATACTTATACATATCTCCATACTCTTCTCCTACAAAATCTTTCCTCTTGGAAAGCAATCTCTACAACTTCTCCAACGGTTGTAATCTCATATTTTTACTATCTTCAACTACCATATCTTTCATACTTTCATATATCATACATATTACAAATACTACATCCCACAAAACATCCCTTTCTTCACTTCTCTTACACAATCTCATACATATTTACTACAACATTACATATGACTTACTACACTCTTCTAAACTCTATTATCATACTCTCTCACTTTGAAATTCTATTGTTTTACTGATCATAAACACATATCAATACTCTTCTCTATCTCTCGTATAAAAGCCCTTCTCATGGAAGGCATAAACTTTTATTACTAAAGCCCTTCTCCTAGAAGGCACCAAGATCTCACATCAAAACCCTTCTCATGGAAGGCACAAATCCATCTTACATAAAGGCCTTCTCTTAGAAGGCACAAATACTCCATACAAAAGTCATTCTCATGGAAGGCAACACTACTCATAACTTCACAATAACTAAAAGAGCATTGTCAATGGGAAAACTCATTTAAGTGCATAATAAGAGAAGTAAGCTTAACCAGCCCCTACACACAGCTGGGAATACTCTTTCTCCCTCTAGTTGCACCTATTTTTCCCCTTCGATCTTAAAGTTATTATGGCAAACTACCTCTCTACCACTGGGGCCACTCTACTAGGATATCATCAACTCACAGAAGCTGTACAGCTGGGCTACGAACCCTACAAAGATAAGTGACTTTGCTTCCTTATCTTTAAATTTACATTATTGAGCACATAAATACTTCACATTTAAATACATTTTACTTTATTCCAACTACTATTACAACCATTAACCAAGGCTTAAACTCATTTAAATTGCTTGATAAGAGGGTCAAGCTTAACTAGCCTTTACCGCTGGCATTCTGTTATAATCCTATCAGCTCATTGGTGCTACACAGCTGGGCTCCAAATCACACGAAGATAAGTGATGTTGTGTCCATATCTTTAAATCTAAACCATTGAGTACATGATTACTTTACCTCTAAATAAATACTACTTTATCTCAACTGTTGTTGCAACTACTAATCAAACCTATTATATCAAGCACATGTTACATATTTATCAACCATTATTGTGATTCTTAAACTTTGGCTTTAATGGTTTGGTAGGTTTAAAAGGTAGATCGGTAGCCGTTGGACCATGTGGCCCAATGTTGAGTTTCAGGATGCATCTCCCCAAAAAAGAACCTGGGCCTAGAAAGGTCACCCTTCCAAAGGACCACACGTGGTTGAGCAACTGAAAAAGGCCCCCGAACATTTGGCGATTCTGCTGGGGAGTTGCTTGTATCGCCACATCATGCCCCTAAAGTCTAGAATCACTTGTCATAAACGAGAATTTGACTCCCAATACTCAAAATCTTTTGATCTAACAGCTCACGGTGCCGAGTCATAACTATAATATCTCATATTTGTTCATGGAAATGGTATTCCACTTGTCTCTCTATCATTCGAGCAGCTCTATGGCTACAACATTCTTATTATGAGCTTATTGACCTCATAAAAGAAGCTCTTCCATCATCCCAGCCATAGAAGGCCTCAGCAGTAGAAAACCCTCTTATCGCTGGGTATATTTGTAACGACCCAAGGAAAAGCGCTAGCCACATCTGCGCTATACCTTAAAGGACTAGTCACTATTGAGGCTCTTGCAGTTGTTAATAAAGTCCAGATCTACCCAGTAAATACCCAATGTGGGACTCATCACACATCCACAACATCACACAATCAATCAAATTGGGGCATCACAATCTCCCCCACTTAAATCCCTAACGTCCTCGTTAGGGCCCACTTTGTGGGGTAGTGTCTCTGAGCCCACATGGGGTTACCGGGCCGGCTCTGATACCATATGTAACGACCCAAGGAAAAGCGCTAGCCACATCTGCGCTATACCTCAAAAGGACTAGTCACTATTGAGGCTCCTTGCAGTTGTTAATAAAGTCCAGATCTACCCAGTAAATACCCAATGTGGGACTCATCACACATCCACACACATCACACAATCAATCAAATTGGGGCATCACAATATTTACTCTTATTCATCATACCAGCTAGAGAGGGCCTGAGCAACTAAAAACCCTCTTACCGTGGGATATTTTCATTGTTATCCATCATCCCAGCCACAGAGGACCTCAGCAGCAAAAAACCCTCTTACCACTGGGAATATTCACTCTTATCAATCATCCTAGACACAGAGGGCCTCAGTAGCAGAAAACCTTCTTACCACTGGGAATATTCACTCTTATCAATCATCCCAGAAACAGAGGGCCTCAGCAGCAGAAAACCCTCTTACCACTGGGTATATTAACTCTTGTCAATCATCCCAGATACAGAGGGCCTCAACAGCAGAAAATCCTCTTACTGCTGGCCATATTCACTCTTATTCATCATACCAGCTACAGAGATTACCGCTGGGTATATTCATTGTTATCAATCATCCCAACTATAGAGGGCCTCAGCAGCAGAAAATCCTCTTACTGCTAGGCATATTCACTCTTATACATCATACCAGCTACAGAGGGCCTCAACAATAGAAAACCTTCTTACTGCTGGGCATATTCATTTTTATTTATCACACCAACGACAGAGGGCCTCAGCAATAGAAAACCCTCTTACTGCTGGGCATATTCACTCTTACACATCATACCAGCCATAGAGGGCCTCAACAGCAGAAAACCCTTTTACTGCTGAGCATATTCATTCTTATTCATCACACCAGCTACAGAGGGCCTCAGCAGTAGAAAACCCTCTTACCGCCGGGGATATTCACTCTTATTCATCATACCAGCCACAGAGGGCTTCAGCAGTAGGAAACCCTCTTACCACTGGGTATATTCACTATTATACATCATTCCAGTCACAGAGGGCCTTAGCAGCAGATAACCTTCTTAGATCTTCACCACTATTAGTCATTCCAGCCACAGAAGGCCTCAGCAACAGAAACCTCTCTTACCGCTGGGGGATTCCGTTATTATGTCTCGTTCCAGCGACAGATGGACTTAGCAGTAGAAACTTCTCTTACCGTTGAGGGTCTCTATTATTATCTATCATTCCAGCCACAAAAGGCCCTAGCAACAGAAACCTCTCACCGCTGGGGGTTTCCATTCCAACGACAGATGGACTCAGCAATAGAAACTTCTCTTACCGCTGGGGGTCTCTATTATTGTCTATCATTCCAGCGACAGGTGGACCCAGCAGTTCATCATCAGAGGGCTTTGTCAGTAAACCCTCATAAAACCAAGCAGATCTATTATTATCCAGCAGTCCAACAACAATTGGCATGATCAGTAGCAAGCCCTCATGTTGTTAGACATATTCATTGTTATCCATCACTTCCGCAGCAGCAGGCCTCATCAAGCAAAAAGCTCTCATTTTGCTGACCAATCTATTTTCTTCCCTAGCAGTTCAATAAAAAAACCCCCAGCAGAAAACACTTCTTCAGTTGGATGAATTATTACATCTCAAATCCCTATTTGCCCACTCACCAAATACAAAATACTCAAATGAACCCAACAAACACTTTCCACATATTACCCAAAAAGCCCAATAAAACCCTTTACGAAGCTCGTTGCTATACGGCACTTTACTAAGCCCATTGCTACACGGCACCATTCTAAGCCCATTGCTACACGGCACCTTTCTAAGCCCATTGCTACACGACACCTTACTAAGCATGTTGCTACACGGCACCATTCTAAGCCCGTTGCTACACGGCACCATTCTAAGTCCGTTGCTACACGACACTTTACTAAGCCTGTTGCTACACGACACTATTCTAAGCCTGTTGCTACATAACACCTTTCTAAGCCTGTTGCTTGCTACACGGCACCTGACTAAGCCCGTTGTTATACGACACTTTACTAAGCCGTTGTTACACGACACCATTCTAAGCTCGTTGCTACACGTCACCTTTCTAAGCCCGTTGCTACACAGCACCTTACAAAGTCCGTTGCTACACGGCACCTTACAAAGCCCGTTGCTACACGGCACCTTTGCTAAGCCCGTTGCTACACAACAATATTTTTTACAAAATCTCAAACTATTTTACAAAGCCCAAATACTAATTTGGCACCCATTTTACAAAGCCCAAAAAATTTTTTGGCACTTATTTTACAAAGCCCAAATACTATTTTGGCACCCATTTTCCAAAGCCCAAATACGATTTTGGCAACCATTTTCCAAAGCCCAAATACTAATTTGGCAACTATTTTATAAAGCCCAAATACTATTTTGGCATCCATTTTACAAAGCCCAAAATCTATTTTGGCACCTATGTTTCAAAGCCCAAATACGATTTTGGCAACCATTTTCCAAAACCCAAATACTAATTTGGCAACTATTTTACAAAGTCCAAATAGTATTTTGGCATCCATTTTACAAAGCTCAAAAACTATTTTGGCACCCATTTTACAAAGCCCAAAAACTTTTTTGGCACTCAATTTACAAAGCCCAAATACTAATTTGACACCAATTTTACAAAGCCCAAAAACTTTTTTTTTGGCACTTATTTTACAAAGCCCAAAAACTATTTTGGCATCTATACTACAGAGCCCAAAAACGTTTTGGCACTCACTTTACAAAGCTCACATATGATTTTGGCACTAGTTTACAAAGCCCAAAGACTATTTTGGCACCTATCTTACAAGGCCCAAAAACTATTTTGGCAACTATTTCTAAAAGCCCAATATTATTTTGGCAACTATTTATAAAAGTCCAAATACTATTTTGACAACTATTTTTAAAAGCCCAATACTATCATTGGTAATATTTTATCAAAAGCCCAAATACTAGTTTGGCAAAATTTTACAAATCCTACAAAGCCCAAATATTAATTTGGCAAATTATTTTATGAAGCCCAAATATTATTTGGCAACTAATATTGTGTTATGCTCAAAGCCCAAAGTTAATACTTTGGCAACGATATATTTCAAAAGCCCACGATTCAAATCCATGGCAAAGCTATTTTATCAATGGAATTCAATCCCATATTAGAAGCCCATGGTTCAAGCCCATGGCAAATACTTATCAAAGCCCATGGAAAATCTCATGGCAATTATCTCCATTTCACTAAAATCTCATGGCAATTATCTCTATTTCACTAACATACAGGTTATCATTCGAGACCTATATTCAAGAAGTGGAGAACTTTGCAAGAGAACTTTCTTAATCCATCTCAGATCATGCCAACATTTTGCTACATTACTTTCAACCTATCTCCATTGCTACATGGGGAATCTTTGCTGAAAAATGGATCACTTTTGCTGCCCTCCACAAACAAAAATCAGATCCAAGGCTTACTTGAATGCATCCAGCAATTCCATGGCATTATTCCAAACTACCCACTAGTGTATCTTCACATTATACAATCTACCCAGCTGCTGCAAAGGTTAGAAAAGTTACTGCATCAGTAAAAGCCTTGCACCGCTGGGAAGCAAGATGAGTACTCCACAATCCTTGTTACTTCTGATCATAACCCAACAAATGGTGAAAAATGCAAAAAGCCAATTGCCAACAACTTGACAAGAATCCATCTACCGCTGGGAAAGATGAAGTAGTCTCCAAACTATCTAAGTCCAACAAAGAATCATCTATCAACATTGTCAAGTGGCACCCTTGATTCTTACTTAAGGGCAACAAGAGGTTCAGCTGAACTTACTTCCTAAACACAAGGTGGAAGCTGCCACCATACCGTTCTATTGCTGGATCCAGACCATCGTCATCAATCTGGTATTTCCTATCTTACCGCTGAGACTCATGCCAACCATACTTTCCTAGAAGCTGCCAATCCTATTTCCTTCATAGACAATGGCACAAAGATCAAATATTTTCAATCATTATCATTTACTCAACAATCATTACATTCAGCAAATCACAAAGTCATCCAGAATGATGAATCACCTATTCAAATCAAGAAAATATTACTCTAGCGGTAAACTGACACGCACCCAGCAGCTCGCTTGGGCAGACATAACAAATCCCAGCTACTCATGTTCAGAGCTCCAGTAGATCCATCAGTCTATATAACTGCCCCCAGCAGACAGACTTACTGATCTAGCATGCTCAATCAAGCAATTATCATACAAGATCATTACCACGAGTATCTACACTATTTCAAACAGCAAAGTGCCAGTTTCACTACAAAATTTTTCAAGGTACTCCTCACTTGCTAAAATATGCTTATTCAAGGCCTCTCTACACTTGGGGGCTTGGTCTTATCAATCCAAAGGTTCCATCTCTAGGGGCTACAATTGGATATTTATCACAACAATATCAATGGAGGCATTTCCACTATACATGTCTATTGGTCCAGCAACAGCTAACTCTTTTCAAGAACACATTGCTCATCAATTCGAAACATTTTACGGCTGGGTTATTTTCTGCAGAAACAGATGGAGCTTTATCCATTGGAGTACTATTATGTCAAGCTGTGGCAATCCCACGCACCCTCTTCAAAGCCATGGAAGTCCCGCGCACCCTTTTCAAAGACGTGGTAGTCCCACGCACTACACTATTTGAATCATAGCAGTCTTATGCATTGCACCGCTGGGATCTTTGCGAATGTCATCTTACACTTAGGGGCTTGGTTTCTCACTATCTATTTGAGAGGACTACATATAGATCTACATGAGGACTAGTCACTCTATCAATTAAATCAAATCTGCTGCCCCAGCTGTGAGACTTTCTATTACATTAAATCTCTACATGTCTAGTAACACCTATTTTATTACTCCAGCATCACCGCACCTAGTTGTAATCCTGAATAGTTGCAACATTGCTTTGATGCCCTTAACCCAACAGCACCACATCTAGCATTAATCCTGACCAACTGCAGATTTACCTTTCTGCCCTCACTTTAGTAGCACCGCACCCAGCTGCAATCCTGATCGACTTCAACGTTGCCTTGTTGCCCTCAATCCAGTAGCACCATATCCAGCAACAATCCTGACTAGCTACAGAATTACCTTGCTACCCTCACTTTAGTAGCACCGCACCCAGTTGCAATCCTGATCAATTTCAACATTGCCTTGCTACCCTTAATCTAGCAGCACCAAACCCAACTGCAATCCTGACCAACTGCAACATTGTGTTGCTGCCTTCAACCCAGCAGCGCCACACTTAGCTGCAATCCTGACCAACTGCAAGATTGTGTTGCTGCCTTTAACCCAGCAGCGCCACACCCAGCTGCAATCCTAACTAAGTTACAACATTACTTTTTTGCCCTCGATCTAGCAGCACCGCACCCAGTTGCAATCCTGACCAACTGCAACATTGCTTTGCTGTCCTTAACCCAACAGCACCATATCCAGCTGCAATCTTGGCTAAGCTGCAACATTACCTTGCTGCCCTCACTCCAACAGCACCGTACCCAGCTGCAATCCTGATAAACTTCAACATTGCTTTGCTGCCCTCAACCTAACAGCACCACATCCAGCTGTAATCCTGACTAGCTACAACATTGCTTTATTGCCCCCAATCTAGTAGCATCGCACCCAACTGCAACATTAAGTTGCTGCCATCAACCCAGCAGCATCATCTCCAACAGTCAACAATTTCAACTAGCTTATCTAAAAAAGTCTTCAAGTAGACCCTCTACTCGTGCATGCCCTAGCAGTACAAGCCTATGCACTCGACGGGCTAAATGTTGAGGACTCTTTTTTCGGCTCACATGACATTACTTCATTGGCAACCCATACCACATCAACATATAGATTGGGCTCACACAATGAATCAAAGCTCACGGCCCATATCACTTTTCTTACACTCATGGTAAGCGGCTTCTTTAACAAGAGCCCATATTTACACAACATCACAACAAAACCCGAGGTACGTCATCTCATTTTCGGCTCATGATCCAAGCTCATAAGTCTCATCAGGGTAACTTTGGGAGTTGTGGTTTGGAGGGCCAAGAGGTATGTTCAGTAAAGCTCCGGCAGTTTAAAGTTGATAAAAGAAACATGTTGCTTGGCATGTCTTCTTCAACTCCCTAAACTCTTACGAGTCCGTGTGTGGTGGGTAACATATGGTAAGCATCTCTTATCACATAGCACTTAAAATGATAAAATTCCCCATTGCTCTTTTCCTAAAGCTTAATATTCATCACATAACACATACTCAATATCCCAGCCATCTAGCTGTTGGGAATATAACTATTCATTCAATTCCCAGCTGCTGTCTACCACAATCAAACCATACATTTTTCTGCCAGCTGCCAAAGCAAAGCATTAAAAACTCTTCTTGCTCACCAAGATTAAGTTACAACACAATAGGGCCTCAACTAAATCTCTAAACCTTCATTACTTTTCAACCAACACTTCTATTACTTGCTAGAGATGTGTTGCAATGGAACCTTGCACCAAAAACACAAACACCCAAAAGAGGAAACATTTCCAGCAAACCCCCAGCATTGTATTCAGCACTTGACACTTGGCTGGGAGTGACATTAGCACCCATTTAATGTTGAAATCCCAACTGCCAACTGCTATGCCTAAAATAGCAAGATACCCTTGAAAGTGATCTTACCATTTTCAGCTAAAACCATAAAGTAAATGCTGAATGACCTTTCCAAGACTCTTCAATCACCATGCTGACCTATTTTGCTTTTGCCCAAAGTGACAATTGCTCCTAACAGCTGTGACAGCTGCTCCTGATAGTTGGGACAGCTTTACCTGATAGTTGGGACAGCTTTTTCGGGACAGATGTGACAGCTGACCCAGCAGCCTTAGCATTACTTTTTTTTTCCACATTTGGCTAAAACCAAAACTAGCTAGACTAGCCATATTTTTCTTGCCAAAATACATTCCTTTTCTGTTGCTTTTTCCCCAACAGCTCTAACCCGAAATAGCAAGAACATCTTGAAGCTAAACCTACCATTTTTGCCCAAATCTTAAGATGGATTTTCTGAAGATTCATTGCAATTTTGGACAGATTTTGATTGATATTATTTGCTAAAATAGCCCCTCAAACTCAGCTTTAAATAGGACCACTCATCAACACCTCAAGGGGGGGGGGGAGACCAAGGCAGAAGAACTCTTTGACAAACCTCTCTATTCTCTCTCCCTAAGCTCTGAATGAAGTTCTGAGTTTTCAGTTTCTAAATCAAGAACTAAACTCTTTAGCCCTTAGCTCATAAATGCCTTTATAAGCCCTCATACATCCCAGCAGGAAATTCCAGTAGCAAATACCAGCAGAAAAGCCCAGCAGTGAATTCCAGCAACATTGCTAAACACACTGCAGCACTATTACCCCTCATATACTAATTCGCTCACTCTTCATACTCTGAAAATAGACCTATCTTACTGCTTCCATCTCCAAATACTTATACATATCTCCATACTCTTCTCCTACAAAATCTTTCCTCTTGGAAAGCAACCTCTACAACTTCTCCAACGGTTGTAATCTCATATTTTTACTATCTTCAACTGCCATATCTTTCATACTTTCATATATCATACATATTACAAATACTACATCCCACAAAACATCCCTTTCTTCACTTCTCTTACACAATCTCATAGATATTTACTACAACATTACATATGACTCACTACACTCTTCTAAACTCCATTCTCATACTCTCTCACTCTGAAGTTCTACTATTTTACTGATCATAAACACATATCAATACTCTTCTCTATCTCTCGTATAAAAGCTCTTCTCATGGAAGGCATAAACTTTTATTACTAAATCCCTTCTCCAAGAAGGCAATAAGATCTCACATCAAAGCCCTTTTCATGGAAGGCACAAATCCATCTTACATAAAGCCCTTCTTTTAGAAGGCACAAATATTCCATACAAAATCTCTTCTCATAGAAGACAACACTACTCATAACTTCACAATAACTAAAAGAGCATTGCCAATGGGAAAACTCATTTAAGTGCATGCTAAGAGGAGCAAGCTTAACCAGCCCCTACACACAGCTGGGCATACTCTCTCTACCTCCAGTTGCACCCATTTTTCCCCTTCGATCTTGAAGTTATTATGGTAAACTACCTCTTTACCGCTGGGGCCACTTTGCTGGGATATCATCAACTCACAGAAGCTGTACAGCTGGACTACGAACCATACAAAGATAAGTGACTTTTCTTCCTTATCTTTAAATTTACATTGTTGAGCACATAAATACTTCACATTTAAATACATTTTACTTTATTCCAACCACTATTACAACCATTAACCAAGGCTTAAACTCATTTAAATTGCATGATAAGAGGGTCAAGCTTAACTAGCCTCTACCGCTGGCATTCTGCTATAATCCTATCAGCTTACTGGTGCTACACGCTGGGCTCCAAATCACACGAAGATAAGTGACGCTGCTTCCATATCTTTAAATCTAAATCATTAAGTACATGATTACTTTACCTCTAAATAAATACTAATTTATCTCAACTGTTGTTACAACTACTAATCAAACCTATTATATCAAGCACATGTTACATATTCATTCAACCATTATCGTGATTCTTAGACTTTGGCTTTAATGGTTTGGTAGGCTTAAAAGGTACACCGGTAGCCATTGGACAATATGGCCCAATGTTGAGTTTCGGGATGCAACTCCCCAAAAAAGAACCCAGGCCTAGCAAGGTCACCCCTCCAAAGGACCACACATGGCCGAGCAACCGAAAAAGGCCCCCGAACAAACACATAATGCAAATAAAGATGAGCAACCTTGGCAGCTGTATAAGGATGGGAAAGAGCCATGAAATTAGTGTATTTGGTGAGTCTATCTACAACCACAAACACCATAGACTTCAAATGGGACTTAGGCAAACCTTCAATAAAGTCCATGCTCACATCCAACCATGGTTTCTTAGGAATGGGAAGGGGTTGCAACAATTTAGCAGGAAAACAAGTTTAATACTTAAGTTTCTGACAGGTGTCACACTCTTTCACATATTGCTTCAGATCTTGCCTTAAAACAGACCAAATAAAATCCTTTTGAAGCCTGTGCAAGGTTTTTAGGTAACTAGAGTGACCTCCCAAGGGGCTGTCATGGACCTGCTACAACACCACAACCTTCAAGTCCTGATTAGAGTCATCCAAGTACAATTTACCTTTGTAAAATAGCATCCCATTACAGAATGTGAACCCTGGAGAGCTGTTGGTACCAAACTTCACAGCTTGCAAAATAGCCTTCAGCTTTGGATCAGAATCATAGCTACTCTTGAGCTCAGACAGCCAAGAAGGAATGGGAAATGAGATAATGCATAAAGTTCCTGTAAAAGCATCACAGGAACTACTTGCAGCAAGGACCAAGGCTTTAGACTAAGCTAAATCAACAGAAGAAACAGTAGCAACATCACACTGCCTCCGAGAAAGGGCATCAGCCACCACATTCTCCTTGCCCTGCTTATACTCCACTATGAAAGCATATCCCAATAGCTTAGAAATCCACCTTTTTTGGGCTGGGGTACCCACCCTTTGTTCCAACAAATACTTAAGACTGTGGTGGTCAATCTTGATAACAAAAGGCCTTCCTAATAGGTAAGGTCTCCATTTCTTTACGGCCACCACCAAGGCCAATAACGCCTTCTCATAAGTGGAGAGAGAGAGAGAGAGCTTACTACCCTTCAAAGCTTGGCTGTGATAAGCAATAGGTTTGTGGTCTTGCATCAAAACAGCTCCAAGGCCCAAACTAGAGGCATCACACTCCACAGTGAAGGATTTGGTAAAATCAGACAAGGCTAGAACTGGAGGACAAGAAACAGCTGCCTTAAGCCTTTAAAAAGCATTGTCAACCTCTAAAGTCCAAACAAAATTCTTTCTTCAAAAGAGCAGTCAAAGGGGCTGCAATTTGGCTATAACCCTTCACAAACTTCCTATAGTATCCCATAAATCCAAGAAACCCTCTCAAGGCCTTCACAGCTTTAGGGACTAGCCATTGCTGTATAGCAACCATCTTCTTAGGGTCAGTTCTAACTTCCTCACCAGAAATAAGTTGGCCAAGGTACTCCACCTCAGTAGTAGCAAACATGCATTTGGACTGTTTAGCATAAAGTTGGTGCTTTGCCAATGTTTCTAGAACTGTCTTAAGGTGACCAATGTGATCCAAAAGAGATTTGTTGTATACTAGGACGTCATCAAAAAACACAAGGACAAACTTCCTCAAAAATGGTCTAAAAATATCATTCATTAAGGATTAGAAGGTAGAGGGGGCATTGGTCAAGCCAAATGGCATAACTAAGAACTCATAATGCCCCTCATGTGTCCTAAAAGCAGTTTTGTGTATATCCTCTTCCTTCATTCTGATTTGATGGTAACCAGACCTCAAATCCAACTTAGAAAACATACAAGCACCTCCCAATTCATCCAACAACTCATCAATGATAGGAATAGGATATTTGTCTTTAATAGTATCTTGATTTAGAGCTCTATAGTCAATAGACATTCTACATGAACCATCAGCCTTCCTAACCAGAAGAGCAGGAGATGCAAACGGACTACAACTATGCCTAATTGAACCTACAGAAAGTAACTCCTTGACTATCTTTTCAATTTCATTTTTTTGGTAAAATGGGTACTTGTATGGTCATTGGACAATGGCTTGGGCACCCTCCTTGAGCTGAATTTGATGCTCATGCCCCCTAATGGAAGGTAAGTCCACAGGTGTGGCAAATACTGCCTCAAATTCCTTCAACAAAGCAGTAACTTGTGTGGGAATTTGAACAACACCCTTTGCAATTTGAGTGGAATAAAAAATCTGTAAAACCAAACCCTTCTTAACAGGTTCCTTCAAAAAATAATTCCCATCTTGAATGTGATTACCATTTACCCCCTTTAAACCATGGAGTAGTACAGTCCCTTGGCCATACAAGAAGCACATCGTTAGCAATTTGAAGTCCCATTGGATAACTCCAAGGGTGCTCAACCACTGAGTACCTATGATCAAGTCACACCCTCCCATAGGCAAAACATGTAGTTGAATCAAAAATTGATGTCCTTGCAACACAATAGGAACATCTTTGCACAAACCATGAGTTCTTAACACCTCACCATTAGCAACCTTTACCTTTAAGATTTGTGTACTATCCACAAGTATATGCAATTGAGAAAATAATGCAATATCTACAAAGTTATGGGTGCTACCTAAATCTATCAAGATTATCACAGACTTATGCTGGATTTTACCCCTCACTTTCATGGTACCAGAAGTAGGAGTACCACTAAGAGCATAGAGTGTAATACCAGCCTTCTCAACACCACTGTTTTGACAATCCAAGGCATTTCTAGATGCAAAACTACCATTACTTTCATCTAACTCAGTAACGTGCACTCCTGGATTAGCATAAGACATAAACTCCACACAATCAAGGAGAAATTGCATGGCATTTTTACACTTATGACCAGGACCCCATTTCTCATCACAATTGTAGCATAACCCTTTTTTCTTTCTTTCCTCCATTTGAGCAGAGATATTTTCTTAATGGGCAACCTATTATTCTTAGCATCTGTTAAAGTGGGTATTTTAGGAAATGGACCAAGAATGGAAGAGGACTTACCTGGTTCCAATTGATTCTTAGAAATCCTTTTACAACTCCAATTGTACTCCTCTTGAATCCTGGACAAACCAAAAGCCTCATTCAGCGACTGAGGATTAAGCATTCGTACAGGGAGTCTAATCTCATCCTTTAATCCACTGAGGAAGCAACTCAATTTATGAGCAGATGAAAGACCCTTGATCCTGTTTGACAAAACTTTGAATTGGGCCTTATAAACTGCCACCGGGGAGGTCTGTCTCAGTCTTGTTAGTGTTTCCATAGGGTCATCGTATGCAGTGGTACCAAACCTCACATGCAAAGCTTGAATTAAAGAATCCCAATCATGAAACACCCCTATTTCCTCACCTTCTTGGAACCAAATTAGGGCCTCACCTTCCATGTGAAATGAAGCTAACATCAACTTTTCTCCAATGGGGGTGCTGTAGTATCTGAAATATTGATTAGCTTTGTAGACCCAACTCGCAGGATCTTCCCCAAAGAATCTTGGAAATTCCAATTTCATGGTGTGTGACATGAGTAATATTGTAGAACCAAAGTTAGGATTTATATTCTCACCACTTCTCTGAGACTGGAATCCCTGTGAACCTTGATCAAAATAACTTAATTTATGTAACACCATATTCAACTGTTGACTCATCTCATTTAGAGTTCTTGTGTGGATTTCTTGTACAGTTCGCATCTCTTGGAATTCCTTAGTGTGATGATTAGTGGTGGTTCTGAGTGATGCAATAGCTTCGTTGGTCGCCGCTATAGATCGCGTCTCTGTCATGGCTGATTAGGAAAGCCTGCTCTGATACCAAATTGCAAGGATTATCAATGGTTGGAATGGATAATAGCTGATTTAGAGGACAGCTTAACCTTCGGAGCAAGATACAGGAAACAGAGAATTAAAGAAGGGAAAGATATAAAAGAGAGAGAGAGGAACTGAGATAGAAAGAATGAGAGTTTTCATTAGTCAATTGCTTGAATGTCCTCCATCATACATGTGCCCCTATATACATGATATGTTACTTTTTCTAACTACTGATCCGTGGCTTCTAACTAACTCTCCAACTCACACTACTCTGCCAGCCACACATTATAACTGCTACTAACCACACCTTAGTTCTATTAACCCAACCTTACTAACTATAGCCACTTACAAGCCTCATACCACAGTAAAACATGTCACAGTATAGTAATAGTGAATTACAATGTTTATCATCACAACCATACTACACTTATACAATAATGATCCTAACACTAATGGTGGAGATGATGATGGCAATGATGATTCTAGCTCTGACTATGATGATGATGAGATGATTGTTTCTCATTTATTCGCCCTTTATCACTCGTGACAAAAAGGGGGAGAAGTCTTGGTTATGAGAGAGTTATCTTGTTGATAGAGGGACATCTAGACTAGTGATAGAGGGAGAGTGTGCTTTTGAGATATGTAGTGAGGTTTTGATGTATAGTTCTCATTACATGTATCTTGGTCTTGTGACTTTTTTTTACATGCATTGTACTTCTTTGATATATATGATGATAATGTATGTTTACACCTTTATCTCACATACGTTGTTTCTTTTCTCTCTTTATACACATGTTTCTAATTAATATAACTTGTCTATATTTCACACTCAATGCCTTGATGGATCTTGTTTAGTGCTTTAGTTAAGACAAATTGCAAGTCTTTCACATTGTGATCTATCTTCTTGCAAAAAATTTCAAGAGTTCATTGTATTAGTTAGACTTATGTACTTTTTATGTAATAGTGATGGAGATTGTTGATTTACACTTATCTCATAATTATGCTTGTGGTTTTGTGACGGCTTGCCAAATGGAGAGATTGTTAGGGTCATATTTTCTATGTATTGACTTATCCATTGACAAAGCACATTTCACTTGTAATTGGTAGATCTAAGTTGGGTTTAATATATCAAGAAACATGTTGCTCACAGATATTAAGTGGTATCATTAAAGACATAAAGATCTAAGAAACAAGTGAAGAAAAGCTCTTCATTAAGTCTCAACACAAGCTCGACACTAGCTGCTATCGATGATTAATGGAGAAGCTCGACACAAGTTCGACCTGTCGAGAACTACGAATTTAGAATTCTTAGATTTGAATTTCGGCCAATATGACTTGAATGATTTGGGTTTCTCTGTCTCCAACTCTAGTTGTATATAAGGTTTATTTTAAAAGTCATAAAGTACAGAAATAGAGATCTAGAACTCATATACTCTGTGTGAAGTTACTGCGTTCGCGTGCCTTAGGCTTTTGTAACCATGTGCTTCCTGATTTTCATCATTTATGAAGTGAAGAAGTTTTCAGCCAACAACAATCAATTAAGTTGCTGAAGTTAGTCATGTAATAGGATCTGTGCAAATGAGCTAGTAACAAATTGGAGATTTTTGCAAAGCAAAGAAGCCTACTACAAAATCAAGTTCAATTGGGTATTGAAGCAAAGGTTCAACTGTAGGTTGGTATTTTGGAATAGGTTAGGGTAGTGGTAAGATTCCTCATACCTGTAACCGCTTGATTATTGATTAGTAGATTCTTGGGAGTGGTGACCTTAAATTCACCTGGTGGGGATTTGCCTTGCAAGAGGTTTTCCCCACTCGTTAACAAATCACTAAGTTATTTATTTTCCATTGCATATTAGTTAGTTGGTGATTTGTTGGTGCCTTCATGATTTACATGTAATTTGACCTAATTGATCAACTTGGGTATTTAAATTAGCTAACTGGAGTCAATCTTTTTTTAACCCAACATTATAGAACGCCATAAATTTGACAGCAATTAGAATACAAATGGTCACCATTCATCCAAAATTTTGATTCAGATATATACCACCAATGTAAATAAGAATAATTTCAGTCGAAGTAAAACAATGGACATTATTGGTGTTATCCCTATGAAAAAAGATGAAATATCTACACTCATATATTAAATTTTGAAAGGAATAATGTTAATATTTTATGTGAAATTAACAAGACGTACGCAAGTTTTACAAGATAAAACCCATAGTCTTGTATTTCCCATTGCAATTTAAATATGATTTTTTTCCAAAAAAATTGTAACATCCCAGCCCATTTAAAATAAAAAATAAAAAGTAAAGTGGCAGATTTTGAGAAGCCCACGTGACCCCCACCTACCTAGGGTCCTTTTGGCCGGTCAACTAGCTAGGGTCCTATCCACTTTTTCTTTTTCATTTTTTCTCTCAAACACAATACACACACTTCTATCTCAAAATCCCTCATTCTCCCACTGGGTTCAACTCCATCCCACCATCTCTACCATCATTTTTTTTGGCAAGATCATTGGAAAAACTTTTTAGGAATCTTTGCATCTTCATATATATATATATATATATATATATTTTATAGGCAAAAAACGTATTGACCCCTTGTGATGGATTAAGTTGATTAATTAACCAAGTTTATTAATTAATCAAATTAACATGCAAACGCATGGTAACACAAATAAATCACCAATAAACTAAAGTGCAGTGAAAAATAAATTTGACATGGTAATTTGTTTACGAATGGGGAAAACCTCCAAGGCAAAAACCCCACCGAGTGATTTTAAGGTTACCACTTTTGAGAATCCACTATTATGACAACAAGCAGTTACAAGTAAAGAAATTTCAGTACCTTATACCAACCTAGAGTTGAACCCTTACCCTAATACCCAATTGGACTTGTTCTGTATTGACCATCTCTCCTTTTCAATGCATGGCTCCCAGGACGTGACTAACTAATTGCACAGATCCCAGTACGCGACTTCAATTACTAACTTAAGAAAGATGTTGGCTGCAAAGTTCTTCAATTCATCCTCACAGTGAAGAACAAGAAGATGCTTAGTTACAAAACCCTACGGTGCAAAGACATAGTAGCTTCTTCACAAAGAGATGAACTAGGGCAAACTTTGTCTCCGGTCACAAATTGCTTGAATAGACTTTGCTCAATGCTTGTGCAACTCATGCTTACTTTGAAGGCCCTCAAAATAATCCTTTTATATGTCTAGGGTTATGAGAAAAGAAGGCCTAAAGACATGTCCACGGATTAGAATCAAAACAGTACTGAAAAATTGTTTTTCTTAAATCTCGACAGCTAGAGATGTCGAGGTGCTATCGAGCAGCTGTCGAGCCATGGGGCTGGAATAGTTTCTTAAAGCTCGATAGATGCAGCTGTCGAGCCAGCTGTCGAGCTTTAATGAAGAGCACTTCTCAGCTTATTTCTTGAACAGACTTGCATGGCTTTAACACTTGATCTTGAAACCTTGTTTCTTGAAGTATTAAAAACATCCTAGATCTACCCAATTACAAGTAAAGTGCGTTTTGTCAAAGGATTAGCCAATTACATAAAAGAATGACATATGTACTTATCAAGTGAACCACATACGTCCTAACAATCTACCCCTTTGGCAATCCGTGACAAAACCACAACAAACAAATGAACATATGAGAGAAGTCATAAATCACTCAACACATATTCACTTGTCGATATACAATAAAATCTATCCTAACATAAACTCTTGAAAAGCTTTGCAAGAAGAAAGTTCATGGCATGGAAGACTTTGACAACCTGTATTTCTAAAACACTTTAAACAAAACATATCAAGGCATCTTTGTGTAAAACAAAAATAAAAGATTTCATACAAATAGAAGAATCATGTGTGTAAAGAGAGAAACAAAACAATACATGCAGAGATAGGTGAATAAAACATACATCATTATATATATATATATATATACCACTTGATAAACATCATGTATGTAAAAATGGTCATAAGACCTAGGTACAAGAACAATGTATCTCTAACAAGAAAGAAAAGAAAAGATACATGTAATCCTTACTACATCCCTCAAAAACTCCCCCTAACAAAAATCTCCTAACTCTCCCCCTAAAAATGACTACTCTCATATCCAATACTACTCCCCCTTTATGTCACGAGTGACAAAGGGTAAGAGTGTCAAGTAAACATCTCGTCAGAACTAGAAGAGCTAGCATCTCCATCCTTATTATCATCATCGTCGGAACCATCATTAGGTGTCTCGGATGCCTCAGGAGGAGGAGAGGGAGACTCCATAAAAGCACTAAGGCGAGCCTGCCGTCTAGCAATGCGGCCAATACAGGTGTTCACCTGATATAACTCCGTAGAAAGTGTATCAAGGCGAGCATCCATGCGCTGAAGCTACGCCATAATCGCATCCAAAGTCACACCTCCCGTTGAAGAAAAGGGAGTGGAGGTAGAAGGAGCCGAAGGAGTGGGGGAAACTGTCAAACCAAACCGCCTTGAATGAAACTACGCCTCGCTCCGTTTAACGGTAGCGTAGTCAATGGCACACATGAAGGAGAAGTGGTCGGATGAGGGAAAAGGAACAGAAAAATGGCATAAGATCCTTGTGATAGCAGAAGGAAAGATGAGTTTATCACGAGTAGCCGTATCCCTATACACATCTATGATAGAAATGATAAAATGTGAAGGAAAATCTAGGGAAAAATCCTTAAGAAGAGACAACAGAAAAAGAGAACGAGACTATGTAATGGAGTTGTAGTGAGAGAGAGGATACAACACAAAAGTCATCACCATGTTCAAGAATCTAGGACCTTTAGCAAAAGGTCGAAATGATGTAAACTGACGCTCACCCCAATCAGAAGGGTGCTCACAAAAAGCAGAGATCATCTCGTCTTTGGACACAATCCATAGACGCTCACAACCCGAGTAGTTAGGATGTGCAACCCTCGGAACATGAAGCACATCGGATATTAACTCTAGGGTGACGATAATGCGCGTACCTCAAATGCGAGTATGAAATAAAGGTACTGAAGTATCAGTTCCATACACGTTGGAGTAGAACTCCTGAATTAGCACGGAAGGAGAAGTGACTGGGACGTCACATAGTGACTCCCATTACCATCTGTGAATGACATTGGGAAGGTCAGTGTTGACAAAATCTGACAAAATAACTTGGCGTTCCGAATGAGCACCTCGTTTAGAGAAGTTCTCCAAGAAGTCCTTTTGGGCTTTCTCATCATGGAATTGAGTAGAGAAGGGAGTTGGATCAAAAGACGAAGAGGCCCTAGAACGCAGAGGGTTCTGGGCCAGAGCAAATTTATGTTTTGGTTCCATTGACGCACTAACGTAAAAAAGAGAGAGAGAGGAGGAAGAAAGAAACACTCAGAAAAGTTCCAACAAAGTTCAAATATAGCAAGTATATTGAAAGGAAAGAACGTAGGCATGATAAATGCATGAACATGTGACATGCCAAATAAAATACATCATGGGCTCCACCCAATCCAATCCTACTAGCAAACAAACAATTGCACACATCTAAATGCATGATAATATAGTTATAATGCTTATGGAATGCAATGAATGATATTTGAAGTTCATCTAGGCAAAAACCCATCCCAAATTTTCACAAAAACTCCACTTTTGAAAAACCCCAAAAATTTTCAAAAACTCAAAAACCTAGGTATAAATGCATGAAAAGAACATGAGGAAAGACAGAAAAAGAGATCATACTAAGAGATCTAAAGTAAAAGAGGTAGAAAAAAAATGTGAGACGAAGGTTTTGAGAGAGAAGAGAGTGTTTGGGAGATGAACAGGTGCGGATAGATCGAGAGAGATCGAGAAACTGAGATCTGAATCACGCTAAAACAATATATAGAACCTCAGTAAATCTCGATAGATATAGGTGTCGAGAGGTATTGAGACAGGTGTCGAGGTAGGTGTTGAGAACACAGGTGTCGACAGATGTAGCTATTGAGGAGGTGTCGAGGAACACAACAACAGACACACAAAGAAGCTCGATCGATCCACCAGCTATCAAGAAGCTATCGAGAGGTCAAGAGGTTTCTCGATCGATCCACCAAACTGTTAAGAATCTATCGAGAGGCCAAAAGGTTTCTCGATCGATCTAGAAGCTATCGAGAGGTGTCAAGATTGTGATAAGATGCAACTGATGAGCTCGACAAATAAGCCAGGTATCAAGAGGTTTTGAGAAGGTATCGAGATGACCTAAAAATAGTTTTTCAAAGAGGAGAAAAACATAGATATGAATGCAATCAAACATACAACACAACCAATGATCCAACCACCATTTTAACCTCTCAAACAACAAAGAGTTAAACAATTAGTTACCAAAAACTCGCACACACACTAAACAAGTCTGACCAATTTTATATTTCAAAAACAAGTTAACACAGTTTAGTGAGCATATATCAACACATATAAACCTTGTGATGGCTAAATCACATTGTACCTGCACATGTATTAAGAGTAGCAAAGAATATTGCGTGTGTGTGGAAAAAAAAACATTGCAAGATTGCATAAGTGTCTCAATGTTATGACGATTTGAGATATGAGAAAATCACTTTAATTCACACACAATCATAACTGTTTGATGGGAACTATCACCTTTGAGGTACATCCTATAACTCCTACATCTCCTAGAAAACACGATTGCTATCATATTTAAAGCATTTTGTTCTTTTTTCTTTTATTTTTTCTTTGCATATTTTCTTTTTACTAAGCAAACCATGCATGGGTATACAAAGGAGATCAAAGAAATATCCAATTATGTTAAGCTTTTGACATTACACTTTTGCCATGCCAAAGCATACAGATGTCATATCATGATTGGTGGGTAACAGTAGTGAGATGGTTATTTATGTCTTTCTCTTAGGATTTTCTAGTCCTTCCTGTCAAAAAGAGTGATACAAGTGTTAAGTATAAGAGATCACTTAACCTTACTCATCACAAACAAAGAGCTACAAAGCTCACTTGCTTAGTCGTGCATAAGAATGCTCATCTAAGCTACAAGCGATACAAAGTTTAAAAAACTCTGTTTCAATGGCCATTTTAAGGTTCATAAGAACCGATGTACAAATACACACTGTTTTTGTATTTTTCTGAATTTTTTCAATTTTTTATTTTATTTGAAACAAAACAAAATAACTAAAACTGAAAAACTAATAACCAAAAACATATAAAGTAAAACAAAACAATGCATAAAAACTAGACTGACTCAAAACATTAAAACAAAACACAAGTAATGCAAAAACAAAAACAGAAGAAGAGAGAGAAGAAGTGCTTAGATCACTTGGAACCCTTTTCCTTCCAAACCTTGGAAGAACCTTTCCTTTTCGCAAACCCTTGAACTGACGGTGAAGGGGAAGAATTGATACCATTCAAGTTCGAAAGAAACATGAGGGCTTTGAGAAGATCTCCAAGAGGAGCAAACGAGGACGGAAACTGATTTTGGTTTCTCGACGCCAACATGGTGATGCTATTTTGAGTGGCTAACCACTTATAGCAATTTGGTCGAGTATGACTAGCTACTCCACAATGATGACAAAGATGCTGCTCCTTTTGTCTAGGCCTTTGAGAGATAGCCTTTTTAGCCCTAGGGTTTTTAACTTCCTTCTTATCCTGTTTAGGGGGTGCTCCTAATATAGATTTACCCAATTACAAGTAAAGTGAGTTTTGTCAAAGGATGAGCCAATTATATAAAAGAATAACATATGTTCTTATCAAGTGAATCACATATGTCCTAACATTTTTTTTTTTGAGGTAAAAACTTCTAATCTTTTGATGGATTTATATACTTTTTCTTGAGGCTATTTAATCTAAGTTTTAAATTGGGGTCTATAAACTGGGGTCTATGCCTTGTAAATTATATTGTTGAGAAACTTTGGGAGTAGAATACATTATTTGTGAGGTTAAATACTAGAATTACCTAATTAATTGCTTATTTGGCAATTCTTAATTTATAGCTAGATATAATTTCAAGGTTTATGCTTATTGTGATAGGTTTGCTGGATATTGTTTAGGTTCTAGCTAATTTCCTTTGGCGCTTGAAGAATTATACTTTTGTGGGTTGCAAGGTAAGTAGTTTTTCAATGGGGTTTTTGAAAAATAACCATGTTGCACTTTTTATTCTTAATACACACCATAACAGTAGTACGAACACAACACTTCGTCACTGACTTCCCTCGTCCCTGCTTATCACTAATAGTACCTCCTCAGGTGCTCCACGTTACAGGGATGCTCTAACTTCTGCCCATCAAGAGCTTCCAGGTAGTAAGACCCCAGCCTCTTGCAGTTGATTACCCTGTAGGGTCCTTCCCAATTGGGTCCCAACTTTCCATGAGCTGGGTTCCTAGTTGCCAAGGAGACTCTTCTAAGGACAAGGTCCCCCATACTAAACCGTCTGGGTTTCACCATGGCATCATGCTGCCTGGCCATAAGATTCTTGTATCTTGTTGTCCTTTGCTCCGCATCCATTCTTACTTCATCAACAAGATCGAGGTCAAGACGAAGTTGTTCCTCATTCTCTCTTTCCTGATACTTCATCACTCGATGATTAGCCATATAAACTTCTGCCGGTATGACGGCTTCACTTCCGTAGGCTAGCTTAAAGGGGGTCTCTGCTGTCGGGGTTCGTACGGTCGTCCTGTAGGCCCAAAGAACACCTCGTACCTCGTCTGGCCATATCCCTTTTGCCTCCTCAAGCTGAGTCTTGATGATTTTCAGCAGGGATCGGTTGGCTACTTCTGCTTGTCCATTTACTTGTGGATAGGAGGGTGAGGAATAGTGATTCCCGATCCCAAAATGATTGCAAAAATCTCTGAAGGGTGCATTGTCGAATTGACGTCCGTTATCCGATACTAATACCCTAGGTACTCCAAACCTACATAGAATATTCTTCCATACAAAATTTTTCACGTTTTGCTGAGTGATTGATGCAAGAGGTTCAGCTTCTACCCACTTGATAAAGTAATCGATTCCTACCACCAAAAACTTCATTTGCCTAGTTCCCATGGGGAAGGGACCTAGGATATCCAGTCCCCACTATGCAAAGGGCTATGGGGCCATCATTGAGGTTTGGTACTCTGACGGCTATCTAGGACGAGGGAAGTAGACGAGTAGGCCGTTACATTCACGGACGAGGAAGCAGGACAACTTCACCACCCACATGATGACGCGATAGTCACCACTCTGCTCATTTCTAACTACACGACTAGGAGGGTGTTGATAGACAATGGCAGTTCTGCAGACATTCTTTACTACCCCGCCTTCTAGCAAATAAGGCTAAGACTAGATCAGCTTCGACCAGTGAATTCGCCATTGGTAAGATTCGGAGGAATGAAGGTGCAACTGGTGGGCACCATCACATTACTAGTGGTCGTTGGAACACATCCACAGCAGATAGCCAAGGGGGTAAATTTCTTGTTGTTGATTGTGCATTGTCGTATAATGCAATTATTGGAAGACCAACTCTGAATAGCTGGAAGGTGGTAACCTCTACCTACCACTTATCCATCAAATTTCCTACCGAGCATGGAATGGGCCAAGTACAAAGAGATCAATTGGTTGCCAGAGAATGCTACTTGGCCATGCTGACGATGGACAAACACATGCAGGCAATGAGAATAGATGGGAAAAGGATCACAGCCGAACCCACTAAAGTGTTAGAAAACGTCCCCTTGGACGAAAACCAACCTAAGAAGTTTACTAGAATTAAGGCGAGTATGGAAGAGGGGCAAAGCAAGCTTTGGTCCGAATTTTGAAGAAAAGCCTTGACGTCTTTGCATGGAGTCATGAAGACATACCCGGCATTGATCCAAGTATTATTACTCATAGTCTGAACGTGTGTCCTTACTCAAAACCAGTGCGCGAGAAGAAAAGGGTTTTTGCTCCTGAGTGAGACAATGCCATCAAGGAAGAAGTACAGAAGTTGGTTGCCACAGAGTTCATCCGAGAAGTTTATTATCCAGACTGGTTAGCGAACGTGGTCATGGTGAAGAAAGCTAATGGCAAGTGGCGAATGTGCGTGGACTTCACCGACTTAAACAAAGCCTGCCCCAAGGATAGTTATCCCTTGCCACGCATCGACCAATTGGTGGACTTGACAGTAGGTCACAGAGTTCTTAGCTTCATGGACGCCTTCTCAGGTTACAACCAGATAAAGATGGATAAAGCGGATCAAGAAAAACTTCATTTATTACAAGCCAAGGGTTGTATTGCTACAAAGTGATGCCCTTTAGATTGAAAAACGCAGGGGCAACTTACCAGAAGCTGGTTAACCACATGTTCCGTCCCCAAATCGGGTGAAATGTGGAGGTTTATGTAGACGACATGTTGGTGAAAAGCAAAGATGAGGACAATCATCTGGATGACCTTCAAGAGACCTTTGATACACTATGGCGATATAACATGAATTTGAATCCAAGCAAGTGTGCTTTCGGAGTTTCGTCAGGGAAATTTTTGGGGTTCATGGTTTCGCACAGAGGAATTGAAGCAAATGCTGACAAAATCCAGGTGATACTGAACATGGAGCCACTGAAAAATATCAAGGAAGTCCAGTCTCTTACCAGACGAGTCGCCGCCCTCAACAGGTTTGTGTCAAAAGCTACTGACAAATGTTTGCCATTCTTTAAAGTCCTCAGGAAGGCACTTGAATGGATGGACGAGTGTCAAAGGGCCTGATGATGCGAGCAAAATCAGTAGGCTGGATGCTTCGGACTTGAAAGGACCACTTGCTCTCTCAATGGCCTGAAAAAGAAAGAAAAGCGATTCAAAGTTGACCGGGGTTGCCGGCCAAGAACTCTCCGATGGCAAAGTTAGTTTTCTCTCTATATTTTTGGAGTTCCAATTTTTTGGGAGCAATCTAAAACGTACCTTTCATTGGTCTGAACGGGTGTTTATATAGTGTCCTAGGAGCAATTATTGGAATTATAACATCTCCTGAATTTGAGGAGGTTAGGGATTCATGGATAACTCCTACAATTGTTTAGGAGTTATATTCTCTCATACAACGGTCGCCTGAAGTTATGCGTAAATTACAGAATGGTAAAATGTACTTAGTAATTCTAAAGTGTAAAAGCCTCGTCTAGGGGTCTTCATGTGGACGAGTCCCTTCAGGACGGGGCTGTGCGCATCCCACGGACGAGGGATGTAGCTTTGTTTTCGTCTAAGGACGGCCTTGCGCGTTAGCCTCATCTTGATGCTAACTCCTAGACGGCTGCCAGTGTGATGACCGTCTAGGGACGGTCTGAGTGTCTTCATCCCTCATCAGTTGCCCCCTCGTCCAGGGGTTATGCAGGGTATCACCAGACTTTAGGACGAGTCTATTCTTCTCTACTTTTGTTTTTCTTTTTGTTTTTTTTTTTAAAGCGCACCACGTGTTATAATTTCATAGGTGGTTGGCCGCGTCGATTTACCCCTTCGAGGCAAGCACCACGTGTCACTTTCCCATTGGTCTCGTCGTTGTGGATACTGAGACTTTTCTACCTATAAATAGTGGTTTCCCTCTCGTGCCCCTCTCACTTTTTCAGATTTTCTGTTTTGACATCCTTGTCCGTTGCCTCGTCTAGGAGTATTCTCAGCGTCCTTATTGTCTTCCTTCTAGAGCTAGGTATTCCCTTTACTTTAACTCTCAAACTTTCCTTTTTAAGTGTTAGGACGTCCTCAATGGCTTCCTGTTCGTCTAGCGACAGTGTAGTCAAAGCCATAGACGAGTATCGCGATTCTTCTAGTTATGATACTTCCAATGACGATAGTAGTAGTAGTGGCCACACAACAGAGGAATATACCTCTGGCGTCCCAGGAATTCCCATCGAGACCTTACAAGAAAATGTTAGGACGAGGGAAGCCTTTGGGGCTGATACCTCAACGAGCATCCCGCCGACCTCCCCTTTGGACGAAGAGGAAACTGTATATAGTTGTGCTATAGAGATCCCTTCTAGGACGGATGAGAGGAGGTTAGATGCTCTTAGGAGTTGGTTCCAAATTCTTGGCAACCTAAATCCTATGTTAGCTGTCCGAGGTGAATGGTGTTACCAACCTCGTTTTGGAATAGGTGTTTATGAAGCCTACTTGTTAGGGGGGCTCAGACTTCCTTTGAATGCCTTTGCTAGGGAATTACTCACTAGGCTGGGCTTGGGAGTGTGTCAGCTTAACCCCAATGCGTGGAGACGTATTGTCTCTATGCAAGTCTTATGGAAGGAGGTATTTGACGGGAACCATCCTATCACCATGGACGAGTTCCTGTACTGTTATAAACCCTCTGAGATATGTCAATCTCTAGGCTTTTATCAGTTTATAGCTAGGGGCAATGACTGTAGATTGATTAAGTCTTGGCCCTCGTCTGACAGAAACTGGAAGACAGAATTTTTCTTTGTCTCTGGTTTCTGGGCAGGGCATCCTATTGAGGTTGGTAGAGATTCATTTCCTCCTTATACTGGAGAATTAGGGAACCTTCGTCAAGAAGATATGTATTGTTTTTCCTTTGTTCTTTTTTTTTTATTATTGATCTTGTTGTGTTTTATTTTTAAACAGTGGTCTAACCTTAATTTTCCTCTTCCTTTTTCAACTGTTAGACGTCCTTCTTTGAGTAAGTTCCATCGTGATCACATCCACAGGGCTTGTCTACACCCCGAGAGAAACTTTCACTCATTGGTGACTCTTCGACGTTTGCACAGGTGGGGACTTGGCCCTGATCCGTCCGTCGAAGCCCTCGCGCACGAGCAAACCGTCCGTAGACGTGCGTGCTTTTCTTACTTAAGGTACATATAATTATTTTATTTTTATAGATACTTATATGTGTACATGTATATATATATATATTTTTTTTTTAGGAATGGCAACCATGAAGGGAAATAAGGGAAAGGAGGTGATCGACGAGACGGCTAGGCCTGAAGTTCAACCCTAGCCTCGTCCTGCTGCTGGAGACAAGAGGAAAAGCTTGCCCAGTCGTCGGGGAAAGAAAGTCAAGCAAAGGTCGTCCAGGCCTAAAACTGCAAGGCTCCTCCTTCCTCCTAGTCGTCCATCCCAGTCGTTGATATCAACTCGTCCACGCCTGTTAGCGTTACCCCGTCCAAGTCCTCTACTCTTGCTTCGTCCCAGCCTTCTCAAAGGACTTCTACAAACTTATTGGAGAATGAGGATTTGGCTTGGAAACAATTCCAAGAGGCTTATCTTTGAAGGAGTTTGAGCACTCCGGCGTCCACGACCTTTTTAAGGTGAGCATCTTTGTCTCGTCTTGGTTTAGCCATGTTATCCACTGTTATTTTTGTCTCTTGAACCTTCTTATCTTTCATGTAGGCAATGTCGAAGTTCATAGCTACGTCCAGACAGGCCATAGAGATGGACAGGACAAGGATCCTTCTAGACAAAAGAATAGAAGAGATTAAAAATGACTACAAGACTTGGGCCGAGGTGGCAAATAAGGCCAAGGACGAGGCTGAGGGGTTGAGAGCTTTGGTAGGGGAGCTGAAATCAGATGCTGCCAGGAAGGACGATCGTCTTGACCTTCTTCAAACGAAGAATGACAAGTTGAGTCTTCTTCCCAAGAAAGCTAAAAACGAGGCAGTGGAGGAGTTCAAGGCGTCCAAGGAGTTTACTGACCAGCTGGACACTAACTATGTAGCAAGGTTTGAAGATTTTAGAATGGACGCTATAGACAACTTTCCTGGAGTTGACTTTAGCTCCATTAAACTTAACCTTGGCACTGCTACAAGTTCCCTTTGCCAACAGGCTTAGACGATGTTAACATTGAGGACGACGCCTCCGCCAAACCAGCTCAGGACGATCCCAATGTTAATGCCCCCCCTTCTTGATAGAAATTTTTGAAATTAGTGTTGTGGTTTATGTTGTATTTCTTTTGGTCCGTTGTTTTTGGACCCTTTCTTCTTTTTCTTTCTTAAAATTTATTAGAGTACAATTACCTCGTCTAGAGTGCTTTGGACGAGTTTATTGACAATTGCCTTTTAAGGCGTATTTTATAAGGGTTTTTGGACGGTGGTCGTCTACCCTCTTTAATTTCTAATGAATATCTATTTTCGTTTGTTATTGTTGTTTCATGGACGAGATTATACATTATTTTTATCATTTATGTTATTGTTCTAAGTGTTGAATGATCATCTATGTGATTTCTTTGTGGACGACCCACTTAGGACGATAATGATGACTGCATTACTTTTGCTTGTCCTTTAGGCAATTATTACTCGTCTTCCCGCAAGACATTGAGGTGTCATGGATTTATGCCTTAGCGCCTGCCTTCTTTCTTAGATGAGTGGGCCTTGGATTTTTCTTTTTGCTTTATCCTTATTTAAAGGAAAGCCTTTTATTTAAAGGAAAGCTTGGGCGAGTATGCCTTAACTTTTTTTTTTTCTCTTTACTTTATCCTTATTTAAAGGAAAGTCTTTTATTTAAAGGAAAGCTTGGACGAGTATGCCCTAGCCATTTTTTTTCTCTTTGCTTTATCCTTATTTAAAGGAAAGCCTTTTATTTAAAGGAAAGCTTGGACGAGTATGCCTTAGCCTTTTTTTTTTTCTCTTTGCTTTATCCTTATTTAAAGGAAAGCTTGGACAAGTATTTCTGTGTTCGAAGATTTCTATTCGTCTTAGGCTTTTGCCCCTTCTGTGGGTATTATTACGGAAATTAGATTTATGCATTAAATACATTAAAAATCCAAACCATATTATTATATGAACATTGTCCACAGGTATGGCACATGTTTATAAGCTAGTGCCTTATCAAAATACGTTTAGAAAATACATAGCCTTGTCTTTCATAAGCTGGTCTGTAAAATGGTGCAAAAGTTTAAGAAACTAATGCACTTTTTATTCTTAATACACACCATAACAGTAGTAAGAACACAACAGTAAATATAAGCGAGATCATAGCTGTAACTTCGTCACTGACTTCCTCGTCCCTGCTTATCACTAATAGTACCTCTTCAGGTGCTCCACGTTCCAGGGATGCTCAAACTTCCGCCCATCGAGAGCTTCCAGGTAGTAAGACCCTGGCATCTTACAGTTGATTACCCTGTATCGTCCTTCCCAATTGGGTCCCAACTTTCCATGAGCTAGGTTCCTAGTTGCCAAGGAGACTCTTCTGAGGACAAGGTCCCCCACACTGAACCGTCTGGGTTTTACCATGGCATCATGCTACCTGGCGATAAGATTCTTGTATCTTGTTGTCCTTTGCTCCACATCCATTCTTACCTCATCAACAAGATCGAGGTTAAGAAGAAGTTGTTCCTCATTCTCTTTTTCCTGATACTTCATCACTCAATGATTAGTCATATGAACTTCTGCCGGTATAACGGCTTCACTTCTGTAGGCTAGCTTAAAGGAAGTCTCTCCTGTCGGGGTTCATACGGTAGTCCTGTAGGCCCAAAGAACACCTGGTACCTTGTCTGGCTATATCCCTTTTGCCCCCTCAAGCCGAGTCTTGATGATTTTCAGCAAGGATCGGTTGGCTACTTCTGCTTGTCCATTTGCCTGTGGATGGGAGGGCGAGGAATAGTGATTCTCGATCCTAAAATGATTGCAAAAGTCCCTGAAGGGTGCATTGTCAAATTGACGTCCGTTATCCGATACTAATACCCTGGGTACTCCGAACCTACATAAAATATTCTTCCATAAAAAAATTTTCACGTTTTGCTGAGTGATTGATGCAAGAGATTGGGCTTCTACCCACTTGGTAAAGTAATCGATTCCTACCACCAAAAACTTCATTTGCCTAGTTCCCATGGGGAAGGGACCTAGGATATCCAGTCCCCACTGTGCAAAGGGACATGGGGCCATCATTGGGGTCTGGTACTCTGATGGCTGTCTAGGTACATTGCTATGGCACTGACACTGGTCACATACCTTGACATAGGCTTTAGCATCTGCCTGTATTGTAGGCCAATAGTAGCTGGCACGGATGATCTTATGGACTAGCGATCTTACTCCTGAATGATTTCCACATGCTTCTTTATGAACTTCCCTCAAAACATAGTTTGACTCGTCAGGAGCCAAGCACTTTAAGTAAGGTTGGGAAAAACCTCGCTTGTACAGCACTTCATTTATGAGGACGTACTTGGCTGTCCTGACCCTCAACTTTCTTGCTTCATCTTTGTCTTCTGGGAGCCTTCTATCTTTAAGATAAATCACTATTGGACTCATCCAATTTTCTCCTCCTCCTATCTGCTGTATGTCAGGGATGTCTATGCTTGGCATATACTAGACGTTGTCGCACTCGTTTGTAACTCCTGCTGAAGCTGCTTTTGCCAAGGTGTCCGCTTCCATATTTTCCTTCCTGTGGAGTTGAACAAAACTTATAGTTGAAAATTTTTGTGCAAGTCGTTTCACTTTGTTGAGGTATTTCTTCATTCGATCTTCCTTAGTATCACACATTCCATTTACTTGGTTAATGACTAGCTGAGAATCTCCTCTGATTGTTACCGACTCTGCCCCTAAGGACTTAGCCAATTCCAATCCTTTGAGTAGAGCTTCGTACTCAGCCTCATTGTTGGTGGTTTGATACTGCAGACGGGCCGCACACTCCAGCTTGTCACCCTTAAGGGACTTCAATATAACTCCAATTCCTCCTACATACAGTGTGGACGATCCATCGACATTAATCACCCATTTTTTAACACCTTCGTCCTTGTCCAGCTCATCCTGGTTGGGGGTGAACTCTGCGATGAAATTTGCTAATGCCTGCGCCTTTATCGCACTCCTTGGAATGTATCTGATATCAAATTC
Source organism: Castanea mollissima (assembly GCA_014183005.1). Taxonomy (NCBI): domain Eukaryota; kingdom Viridiplantae; phylum Streptophyta; class Magnoliopsida; order Fagales; family Fagaceae; genus Castanea; species Castanea mollissima. The sequence goes on along the minus strand of JACAVU010000003.1, from coordinate 17,726,139 downwards.
GCTAAGTTCAACAGCCCACTGTATTAGCCATCCAACAGCTTCCAATTTGTTCATTACTTTCTTTATAGGATGGTATGTCAGGATATTGATGATGTGAGCTTGGAAATAATGCCTCAACTTCCTAGAAGCCGTGATCAATGCAAAGGCTAGCTTCTCCATCATCGGGTATCGTCCTTCTACTCCTCTCATTGCACGACTTGTATAATAAACCGGTTTCTAGACTTTCCCCTCTTCTCTGACCAATGCTGAGCTTACTGCGTGTGAGGACACTGCTAAATACAAATACAACTCTTCCCCAGGTACAAACGGACTCAACAGCGACGCTGTCATGAGATATGTCTTCAAGTCTTGGAAGGCCCTTTGACACTCGTCCGTCCATTCAAATGCCTTCTTGAGGACTTTAAAGAATGGAAAACATTTGTCAGTAGCTTTTGACACAAGCCAATTGAGGGCGACAACTCGTCTGGTAAGAGACTGGACTTCCTTGATATTTTTCGGTGGCTCCATGTTCAGTATCGCCGGGATTTTGTCCGCATTTGCTTCAATTCCTCTGTGCAAAACCATGAACCCCAAAAATTTCCCCGACAAAACTCCGAAAGCACACTTGCTTGGATTCAATTTCATGTTATACCGCCGCAGTGTATCAAAGGTCTCTTGAAGGTTGTCTAGATGATTGTCCTTGTCTTTGCTTTTCACCAACATGTCGTCTACATAAACCTCCATATTTCACCCGATTTGGGGACGGAACATGTGGTTAACCAGCCTCTGGTAAGTTGCCCCTGCGTTTTTCAATCCAAAGGGCATTACCTTGTAGTAATACAACCCTTGGCTTGTAATAAATGAGGTTTTTTCTTGATCTGCTTTATCCATCTTTATCTGGTTGTAACCTGAGAAGGCGTCCATGAAGCTAAGAAATCTGTAACCTGCCGTCGAGTCCACCAATTGGTCGATGTGTGGCAAAGGGTAACTATCCTTGGGGCAGGCTTTGTTTAAGTTGGTGAAGTCCACGCACATTCGTCACTTGCCATTAGCTTTCTTCACCATGACCACGTTCGCTAACCAATCTGGATAATAAACTTCTCGGATGAACTCTGCGGCAACCAACTTCTGTACTTCTTCCTTGATGGCATTGTCTCACTCAGGAGCAAAAACCCTTTTCTTCTGGTGCACTGGTTTTGAATAAGGACACACGTTCAGACTATGAGTAATAATACTTGGATCAATGCCGGGCATGTCTTCATGACTCCATGCAAAGACATCATGGCTTTTCTTCAAAAATCGGACCAAAGCTTGCTTTGCCCCCTCTTCCATACTCGGCCCAATTCTAGTAAACTTTTCAAGCTAATTTTCATCAAAAGGGATGTTTTCTAACACTTCAGTGGGTTCGGCTATGATCCTTCTCCCATCTATACTCATTGCCTGCATGTGTTCGTCCATCGCCAGCATGGCCAAATAGCATTCTCTGGCAGCCAATTGATCTCCTTGTACTTGGCCCAATACATGCTCGGTAGGAAATTTGATGGACAAGTGGTAGGTAGAGGTTACCACCTTCCAGCTATTCAGAGTTGGTCTTCCAATAATTGCATTATACGACGATGCACAATCAACAACAAGGAAATTTACCTCCTTGGCTATCTGCTGTGGATGTGTTCCAACGACCATTGGTAATGTGATGGTGCCCACCGGTTGCACCTTCATTCCTCCGAATCCTACCAATGACAAATTCACTGGTCGAAGCTGATCTCGTCCTAGCCTCATTTGCTGGAAGGCGGGGTAGTAAGAATGTTTGCAGAACTGCCATTGTCTATCAACACCCTCCTAGTTGTGTAGTCAGAAATGAGCAGAGTGATGACTATCGCGTCATCGTGTGGGTGGTGAAGTCATCCTGCTTCCTCGTCTGTGAATGTAACGGCCTGCTCGTCTACTTCCCTCGTCCTAGGCGGTCGTCCTGACAGTTGTATGTTCTGCACCACCTTCAGGTATGTCTTTCTCGACTTGGATGACTGCGCTGTCGAGTTTCCTCCTATAATTACCCTTGTTTCTCCTAGTAGGGGTTGTGATGACTCTTCCACCTTAGCTTTTAGTTTCTCATCTCTTTGGTCTCATCCAAGGAAGTTTTTTAGCTTTCCTTGTGTAATGAAATTCTCTATCTGCTGCTTCAAGTCAAAGCATTCGTCCGTGTCGTGCCCGTGATCTCTGTGAAAGCGGCAGTACTTGCTTCTATTGCGCTTGTTAGGGTCTCCTTTCATCTTATCCGGCCACTTTAAGGACGGATCATCCTTGATCTGCATAAGAACCTGCTCTAGTGGCATGGTCAGGGGCATGTATTGCTAATTCCTCACGGAGGAACTTGCCATCTTCCCATCCTTGTCTTTCCTTTCGTCTACCCGAGCTTTCTTAGGACGAGGTCCTTGATCTGAGTAACGATGGTGGCCTACTTCCGAGCGCTCTACCTTTTTTCTTTTCTTGGCTATGATAGCATCCTCAACATTCATGAAATTCTGGGCCGAATGGACGAGCTCGGCCATAGTTTGTGGTTTCTGCTCGTAGAGCTTATGAATGAACAAGTCAGAATTGACCCCGTTATGGAAGGCGGTCAGCAACAGCTTGTCATCCATTTCGTCCACCATTAAGGCTTCCCTATTAAACCAGGTAATAAAGGATCGCAAACTCTCATTTTTCCCTTGCTCTATAGTCAGCAGACTAGAAGAGGAACGCTTGTGGCGCTGTCCTCCAATGAAATTATTGACAAACAACTTACTCAACTCTTCAAACTATCCCATCGAGTTTGGGGGTATTTTACTGAATCATACCCGCGCTAGTCCCTTAAGTGTGGTGGGGAAAGCTCTACACATAATCTCGTCTGGAACCCCTTGAAGGTGCATGGTTGTCTTGAAAGTAGCAATGTGGTCACACGGGTCGCGATTTCCATCATACGAATCCAAGGAAGGCATTTTGAATTTTAGAGGTAAGGGATGACTGTTGATGGAAGCTGTGAAAGGGGAGTCTGTTCGGTTAACCATATCATCCACTGGGTTCACCTGCCTCATGTTCTCCCTCATCTCTTCCATGGCTTTCCTTATCTAGTCCATCTCTCTTTTTAAGTGTGGCACTCTTCTTGAAGTGGTACCCCTTGTCTGATTTTTGGACTCGATATTTTCTCCTCTGCCTTCTTGACTCTGGGCTCGTCCTTCTGTGTGCCCATCCTAGCGCTGCCTCCTAAGGTTGATCTCCTTATTCAACTCCTGATTCTGACGGGTCAGTTCTGCCATAGCGGCAGCCATGGATTGTATATGTTGAATAGAAGGCAATTGCATGACAGGCGCTGACCTGTGATCATGAAGGGGATTGCTAGATGCATCCCTACTCTCCTAGTAGCCTGGGCTGGTAGCCCTTGATCTTGTTCGAACCATTCAGCCTTTTGTCTGGGAAAGGCTAATCTTTGACAACAAAAACATAGTCGAATGAAAAGAACAACGAATAGTGTTTGTTTCTATTTCCCACAGACGGTGCCAACTGATGATGCGAAGAAATTAGTGGGCTGGATGCTTCGGACTTGAAAGGACCACTTGCTCTCTCAATGGCCTGAAAAAGAAAGAAAAGCGATTAAAGGTGACCGAGGTTGCCAGCCAAGAACCCTCCGATGGCGAAGTTAGTTTTCTCTCTATATTTTTGGAGTTCCAATTTTTTGGGAGCAATCCAAAATGTACCTTTCATTGGTCTGAATAGGTGTTTATATAGTGTCCTAGGAGCAGTTATTGGAATTATAACCTCTCCTGGATTTGAGGAGGTCGGGGGTTCATGGATAACTCGTACAACCGTTTAGGAGTTATATTCTCTCATACAACGGTCGCCTGAAGTTATGCATGAATTACGGAGTGGTAAAATGTACTTAGTAATTCTAAAGTGTAAAAGCCTCGTCCAAGGGTCTTCATGTGGACGAGTCCCTTCAGGATGGGGCTGTGTGCATCCCATAGACAAGGGATGTAGCTTTGTTTTTGTCCAAGGACGGCCTTGCACGTTAGCCTCGTCTTGATGCTAACTCCTGGACGACTGCCGGTGTGATGATCGTCCAAGGACGGTCTGAGTGTCATCATCCCTCATCAGGGCCTGCTAAGACTTGAACACATATCTCATGACAGCGCCACTGTTGAGTCCGTCTGTACCTGGGAAAGAGTTGTATTTGTATTTGGCAGTGTCCCCACACGCAGTAAGCTCAGCGGTGGTCAGAAAAGAGGGGAAAGTCCAGAAACCGGTTTATTATACAAGCCGTGCAATGAGAGGAGCAGAAGGACAATACCCGATGATGGAGAAGCTAGCCTTTGCATTGATCACGGCTTCTAGGAAGTTGAGGCATTATTTCAAAGCTCACATCATCAACGTCCTGACAGACCATCCAATAAAGAAAGCAATGAACAAATTGGAAGCTACTGGACGGCTAATATAGTAGGCTGTTGAACTTAGCGAATTCGATATCAGATACATTCCAAGGAGTGCGATAAAGGCGTAAGCATTAGCAGATTTCATTGCAGAGTTCACCCTCAGCCAGGATGAGCAGGACAAGGACGAAGGTGTTGAAAAATGGGTGATTAATGTCGATGGATCATCCACACTGTATGCAGGAGGAATTGGAGTTATACTGAAGTCCCCTAAGGGTGACAAGCTGGAGTATGCGGCCCGTCTGCAATATCAAACCACCAACAATGAGGCTAAGTACGAAGCTCTACTCAAAGGATTGGAATTGGCTAAGTCCTTAGGGCCGAAGTCGGTAACAATCAGAGGAGATTCTCAGCTAGTCATTAACCAAGTAAATGGAATGTGTGATACTAAGGAAGATCGAATGAGGAAATACCTCAACAAAGTGAAACGACTTGCACGAAAATTTTCAACTGCAAGTTTTGTTCAACTTCCCAGGGAGGAAAATATGGAAGCGGATGCCTTGGCAAAAGCAGCTTCGACAAGAGTTACAGACGAGTGCGACAACGTCCAGTATATGTCAAGCATAGACATCCCTGACATACAGCAGATAGGAGGAGGAGAAAATTGGATGAGTCCAAAAATGATTTATCTTAAAGATGGAAGGCTCCCAAAAGACAAGTACGTCCTCATAAATGAATTACTGTACAAGCGAGGTTTTTCCCAACCTTACTTAAAGTGCTTAGCTCCTGACAAGTCAAACTATGTTTTGAGGGAAGTTCATGAATGAGCATGTGGAAATCATTTGGGAGCAAAATCGCTAGTCCATAAGATCATCCATGCTGGCTACTATTGGCCGACAATGCAAACAGATGCTAAAGCCTATGTCAAGGTATGTGACCAGTGTCAATGCCATAGCAATGTACCTAGACAGCCGTCAGAGTACCAGACCCCAATGATGGCCTCATGGCCCTTTGCACAGTGGGGATTGGATATCCTAGGTCCCTTCCCAATGGGAACTAGGCAAATGAAGTTTTTGGTGGTAGGAATCAATTACTTTACAAAGTGGGTAGAAGCCGAACCTCTTGCATCAATCACTCAGCAAAATGTGAAAAATTTTGTATGGAAGAATATTCTATATAGATTCGGAGTACCCAGGGTATTAGTATCGGATAACGGACGTCAATTCGACAACGCACCCTTCAAAGACTTTTGCAATCATTTTGGGATCGAGAATCACTATTCCTCACCCTCCCATCCACAGGAAAATGGACAAGCAGAAGTAGCCAACCGATCCTTGCTGAAAATCATCAAGACTCGGCTTGAGGGGGCAAAACGGATATAGTCAAATGAGGTACCAGGTGTTCTTTGGGCCTACAGGACGACCGTACGAACCCCGACAGGAGAGACCCCCTTTAAGCTAGCCTACGGAAGTGAAGCCGTCATACAGGCAGAAGTTCATATGGCTAATCATCGAGTGATGAAGTATTAGGAAAGAGAGAATGAGGAATAACTTCGTCTTGACCTCGATCTTGTTGATGAGGTAAGAATGGATGCGGAGCAAAGGACAGCAAGATACAAGAATCTTATGGCCAGGCAGCATGATGCCATGGTGAAACCCATACGGTTTAGTGTGGGGGACCTTGTCCTCAGAAGAGTCTCCTTGGTAACTAGGAACCCAGCTCATGGAAAGTTGGGACCCAATTGGGAAGGACCCTATAGGGTAATCAACTACAAGAGGCTGGGGTCTTACTACTCGAAGCTCTCGATGGGCGGAAGTTAGAGCATCCCTGGAACGTGGAGCACCTGAGGAAGTACTATCAGTGATAAGCAGGGACAAGGGAAGTCAGTTACGAAGTTACAGCTATGATCTCGCTTATATTTATTGTTGTGTTCTTACTATTGTTATGGTTGTATTAAGAATAAAAAGTGCATTAGTTTCTTAAACTTTTGCACCATTTTACAGACCAGCTTATGAAAGACAAGGCTATGTATTTTCTAAACGTATTTTAATAAGGCACTAGCTTATAAACATGTGCCATACCTGTGGAAAATGTTCATATCATAATATGGTTTGGATTTCTAATGTATTTAATGCATAAATCTAATTTCCATAATAATACCCACAGAATGGGCAAAAGCCTAAGACGAATAGAAAACTTCGGACGCAGAAATACTCGTCCAAGCTTTCCTTTAAATTAGGATAAAGCAAAGAGAAAAAAAAAGGCTAAGGCATACTCGTCCAAGCTTTCCTTTAAATAAAAGGCTTTCCTTTAAATAAGGATAAAAAAAAAAAATAAAAAAAAAATAAAAAAAAAAAAGCTAAGGCATGCTCGTCCAAGCTTTCCTTTAAATAACGATAAAGCAAAAAGGCTTTCCTTTAAATAAGGATAAAAAAAAAAAAAAAAAAAAGTTAAGGCATACTCGTCCAAACTTTCCTTTAAATAAGGATAAAGCAAAAAGGCTTTCCTTTAAATAAGGATAAAGCAAAAAGAAAAAGCCAAGGCCCACTCGTCTAAGAAAGAAGGCAGGCGCTAAGGCATTACATTCCAAAGACGAGCAGCTAGTCAAGACGCCTCAATGTCTTGCGAGAAGACGAGTAATAATTGCCTAAAGGACAAGCAAAAGTAATGCAGTCATCATTATCGTCCTAAGTGGGTCATCCACAAAGAAATCACATAGACGATCATTCAACACTTAGAACAATGGCATAAATGATAAAAATAATGTATAATCTCGTCCATGAAACAATGATAACAGACGAAAATAGATATTCATTAGAAATTAAAGAGGGTAGACGACCACCGTCCAAAACCCTTTATAAAATACGCCTTAAAAGGCAATTGTCAATGAACTCGTCCAGAGCACTCTAGAAGAGGTAATTGTACTCTAATAAATTTTAAGAAAGAAAAAGAAGAAAGGGTCCAAAAACAATGGACTAAAAGAAAAACAACATAAACCATAACACTAATTTTAAAAATTTCTATCAAGAAGGGGGGGCATCAACGTTGGGATCGTCCTAGCTGGTTTGGTGGAGGCGTCGTCCTTAATGTTAACATCGTCTAAGCCTATTTGGAGAAGGGAACTTATAGCAGTGCTAAGGTTAAGTTTAATGGAGCTAAAGTCAACTCCAGGAAAGTTGTCTATAGCATCCATTCAAAATCTTCAAACCCTGCTACATAGTTAGTGTCCAGCAGGTCAGTAAACTCCTTTGACGCCTTGAACTCCTCCACTGCCTCGTCTTTAGCTTTCTCGAGGAGAAGACTCAACTCATCATTCTTCTTTTGAAGAAGGTCAAGACGGTCGTCCTTCCTAGCAACATCAGATTTCATCTCCCCCACCAAAGCTCTCAACCCCTCAGCCTCGTCCTTGGCCTTGTTTGCCACCTCGGCCCAAGTCCTGCAGTCGTTTTTAATCTCTTCTATTCTTTTCTCTAGAAGGATCCTCATCCTGTCCATCTCTATGGCCTGTCTGGACACAGCTATGAACTTCGACATTTCCTACATGAAAGATAAGAAGGTTCAAGAGACAAAAATAACAGTGGATAATATGGCTAAACCAAGACGAGACAAAGATGCTCACCTTAAAAAGGTCGTGGATGCCGGAGTGCTCAAACTCCTTCAAAGACATGTTGTAGCACGCAACCACATCCTCGCCTGTTACAGCCTCTTGGAATCATTCCCACGCCAAATCCTCATTCTCCAATAAGTTTGTAGAAGTCCTTTGAGGAGGCTGGGACGAAGCAAGAGCAAAAGGACTTGGACGGGGTAACGCTAACAGGCATGGACGAGTCGATATCAACGATTGGGATGGATGACTAGGAGGAAGGAGGATTAGGCCTTGTAGTTTTAGGCCTAGACGACCCTTGCTTGGCTTTCTTTCCCCGACGACTGGGCAAGCTTCCCAGGTCCAAGTTTTTGGACAAGCTTTTCCTCTTGTCTCTAGCAGCAGGATGAGGCTGGGGTTGAACTTCAGGCCTAGCCGTCTCGTCGATCACCTCCTTTCCCTTATTTCCCTTCATGGTTGCCATTCCTAAAAAAAAAAAATACATGTACACATATAAGTATCTATAAAAATAAAATATTTATATGTACCTTAAGTAAGAAAAGCACTCACGTCTACGGACTATTTGCTCGTGCGCGAGGGCATTGACGGATGGATTAGGGCCAAGTCCCCACCTATGCAAACGTCAAAGAGTCACCAATGAGTGAAAGTTTCTCTCGGGGTGTAGACGAGCCCTGTGGACGCGATCACGGTGGAACTTACTCAAAGAAGGACGTCTAACAGCTGAAAAAGGAAGAGGAAAATTAAGGTTAGACTACTGTTTAAAAATAAAACACAACAAGATCAATAAAAAAAAAGACGAAGGAAAAACATGACATACCTTCTTGACAAAGGTTCCCTAATTCTCCAGTATAAGGAGCAAATGAATCTCTACCAACCTCAATAGGATGCCCCGCCCAGAATAAGAGACAGAAAAATTCTGTCTTCTAGTTTCTATCAAACGAGGGCAAAGACTTAATCAATCTACAGTCATTGCCCCTAGCTATAAACCGATAAAAGCCTAGAGATTGACTTATCTCAGAGGGTTTATAACAGTACAGGAACTTGTCCACGGTGATAGGACGGTTCCCGTCAAATACCTCCCTTCATAAGACTTACATAGAGACAATAAGTCTCCAAGCATTGGGGTAAAACTGACACACTCCCAAGCCCAGCCTAGTGAGTAATTCCCTAGCAAAGACATTCAAAGGAAGTCTGAGCCCCCCTAACAAGTAAGCTTCATAAACACCTATTCCAAAACGAGGTTGGCAACACCATTCACCTCGGACGATTAACCTAGGATTTAGGTTGCCAGGAATTTGGAACCAACTCCTAAGAGCATCTAACCTCCTCTCGTCCGTCCTAGAAGGGATCTCTATAGCACAACTATATACAGTTTCCTCTTCATCCAAAGGGGAGGACGGCGGGACGCTCGTCGAGGTATCAGCCCCATAGGCTGCCCTTGTCCTAACATTTTCTTGTAACGTCTCGATGGGAATTCCTGGGACGCCAGAGGTATATTCCTCTATTGTGTGGCCACTACTACTACTATCGTTACTGGAAGTATCATAACTAGAAGAATTGTGATACTCGTCTATGGCTTTGACTACACTGTTGCTAGACGAACAGGAAGCCATTAAGGACGTCCTAACACTTAAAAAGGAAAGTTTAAGAGCTAAAGTAAAGGGAATACCTGGCTCTAGAAGGAAGACACTAAGGACTCTGAGAATACTCCTAGACGAGGCGACGAACGAGGATGTCAAAACAGAAAATCTGAAAAAGTGAGAGTGGCACGAGAGGGAAACCACTATTTATAGGAAGAAAAGTATCGGTATCCACAACGACGAGACCAATGGGAAAATGACACATGGCACCTGCCTCAAAGGGGTAAATCAATGCGGCCAACCACCTATGAAAGTATGACACGTGGTGCGCTTTTTAACAAAAAACAAAACAAAAGTGGAGAAGAAAAGACTCGTCCTAAAGTATGGTGATACGCTGCATAACCTCTGGACGAAAGGGCAACTGATGAGGGATGAAGACATCATGCTCATCTCAAATTTAGTCTGCATCATGTTAGAGAAGGAATGTGCAAGATCATCATTTGTAGACCCGAAGATGATGTTATCAACATATACTTGAGCTACAACCAACTCTCCTTCTACCTTCTTGATGAATAGGGTTTTGTATGCTTGTCCCCTTGAAAATCCATTAGCCACCAAATATTTTGTGAGTCAATCATGCGATGCTCCTAGTATTTGCTTCAAGCCATATAGTGCCTTTTTCAGATAAAGCACATAATTGGGATAGTAGGGATCAACAAATCCTTTGGGTTGCAATACATAGACTTCTCTCTTAAGAAACCCATATAGGAAGACACTCTTGACATCCATTTGATAAAATTTGAATTTAAGATGACAAGATAGAGCAAGTAAGATTCATATGGATTCAATACGAGCCATAAGTGTGAAAGTCTCATCAAAATCAATCTCTTCGACTTGAGTATAACCTTGAGCAACAAGTCTGGCATTATTGCGAATGATGTTTCCTTCCTCATCAGTTTTATTACGAAATATTCATTTTGTGTTGATGATGTTAACACCTTCTAGTCTTGGAACAAGAGTCAGAACATCATTTCTCTAAAACTGATGAAGTTTATTGTGCATGGCTTCCACCCAGCTCTCATCTTGAAGTGCTTCTTCAACCTTGGCAGGTTCAACCTGAGACAAGTAGCATGAATAAGACACAAAGTTATCCACATATTTATCAATTGTTCGCTTTCTCGAGTTTAATTTATTCATATTCCCCACAATTGCATCTTGAGGATGATTCAATTTAACTCTTGATGACGGTTCTCTTTCCATGTGACTAATAGGTGGAGGAGTGGTTGGTTTTGCATTCTTTTCACAGGGAGAATTATCAAATGTTTGTGCAGTACTTGGTGTAGAATGAGGAGAAGGGTCTTCTACAACTTTGTCACTCTCAAGTGTTAGAGGAAGAGCATATTTTGGCAATTGATAAACCTCATTTTGTGTGATAAAAGTTAAAGGTATGTTTGGTAACTGTTTTTTCCCCTTATTTTCTATTTCAAAAAATAATTTTCTATTTTTGAGACTAAAAAAACTTGTTTGGTAACCCAAAATGGACAAAAATTTTTTTCTCAAAACTCAATTTGTGAAGGTAACTGAAAACATGTAAAATGTTGTTTTCAGTTTTTAATTTTCAAAAGTTAATGAAAACACGCATTTAATTTATTGAATTTGTCTCAGTTAATGAGTTAGCAATTAGAGTTCAAATCCTAGGAAAAATATATTTTAGTATATTCTATTTTTTTCTTCAAAAACCTATCTTTTTAATTTCAACTAACCAAACATGTTTTTTATTTCAAAAATATACGAAATTTTTTTTTTATATTCCCAAAAACAAGTTTTTGAAAATAGAAAATAAAAATTGTTACCAAACATAACCTAAGGTTTCATCAATTACAACATTCACAGTTTCCAAACTTTTCTTGTCCTTTTGTTAAATACTTTGTAATTCTTGCTAGAGGAAGAGTAGCCAAGAAAAATTCCTTCATCACTTTGTGTGTCAAACTTTCGCACATTTTCTCTATCTCTCAAGATAAAACAAGTGAGACCAAATATTCTAAAATACTTCACATTTGGTTTTCTTCCTTTTCACAGCTTATATGAAGTTTTCTTTTTTCCTAGTCTGAAGTACGCTCTGTTCAAAATGTGACACACAGTGTTCACAGCTTCACCCCACAAGTTCTTAACAATATCCTTCTTATGCATCATAGCTCTAGCAATCTCCTGAATGACTCTATTCTTCCTCTCACCTACTCCATTTTGTTAAGGAGTAATAGGAGCTAAAAATTCTTGAGCTATGCTAGCTTCAGTGTAGAAATGCTCAAGTTGAGAGTTTCCAAACTCACTTCCATGGTCACTTCAAAGGCAATTTACAATCACTCCTTTCTCGTTTTGTAATCTCTTACACAAGATCTCCATTTGTTGAGGAGCTTCAGACTAAGATCTTAGCAAAATTGTCCGTGTGAGTTTGGTAAAGCCATCTACCACTATCATGATATATCTCTTTCCTCCAAGAGATTATGTTCTATTAGGACCCATGAGATCAATATGAAGTAGCTCAAGTGGTCTTGCTGTGGTAGTGGTCAAAGTATCATGATGATGAGCTCTTGTCTGCTTTCTAAGTTAACATGGTCCACAAACAACATTTTCAACTTTAACCAGTTTGGCAATTGCTAGCATAGCTTCCTTTTTAGATACGATTGACAATTGCTTATAGCTTGCATGTCCCATCCTTTGGTGCCATAGATCTATATTGGGCATTCGAATACTATTACAAACTATTTCAGTATTTTGGACTAGACTGTAGCAATTATCCAAAGTACGAATTCCACCAATAAATTGCTCTCCTAGTTCATTAAGTACTAGACTCTTTCCTTTGGAGAACAACATCATAAAGTCTTTATCACAAATTTGACTCATGCTCAAAAAATTCACCCTTAGCTCTTCCACATATAAAACACTTGCAATGTCAAGTAATCCTATCAAGGAGATAATTCACTTTCCTTTTATTAGGGATTTGCTTCCATCACCAAATGTAACATTTGTTAGGATTAATGCCCTTAAATCCTATTGTATGATACTATGTATAACTTAATGTTGTAATTAATAAAGTTGTTTTATTGTTATTATCTAAAATAATGGTAATATGAATATTTGGATATTATCATATAGTCCATGAGATGCATAGTATGTAATTTATGTGATTTAGTCATAGAAGATATAGATCACAAGTTCTTTGTAAACTCAGAATTTTAGTTCGTAGTCAGTAATAAAATTGAGCATTTTAATGTTGTGATTAATAAAGTTGTTTTATTGTTATTATCTAAAATAATGGTAACATGAAAATTTGGACATTATCATATAGTCCATGAGATGCATAGTATGTGATTTATGTGATTTAGTCATAGAAGATATAAATTACAAGTTCTTTGTAAACTCAGAATTTTAGTTCACAGTCAGTGATGAAATTGAGCATTTCATCTGCGAAGACTATAACATATCAACTAAGATGATTTGTCTTGATCATGGAAGTTGAGACTTCTAGTTGATGTGTTGATATGTTTTAAGAGTTAAAACATATTGAATTGGACCACTGTGAGATTTATTATTCTCCTAACGACTGTCAAATGAATAATAAATATCACAACTTCTATTTACATTAACTCTTAATCCTAAGAGAATAATGGACCTAATCATGAGGTGTAGGTTGCTTTGATATATCAGGAGTGAGATCTAAAGTCACGATCAAAACCTCAGTATGTTGGGCAACCACGTTTAGTGTTGATGGAACATATATTCTCAAGATGGAATTCATAATCTCTTAACGGAGATATAAATATCCCCTTGAGATAAGTTTAATGGGTTGGTTATTCAAAGTGTTCGGCTTAACCACTTTAGTAAGGACTTACTAAAGTATATATTTATGTAATTGAATTTTATAAATATATGATGAATAACTTAAAGGATTAAATTGGGTACTCAAGGATTAAGATGTAATAATCTTCAAAGGCAGTCTACATTCATGACTTTGTATTACTACGAATATTTTATGAAGGGGTTGCATATATAATAAAGTCTTGGGATATAATTTGTTAATAAGGCCTAGAGTGCAATTATATTTATATAGTGGTATGGTGTGTGTGGGTGTGTGAGTGTAAGCCACTCACTTATTCTCCCTTGGAAACTGATTGAGAGACCACACTTTAGGCGTAAAGTGAAATTGGAGTGAAGATTAAAAGTGTTCCCAAGTACTTTTGATCTTTGGTTTTGAATTTCACCGCACCTAGGCTCTCTTGTTCTTTAATTCCGAAATTTACATAGTACATGTTAACAATTGCGAATGAAGTAGATTCGTTAATTTTCCGTTGCGTATGTTTTGTATGTGATACAAACATGTATTTTTTAAACAACATTGCCACCCTTTTTCGGTTCAAATGTTTTGAAGGGAGAACAATATCCAGTTATATGTCTTGAACAGCCACTATCAAGATACCATAGACGTGTGTCTATTACTTTAAGGGCAATGTGCATCATGAAATAAACTTCATAATTATTTGCCAAGTCATATAGTATAGTTCTTTCTTTGTAACCTTTGCTGGATAACTTTAACCAAGCTTTCATCTTTCTTTTACCGACAGCCCTGTGTATGCACCTTTTAAGGTAGTCTAGACTTCTTTTGCATTTTCCAAGAATCAACTATTCTTTCACCTAAACTGATTCCATTAAATCATCCATATACAAATGTTTTTCAACCAATAAAAACGTTAGTTTCAAATTATTGTCAAACTTACATGTCTTGAGAAACTGAAGAACATTAATGTTTGAATCACAATAGATATTTTAAGAAAAATATTTTTTCATGTAATTTGCATCCATGCCAATAAGGGTCAATGGATCACACCACATAGATTAAAACCTAACCAGAGTGTGCCTACTCTGATATCACTTGTTGGGTTGAAATAGATTGACCCCGGTTAATTAATTAAATTACCAAATTTGATAAATTAGGTCAAATTACATGCAAATTGTTGACGCTTGGCCTCGATTGATAGCGGAAAAACTGCCGCCATCCAGCCTTCATTCGACCACCCGCCATGGACACTCTCCCACGTGCACGGGGCCCCGTTAGATGGCCCTTCTCAATAATGGTTGTGTGTGTTCACGCAAAGCTTCGGGTGCTCTCTCTCGCGGTGGAGGAAGGTAGGTCTACTTTTGGCGTTATGGTAGGAATTTGGACCAAATTTTAAGGGATTACCAAAGGTGAGTGAAGTCGCCCCAAATCATTGGGTTTTTCTGAGGTGTGATTGGTCACTTATTTCTAGTTGATTTTATTACCAATCCTAGGTTAAGAAAAAATTGCATTTTTCCTAATCTAATGCAGATGGCAAAAAATCTTGATTCTTAGGTCTGGAAGTTTGGTTACGTGTAGGAAAGGTGTTAGGCACCCCACAACGCCTGTCCAAGGACAGTCCTTTGCTTTGATAAAACCTTAATTTTTAGAAATTGGCAGTAAAAAACATGATTTTGGCATTGGCTTTAAGGGCTTTGCGTGCATGGGGTTTTGAGGTTTGGCTTTTGCATAGGTGTGGTCCCAATCTATGCTTTCTTGGGGCATTTGAGCAAAATATTAAATTTCCATGTCGGAAACTCGGCGATGTGTCACCTTGCTTTCGCTACGAAAATTAGGCATCGCTTGCCTTAGGTGACATGGTCTGTGACAATCACGCCGGAAGGCAGGAGTAGATATGTATATATACATACATCATGCATAATGCAAGCACACAGAGTAGGAAAATAAATGCCTACATCCCTAGAGCATGGCCTAAAATATAAGTGCAGGAAAATAAACAAGGGTCGCCATACTCTAAAGATGAGGATGAATGGTACACGACATGATATACCTAATACAAACCGTCTAAGAGAGAAATGGAGGAGGAAGGAAAGTGGGTTTAAAAGAGTACATAACCAAAAGGGATGAACTGGGCTCCTAAACCTACTGAACATAGCCACTTGGCTCAAATCTACATGCTGGACTCCGCGCCCTTTTTGCTTGGGCTTAGGAGGTCGTGCCCTAGCTCCAAGTGTTCTCGCTTCATGTACGTACATGCAAAGGCAAAGACAAGAAACCAATAGACAAGCAATGGAAGGGAAAGATGCAATGAGCATACAAGAAAGGCACAAAGCGATAAGCATGATAGACATAGTAAGCATACAATGTGACGGGAGACATGATGAACAAAGATAAGCATACAAATGAGAAAGTAAGCGGACAAGAAAGCAAACAAGCAAAAAGGCAAACAAAAGGTGGTGTCCGCGAGGGAAAAATGTAGTTCTAGATCGAATGTCCATAGCTTCACTGTGTTGAAGTATGGACGATACACTAGCAAGCAAGACTCATGCATGGACATGTAAGCAAGTGTGTAAAGATGCAAAGAAAGCCAGCAGGTGGTGCAAACAAGCATAGCAAGTATATCATCGCACAGAGCGAAAAAGGGAAAAGGTATACACGAAGCAACTCAGTATCCAGAGACGCATCCCGAGCAGTTACATCCAAACAAGGCCTCATGGGCGTTGGACGTAGCCACACAACAACAAACCTGCTAAGGGTGTCAAGCGTGGCAAAGCATGGAACTAGAGAGGATAACACAAGCATAAAACATAAAAGCAAGCAAGCATAGACATTCAAAAAAGGATGATCCAAACCCTTTGATATGGGCCAAGGTGCATGGATGAGGACTAAGACCATGGGGTCGAGATCGGATCCGAACCAATTAGCCAAAATGCAAGAAAGAAAGACAAAGTGACAAAATGGCTACAATAGCACACGACATGACAAACATGGCATGGAGCACACTAACACATGGAAGAAAGCCTAAAGCATGTAGAGATCATAGATCTAAGCACACAAGCATGTGAAAGCATAGATCAAAACATATAAGCATAAAAACATGCATGTAAACATGCAGATCTAGCCTTATAGCATGGAAAAATAGGCATAAACACATATAGATCTAAGCAAGGCATAGCCATAACATCATACAAACATGTGAGCATGTAACCTAACATCAACGTAGAACAAAAAGATGAACAAAGGATGGGAAAACATGGCATAAAGCACAATCATGTAGATCGAGACAACTAACATGTGAACAAGCATAGAAACATGCGGATCTAGCCAAATAACACATGGAAAAGATAGATCTAGACACAAACATATAGCACAAAGCATAAAGCACGTAGATTCGGATGAATATCATGTGAGCAAGCATAAAAGAACATGGATCTAAGTTAAAAACATGCTAGTTGTTAAAAATCTACGAGAAGCTGGGGTTTGATGTAAAATCATGAAAAATGTTATTTTGTGAGGATTTTGACTTTGTTTGACCTATGGTCAACCTAGGGTTGACCAGGGTCATTTTGGCTAAAAAGACACTTTTAGCACTCCGGTGTTCGAACGGGTTGCTCCACACCATTGTAGATGTTCTCATGAGCCGATGGAGAAAAATGATATTTTTGAATTTTTTAGAGTCTAGCACGCAAATCGAGGGCCGACAAAATACGATATTAACACAAATCGTGAAGGCACCAACAAATCACCAATAACTAATATGCAATGAAAAGTAAATAACTCGATGATTTATTGACAAATGAGGAAAACCTCTCACAAGACAAAAACTCCACTAGGTGAATTTAAGGTCACCATTCTCAAGAATCCATTAATTAATAATCAAGCGGTTATAAGTATAAAAAATCTTATCACTGCCTTGGACTATCCCAAAATACCAACCTACAGTTAAACCTTCACTTTAATACCTAATTAAACTTGATCTTGTAGTAGACTTCTTTGCTTTGCACAAATCTCCAATCTGTGACTAACTTTTTTGCATAGATCCCAGTACGTGACTAACTCCAGCAACTTGATTGATTGTTGTTAGTTGTAAAGTTCTTCACTTTATAGACGATGAATATCAGGAAGTACTTGGTTACAAAACCCTAAGACGTACAAACGCAGTAGCTTCACATAGAGTATATGAGTTCTAGGTCTCTGTTCTGTACTGAGTAACTTTTAAAATAAGCCTTATATATGAATATGGTTGTAGAGAGAGAAACCTAAATCATTCAAGTCATCATGGGCCGAAATTCAAATCTGAGAATTTTGAATTCATAATTCTCGACAGATCAAGCTTGTGTCAAGCTTCTCCATTAGTCCTCAATAGTAGCTTGTGTCAAGCTTATGTAGAGCTTTAATGAAACAACTTTTCTTCACTTGTTTCTTAGATCAAACTACTTGTCTTTAATGATAACACTTGATATGTTTGAATAATATACTTCTTGATACATTAAACCCAACTTAAATCTACCCAATTACAAGTAAAATGCGTTTTGTTAAAGGATTAACCAATTACATATAAAATATGACCCTAACAGAGTTGACTTTTTTCATTTCAAGTGCCTCTTTCCCATTTTTTTTAATGTAAATTTCAATTTTGTTTGTTTTGTATATTTTTCTTTGAGATAAACAGAAAGGAGATTATTCTTTCTCACCTTATCCATGTTACCTTGGAAGGGAGCAAGAATTACTTATTTTGGTCATGAACTATGCGTAGCTTTCTCAAAGGTCACATGCTTTGGATGTGTTATGTTGGTGGAATCATTGCCCTTGTTAAGGGGGGCTCTAAAGATGATTAAGCCTTTGTGACATTTGAGAAATTATTCTTTCTCAAATGGAGATTATTCTTTCTCGCCTTATCCATGTTACCTTGGAAAGGAGCAAGAATTATTCATTTCGATCATAAGTTATACGCAATTTTCTCAAAGGTCACATGCTTTGGATGTATTATGTTGGTGGAATCATTGCCCTTGTTAAGGGGGGCTCTAAAGATGATCTAGCCTTTGTGACATACATATTTGAATGAGATAGCCACAACCATATGATTCTCACTTGGTTTTGGAACATGTGCATTCCTACGCTTCTATGCATAGGCTCCTCTTGTTCTCTGCGCATACTCTAATGTTGATTGGGTAGGAGACTCACTAATTGATGGTCGACCACTAGTTATTGCTTTCTTTTTAGCTCATCTCTGAGATCTTGGTGAAGCAAGAAACTATTTGTTGTGGTACACTCTAGCACTAAACCAAAAATTGTGCCCTTGCTAACATCACATTTGAAGCTTTGTTGGCTTCCCAAGAGTTTAGGTGTGTTCACATCATTTGTCACTCTTAGTGATAACCAAAGTGCTATTCAAATTGTTCACAATGATATCTTCCATAAATAGACCAAACATATCAAGATTCATTGTCATTTTATATGTCATCACCTACTCTAAGGCTCTCTCAAGTTATTATATGTCTCCTCTCAAGATCAACTAGCAAATATCTTCACCATGTTACACCTTACAAGATGCTTTATGCTTTAGTTGACAAACTCAAGTTAATCTCCCATGCTCCTTGATGAGTTTGAGGGGGAATGGTAGTGTATATTAGTGTTAGGTTCGTTAGGCTTAAGGCCCATTTATGGTTTCTTGTATTACACATATTTGTACAATACTTGTAATACAATCATATATTCTTGTATTACACTCTTGTGCCTCTATATAGAGGCACCTCTGTGCAATTTATTTGTGAAGAATACAATACAATCTTTTCATTATTTTTAATGCTAAAGTGGCAAATAATTGGGACACCATTATAAAAATGAATGGTATAATAAAGAACAATTGGCCACTTTTTAATTAGGTTCATTTACTTGGGAAGGACGAGAAGAATCTTCACGGGATGGTGAGTTAGCCACACCCTAGGCATCATTTTAAATGTGTTAGATAAGACTAGGAGAGTTTATCCCAAGAAGATAAGATGGATATTGTAGTGTTGCTCAAGGGGCTTAACTTGTACATGTCGGCTCACGCGGCCATCAAACTTCTTTTTGACTTCCTATGCTTCGGTCATTTTCAAAGCATATCTATTACTACTATTTTCTTCGCAACTCATTTATTATAGAATCATGTGCTCTCCTTTCAGCGGAAGCTGGATAATTAAACTGTGCACTGGTACATGCTTTTGCTTTGATTTGAGATATGAACTGATGTCAAATAGGATATGATAATCTTTGAAATATTTATCACGTTTTGCAGTGGATGATGTTTTTCTTCTAAAAATTTGGTTCTTTAGTCAAGTTCAAACGAAATCTTCTTAGACAACGTAACTAATGAATATCTATGAAATTGACAGCCTCAGAGATACACTAGTTTCATACATATATAACTTCATCCACACAAGCCATGGGGTAAAACTATAGTGTCTAGCTACTGTCTAATCATGTCTCTCTCTCCCCTTCAATTTGCTTATAATTTTTGTATTTTAGATTTCATGCTCGCCTAATATTGCAAGGATAAATCAATGGGTGTCCATGTAAAATGATTTTTTAATCAGGTTTTTCCTTCTCTTTTCCATTTGAGTGAAGGTCTAAGGATAAGGAGTACGAAACAAACCACAAAAGTAAACATCAATAATCATAAACTCTAAATGGAGTAAACAAGATATAGGTGTATTCTAAAATTGATATGAAAATTATAATTCACCTCCAAGTGATTTGACACTATCATAATTTTGCTCACAAACTTTTTATTGCAACATTTGACCAACGATTTTTTTTCCTTTTGTTATAATTTTTTTTTAAGTGATATATGGGTCATCGTACTTTAAAGTTAATAAATTATTTTAAGAAAATTTTATTACTATGTTTATGAAAAATAATTAAAAATTAATTACTTTTTTTGGGTAAATTTTTTTTAAAATATTTAATAAACTAAAATCTTTTAAGGCATCTTTTTCTATAAAATATGTTGTTCTGATAATCAAATATTATTGTTTACAATGGGGTAAATTATGGGTTGGAGGAAGGAAGGTATCTCTCAAGCCACACCTCAAAGCCTTCCTTCTGCTTTGAAAACTTTGCCAACTCACGTGACAGCATCATTACAACTTTTTGGACACACAGGAAAAATAAATACATTCAAAGCTAAATAAACGCATCCTGAGATCATCAATTAGCAGAAAATCCTCAGCAAAGCAATCACCCTCTCTGTTGACCAAAAATACTAACCCCAATCTTCTCACTCCACAATCATTCCCAATAAACTAATCTCCTTACATCACTGCATAGCCCGTAAGGGTGTTTTTGTTTGGACGTAAAACAGGTAGGTGGAAAACTTTTGAGAGAAAATAGGAATAAAAATTTTTTTTGATAGTTGTTTGGTTGGAGAGAGGGGAGGGAAAAAAATTGATGCCTAAGTGTTTTCTCCCTAAGCCACCAAAATGTTTTTTCTTTAAAATAGAGAAAAAAGTTGAGTGCAAGAAATTTAATAGGTAAATAACGAAAATGCCCACGTGCAAGTGCTTTTTTTTTTTTTTTGGTCTGGTTTGGTCTGGTCTGTACATTGCCTCTTGCCCCCTTCCTTCTTCGTTTTTTTTTTTTTTTTCTTCTGGTTTGGACGTTGCCTCTTACGTTTTTTTTCCTTTTTCCTTTTGATTTCTTGGGCAGCTTCGTCTAGTTGCTCTTTTTTCTTCTTCTTTTTTTCTTTTCTTTTTCTCTTTTGTGATTTTTTGTTTTTTCTTTTTTAAACGTGATTTTTTTTCCTAGATATGATTTTTATTTCCCAATAAATTTGGATGATTGCTTTTTTTTTTGTCACTTTTTTTTTTTTATAGGGCATCATTTTATAAAAAGGGTATATGAGTAAATTTATACAAACACATTTTTTCCATTTCTCCACTTTTCCACTTTCAATCAAATAAAAATGAGGAAAATTAAAATCTTTTCTATCCTCTCACTTTTATACCCTCCCACCATTTTCTATCATCCCATTTTTCTACTCCTCAAAGCAAACAGACCCTAAGAGAGTTCCTATACTCAATCTGTGTAGCAAGAAAGGGTACTAATTCTTTCACACATTGCAGCAAACAAATGACCCTAACCATTCTGAATTAGAGATCCAATACCTCCACCTAGATCAAGCTTAAACGAGAGACTTGCCACATTTAGCTTCAAAAGCCAAACATTAGGGATTCGAAATGTAACAATTGAAAATGTTTGTGGGGATAAATTATGATTTGGTCAAACCAAAAGGGGATAATTTTTTTATCTCGAAAAATATAAAAATATATTCATTAGAAGTTTAGTTACAGTGAGAGATGAGGGATTTGAACTCTAGATGTCATGCACACCATGAAGTGCCAACCAGTTGAACTATATGATTCTTGCCTATATTTTTATAAATTAGCTGTTATAAATCATATGTTATATAATAAAAGTTTGGTCCTAGAAGCCATAGTTGTGTCAAATTAACAGCGGATGAAGTTAAAGCTATCATGATAGCGAGTGCTTTACTCTTTGCTTCGGAACTCAACCTCTCTTCTATCATTCTTGAGGGTGATCCTAAAGTTATCATCAAATTGTTGTTAAGTGAGGAGAGCTCTTTTGCTTCATACAGTCATCTTGTAGATGAGGCCAAACTTCTAGCAGTTACCTTTATTTAGGTTAAAATTTTCATTATTCGAAGATAAGGTTACTCATAACCTTTTTAAACATGATAGTGGTTTATCACTGTGAATAGAGGATGTTCTTCCACACTTTAGTATTGTAGTCCTAGTTAACTTGGATGAATTATCTTAATAAAGGCTATAGTCTTCTTCTAAAAAAAAACTAATTTTTCTCCATGGCAAGTGTCTCCACCCTCATTAATTATTAAGATAATATTTGCCATTGATAATGTTAAGATATTGATAGGCCAAAAATGTATTGACCTTTTGTAATGAATTAAGTTGATTAATTAACCAAGTTATTAATTAATCAAATTAACATGCAAACGCGTGGTAGCATAAACAAATCACCAATAATCTAAAGTATGCAGCGGAAAATAAATGACACGGTGATTTGTTTACGAATGGGAAAAACCTACACTGCAAAAACCCCACTGGGTAATTTTAAGGTCACCTCTCTCAAAATTCTACTATTATCACAACAAGCGGTTACAAGTAAAGGAATCCCAAGTACCTTACCAACATACAATTAAACCCTCATCCCAATACCCAATTGGACTTATTCTGTAGTGACAAATTCTCCTTTCAATGCACGGCTCCCAAATACATGACTAACCAATTGCACGGATCCTAGTACGCGACTTTAATCACCAACTAGAGAAGATTGTTGGCTGCAAAGTTCTTCATTCATCCACATGATGAAGATCAAGAAGATGCTTGGTTACAAAGCCCTACGGTGCAAAGACACAGCAACTTCTTCACAAGAGAGATGAACTAGGGCAAGAACTTCGTTTCAAGTCACAATTTGCATGAACAAGGATTTCTCAATACTTGTGCAACTTGCATACACTTGACGGCCCTTAAAATAATCCTTTTATATGTCTAGGGTTAGGAGAAAAGAAAGACCAAAGACACATCCACGGATTGGAATCAAAACAGAACTCAGAATCTATTTTTCTTAAATCTCGACAGATAGAAGTATCGAGAAGCTGTCGAGCCACGAGGTTAGAACAGCTCTTTAAACCTCGACACATGCTGCTGTCGAGATAGCTGTCGAGCTTTAATGAACTTGCACTTTTCAACTTGTTTCTTGAACAAACTTGATGACTTCAACATTTGATCTTGAAACACAGTTTCTTGAAGTATAAAACTCATCCTAATTCTACCCAATTACAAGTAAAGTGCGTTTTATCAAAGGATTAGTCAATTACATAAATGAATGACATATGTTCTAAACAAATGAAACACATATGTCCTAACAAATATTTTATCCCAAATTAAATTGTAACACAATAATTTATTGTATGTAAAACTCTATCATCTAACTTTCAAGAAATATCAAATTCTACTTTAACTGAAATTCTGTTACCAACAATTACAAGTAATTCAAAATAAAATTCAAAATTTTATTTGCTAAATTACGAATTTAAGGGGTCATCATAAAATATATAAAAAATTATTAAAGTGTCAAGTAAAAAAAAAAAAAAAAGCGTTCATCACATGTTTAATTATTCAACATCAAGCCATATAAATAGATGATTTTACAAGATAGGGAAGCGTTTAAATTTAAAATAAACCTAATCTTTATATACTTACGATAAGATTTATTTAAAGATTGATATAACAATTCATCTTAAATGCATTCTTTGGAACGTGGCTCTCTCTCCCCACCCCTCCTTTTCTTTTTCTTTTTTATATTTAAAACCATCTTCAAGCTCCTCGTAAGTCATAACTATTATTCCTTGGTTACCACTTACCTTCTTCTTGAATAACCTGTACTATAAGGAATGCTTTTCCTCCAAAATGACAACTAGTGCAAAGGAATTTTTTCCTGATATAGTTTTTGGGTATTTGTTTTGAATGAACCACTTGGGTGTTGACTAGTTTGTCCTTTGAGATATCTTGATTTCGTTAATTAGATTATACAAATCTTCAATTTGATCACAATCTTAACCAGTTAACCTCCCGCAAGTTGATTAAGACCTGTTTGGCCATTGTGACATCTTGATTCATTTCAATTGACTGAATCTTTAATTTGATCACAATTTATGTCGTAAGTTGATTAAGGCAAGTGTTCAATGTAAATAACATCTAAGCTTTGCTCAAAACATGAATTGTCCAAACATGGCTCTAATACCAATCGATATGTGCCTAATGTTTTAATTGGTTGCTTCAAGGGAACCAAAACCTCCAAGTTAATAAATGAACTACTTATAGGGAGTGCAAACATCCAAAGTGAAATTTTACTCAATAATAATATTGTTCACCATATATACTTTATTATTTAAAATCAAGACATATAAATAGATGACTTTACAAAATAAAACTAATATTTAAATTCAAAAGAAAACTAATTTGTATTTACTACAAGTAAATAAGATTTAATTAAGGACAAATATAACAATTCATCCTATCCTTATTTATTTACGGAACCCCAAATAACAAAAAATAAAATATGAAAATGATAAAATAAAATAAAATAGAGATACATAGCACATTACTATTAAAAAAAAAGTTGCCACTATTTATTTAACTTAAAAAAAGGAGTTGCCACTCTTTGATGAAAAATGCATATATGACTATAAAGTGAACTAGATATTATAAAAGATGGAAAATATTAACCAATGATTTAGGTACATTTTTTAGAAATATTTTATTAAAAAAATGATAAAATAATAAATATTGTTACCAAATTTTTATATTTTCATGAAAATAATATTAAATTTTTTAATTTATAAATTATTGAGTTATGCTAACAGATGCTCTTAGAGTAATAGTTAATAATTTATTTAAGAAAATTTTGACCCAACTTTGATGGGAAATGAAAAAAGATATCAAAACATCAATTTTTTTATTTCACATAAAAACTTTCTTTAAATAGGTTATTAACCATTGTTCTAAGGACATTCGTTAGCATGACCTATTAAAAATATAACAAAATTAATCTCTAAACTGATTTTAGAATTATCTTTTCTTGTTAATTTATAACTATGTGATGATTTATAAAATTATTTATATATTTTTTACATAAATTTCTTATAATTTATTTAAATAATATATAAAAATAATTTGATAATTTGCTCTATAATCCCTCACCACCACCCCAACCCCCAACCCCCCAAAAAAAAAAATAATAATAAACAAACAAACAAAATTGCTCTATAATATGGTGGAAGAGATTGCTACGAACCCAGCTTTATCTTAAAGATAAAACAGGTAAAATTTATTATCTCTTTTCTAGAGCCATGGACAAATCTACCTCAGAAACTCGATCTCAATCTCTATCCTTGCCCACCACGTTTCACTACTACATTGCTAATTACACAACGTGTCCTTAGAATAACGCCCAGATTCTGAGCCCATTATCGACCAAGCTTTTATGAACGTTGACCATATCTGAACTAGGGACCTCCAAGTTAGCTTGGATCACATGTTGGAAAGACACACTTGCCAATGCAGTATTTGGTAGGATCGATCTTTCATGTCAAATATGTGTATCTCTGTGCCCACGATATTGATATTTGATACTGCTCCGTCCTCAACTCTTTTTAATTAGTAATTAACAAGACTTAAGGCAACTTATGTCTCACCATAATGATGACTAACCTTGATTGATGTATGACATTTCCTAAACATTTCGTTTTCTTTTTCCTATTTTCTTCTTTTGTAGGACCCTAATACCAGAGGCTTGATATAGAAGGTTGAAAGAGAATTTTTTATTTTACAAGTCTATTATATATTTTATATTTTAATTAGTCGGTTGCATTTTTATTTTTTTAAGTCTAATAGTTAATTAGGTTATATTACTCATTAGTATTTCTATTTACTTTAGAGTATTTTTTAATATGTCATTAGAGCTTCCTCTTGACAATTTCTATCCTAAGGAGATTATTTTGATGAATGAAAGCCTTTGCTTTTCTTCGCGTGGTGATGATAGCAAAGAAACCCCTTTTTGGTTTTGCTGAAAGTCGGCAAAGAAACCTAATGGCTAAAACTTGGGTTTTATCTTTATATTGTTTAATTTTTTCTGTTGAGGTCTGACTTATCCTACATTATGGTCGAGTTTTGAAGGTGAATATCTTCTATCTAGAATGTCAAGTCTCAATCTCATAAATCTAAAATTTATTAATATCAAATAAGGGATATAAAATTCAACCCCGACACTTTGAAAATCAGCTACAATACCCTAATGGCAGAAAAATTACCCAATTCTGACAGCCTTATTAACTCCTGGGTGGACTTTCTGTCCGCATCAAACGATCACATTGACATGGAATAATATGTTACTGTTCCAAAAGCATGTGTCTATGAAGGTAGGTGCACCTGTGTGTACGAAATATGATACTTCTTAATTATTGAAGCTGTAACCATATTGAGATTTCATCTTCGCATACATTTTTTTTTAGGGAGAGAGAGAGATAGAGATTTAAAGCAAATAATAATAGAAGTACTTGTGTGGACTGCGAAGATGTGATGTCATTCAATGAGTGACTTTCCATCTTTAGCTTTTGAAATTGGGTTTGAAGGTTTAGTGGGTAAAAATAAAAAATAAAAAATAAAAAAAATAAATGTGGCTTGTGATGCATAAAATAATGGTTTTTGAAGCTCATTTATAGCGTCATAGGTCAAAGGTAAAACTAAAAATTCCTTGATCATGGGTCACATCAAAATTGAGGCCAGTGGTGCAAGGAACCAATTGATGAGCTGTTGTGTGCCCAAATTATTGAAATGGTGTACCATGCGTCTAATCTTTTTGTTATGCACTACTATGAAGTTCTGAACACAAGAATGGAACGTCAAGTTCATACTTAATTGTGGGGATGCTCCACATATTTTAATACACCAATTCTCTCATTTATTGAGAGGGCCTAGTACGTAAGATCTAGAGAATCAACACGAGGATGAAAGAAAATTTTAAAAAAAAAAAAAAAATCTTTTAGAAACTGCAATTTCTTGGAAGAGTACAATACCTTTTTGTTTTTCAGAAAGTACATACCTAAGAAATCGTTTTTATTGTAAAAATAAAATTAAAAAAAAAAAAAAAAAAAGTAGATACTAGTTTCCTTGTTTAATAACACTAGCTAATACTATATTCCACAAAGTTTTGTACCTAAATAACAAACACAGTTGTTCCTTACAAACTGTTTGGTAACGACAAGATCGATATATGCCTCTTCGATAATAAACAACGAAATAAGAACAAAAACATAATTTAATTCCTTGAACTTGAAAGTGATTATCTTTCTTTCTTTTTTGTTTAGGGACTTTGAAAGTCTACCTAATTGATTCATCAAAATAAAAAAAAAATGATTGATTGACTACGTAATTAGACCATATTATAAATGAAAAAAACAGTAGCTTATTATAGATTCAAACAGGGTGACCAAAATTGTGAGGTTATGGATGAGTTTGGTGTGGATATTAACGGTACATCTCCATATACCTAAGACCTAAGGGCCTATCACCTTTTAAAATAGAGGCACCGAATGTCTCATAGCCCAGATTCATGCACATTAATTTGCAAACAGAAAAAAGCTTCCCCACACTGAAAATAAACGCCTAAACAAATGATGAAAAACAGTGAAAATGTGTGCATCACAATGTGTCTCATATAATTGTTCAAATTTGGTGAACTTTATCTGGATAAAAGACAAGTGTCGTTGATACAAGAAATTGGAATAATTGGCCGGCACATTGATATATTGATATGGTAATAAATTAATAATAAGATATTTGAGATTCCCAAAACCCTATTATAAAATAAAATAAAAAATTAAATGTGTTTTTTTTTTTTTTATGAGAAAAAATTAAATGCGTTTATTGTTATTTTCAATGACGTCTTTCTCGTTTAAAATAATGAGAAATAGACTATTCAAACATTAATGCATTTGTTGCTGTACTACAACTTTGACATTGCGGTCTATATATTTCATATATTTTTTGAACAACCATTTTAGAATAAGAATATACAATAAATATTTAAATGGTACCAAATCAAAATTGTCAATGCCTTTCTTTTGGGTCCTTGAGCATAATATAATAAGTAATAAACAGAAAGTTTGGTTCATGACGAACCAATTTCATTTCAAGTGTTAATTAATTATAAAGATTAAAACCTGACCTTTCTCTGATTCCTTGCATGCACCACTATTCTACAAGTTGACATAACATATAAATGGAACCTCCAATAATCAATAAAAAAAATTTCTTTCTAGTAGCCGAAAGAAAATGAGAACCGATCAAAGTCTTTTTAAGTTTTGGATAAAAGTCTAGGCACTCAAAAGCAAATGTTTTTTTCATATATATATTTAATATACCAACATTGTCTGCCAATAAAAACACCTCTGCTCCTCCGAATAAAGAATGAGAATTGAAAGTTTTGAAACCCCAAATTCAATGCAATAATATGAATGGTTCATTATTTATTTATTTGTTTTTTAAAAACTGCTACCAACATGTCTCTAATTGGCTAAACAATTTGGGTCATTCTCATATTATCTTTTAAATATATATATATATATATATATATATAAATTTTTTTATTTTGATAATTTAAAGTAATATTTGGGGTGATGGGGGTGGTGGTTAAGGCATAACTGACCCATACAATCAATGATGGAAAATTTTGGAATATAAAGGAGAGAGAGAGAGAGAGAGAGAGAGAGAGAGCAAAGGGGGGCAACAGATTGACAAGACAACACAGAGAGGTAGATAGAGATTAGAAACTTAGAGGAATGGAAAGGAAACTGTGGATACCGTTGTCCAACCTGGCACTGACATCCCTTACTGCTACCTCCAACAATAATACTTCCCCTCTGAATCCCCAAAATAAAAAATTCCTAAAAAAAAAAAAAAAAAAAAACCTAATGATAATAATAGTACGACCGACATGGAAAGCTACGAATTGTAAGAGACCACGTCATGAAAACAAGGACCTGGTCGTCCCTGGTCACCCATGCACGCGTAGTCCCGATAGCAAGTGGACTCTGCTGTTTTAACACGTAGGTTCTTTCATCATCTCCTCCGCACCCATAGCTTTAAGATCTTTTAGGAGAAGTAAAAGCCAATAAGTCTCAAAATAATATCGGCTAAAAATAACCTTACAAATTTCGGCAAGTTATGAGGGGGTGAAGTAAGTTGTAAGTTTATGCAAGTTTTTTCTTTTTCAATTTATCATGTGGATAAGTTGTGGCAATTAAAGTTATGAGATTTGTTATTCTATTGCATTATTCTTTTTTTACTTTTGCAAAAGAGGATTCCATTAAAGAAAACTAAGGAACAAACATTAATTGTCCCAGGACACTACCTGTGTGAATATGGACCATTAGACTCAGCTAAGAAAACGTTACCCACATCCACAGGTTGACAACTAAAAGAATTAAAATAATTCTCTTAGGCAGCTCCTACCTGGCAGCTTGTCTGCAGTTCTATTTACTCCTCAAAAGTCGTATCCATTTAATTTCATAACTTGATGAGTTGACTTGTATGATTGTGAGTATCCTGACGGCTTGTCGGCAGTTCTATTTACTCCTGAAAGCAATGTTCATTCAATTTCATAACTTGATGAGTTGACTTATATAATTGTGAGTGGGTGATTGATACTTTTTAACTACATCTAATGACTTTTGGTCCATTACTAACAATTGCACAAATTAATTAAAAGTAAATGTTCTTATATACGGATTGGTTAACAAAATATTTTAAAAACTTTTTATAGGAAAAAAAAATATATATATATATATATATAACTGGTTTGTTTAATAATTTTTATGTATTTCCTATGAAAAGCAATATCAAAACTTTTAT
This sequence comes from Castanea mollissima, assembly GCA_014183005.1. NCBI lineage: Eukaryota > Viridiplantae > Streptophyta > Magnoliopsida > Fagales > Fagaceae > Castanea > Castanea mollissima. The sequence continues at coordinate 17,696,248 of JACAVU010000003.1, read as the reverse complement.
AAATTAATCCATTAACAAATGATATAAGGTGTTGGTTTAAATTATATTTTTAAAAACTTTTTTACATAAAAAGAAAGGAAGTAACCGATTTTTTTTTTTTTTTTTGAAAATAGAAAGTAACTAATTTGTTTCAACTTTTTTTTTATGTATTTTTTATGAAAATAATATTAAAACTTTCAAAGTATTAATAAATATCCAAATAACTTATTATAAAATTAGATATGAAAACAGGAGTTTCGGTAGAATTATTGGGAAAAGGCTGCTTTCCTTTTTCCTTTTTCCTTTTTTTTAATTATTTATTTTTGGGGATACAAAAGGATCTTTGGAGGGGTCAATTCTATCTTACTCCCCTGATGGGGTGGGTGCCCCCACCTTGGATTTTCAACTTTTTGAAGTTGGTCAGAAATATTGACCACATTATAATGACAGTCTTGACTATAACGATAGAAGTATTACTTTTTGATAATGAGAAAAATTATGATACGGCTTTTATAACCCCTAAAGAATGTAACTTCATTTTCACCATCAATGGTGGATAGACTTTTTGGTGGTTTGGTGACAACGCCTCACACTCTTACACAATTTGATTGGAGTTTATGTTCTGAATTTAAATATTTGTGTGGTTGATTTTGGTTCATTTATATGTTTATTGTGATCCTAATGGGATTGAGATTATATTATAATTGAATTTATTTAGAGAGTGTCTACGATTTTTTGTATAGTAGACCTTTTAATTTGGTTTTTTAATGTAGGTTTCATTTAATTTAACTAATAAAGTATTTTATTATTGAATAAGAGATTTGTGATTCAAATTCTTATACAAAAAATTAATTAGTGCTTAATAATAAAGAGAAATTATCATGAAGTAAACATTATAGTTTAAAACTGTATTATCTTTGAGGGGGGAAAAAAAAGGTTTTGTAATGAATAATGGTTATCAGGGTCATATCATAATAGAGTTTCCACTACTAGTTGTCCATTTTCTTTTTAAAAAAAGTATTGTTTTAATTCTATTTTGGAATCATAAACTATTTTCATTTTTAATATAATATTTCAGTTTAATCCAATAGTCACAAAAGTCTAAAAAGTTTCATGTTTTGCTTAAAAGTTACAAATAAGTGGAGAGACATTTGAAGTGAGGCGCTCTATGTTAGAAAGAAAACCTAACAATGCCATTAAGCTACAAAATTCATGATTTCATTAAACAATTGTACTTTTTTTTTAAAATAAAACTGTTGTAAAATCCATTTACATATGTTGTGTATCAATCTCTAAATTATTTAATAAAAATTACTAGTTTTTTTTTTGAGGTAACATTTCAACATATAGAGCATACTGACATACTCTTGTTGATTATTTTTACCATTAAATTAAGACACAAATTAATTTTTTGTGTAGGTAAAAATATAACTCTAAATCTCTTATTAAACAACAAAATACTTTATCAGTTGAACTAACTCAAAATTACATTTTACCGGTTAATTTATCTCAAAGCCACTGGTGTATATGTAAATTACCTATATATTATACTAATTAACAATTTTATATTTACCCTATGAAGAAAAGCATCTAATGATGATTTTATGACTATGTCAACATATATCTTAAAGCCCTCATGTGCGAGAGGGTCATGATGAAATATTCCACAATTCAATCAATCCGTGCACAATTAAGGGGAGATCATCCAATGGACCCCTATCAATGCTGCTATGGTTGCGTCGCATTCCTTGAAAAGCTTCTTATAATGTTTTATTTGTCTTTATTTTATACATACTTTTATGAATCAGAACTTAACTGCATGAAAAAAAAATGTAGATCGAGTAAAAAAAAAAAAAAAAAAAGGGGGTCCCCACACAGAGAGAATCTTTTGTAATTAGAAGGTGTCGTACTGTTGTTGATGGCAATCTTTTTCAGTCCAATCCAACTGGACCCTTTTTCGACAGTTAATATCTTTGCTACTATTTAAAGTTAGGTAACCTTGAAATTATAGTCAACTTTTCATTCCCATATATATGTTCCTAGTCATCTATGTTAATTGATTATTTAATATTTAAATTATCTTTCTTTTTTTTTTTTTCTTTTTTTTTTTTTACAAAATATCTAGTATATCAACATCTTATAGATCTTCAGTGGTGTGAATGAATATGACTATTTATACCATTCAACAAAAAAGGAGAAAAGATTATGACTATTTATTCTTCACTCTGTTTACACTTTATTACTTGCATTTTGTTTTAAATTTTTTTTTTCTCTTTTACTACTATTTGAGGGGAATCAAGGAAGGTACAATGCCACTCTGTTCCATGAGAACTGAATTATTCTTTTCCTGTTAACTCAGAAATGTCATTTTCATGGATTACCTTTTATGATGAGGTCTTCACTCTTGTGAACTCTCTAATTATTTGTAAAATTAAAATAAAGTTAAGATCTCTTGCAGCTGAAGTTTGATAATGTTATAAAAAATAAAAAATAAAAAATTGTAAAATGAGATTAAATTTTTTTTTTAAAGAGTTTCAACTTATAGCAACCATTCTTGATGGTAGTTTTTTATCAACAAGCCAAAATATCAATCAGTTTTTTGTGTAAACGGGGATTGAACCTCAAATCTCTTATACAACTATCAAAAACTTTACCTATTGAGTTAAGTAGAACCCACAAAATAAAATTGAATTATAAATTATAAACTGATTGTCTAAAGTTCATTTTCTATTTTCGAGATATCTTTAATAAATGAAACTCAATCTTTTTAATTTTATAAAAATTCAATAATTGAGAATAAAATATTTGAACCTTAAACATGTCATTAAAAAGTAGCTGTTGGACTAAAGTGATATACAAATACATATAATTTTTTTGTTTATTATTTTTTCCTATTAAGATTTGCCTATTAATTAATCTAATAATTTTCATTTGATTAAAAAAAAAAAAAAAGGTACATCTATTTGTGCTCTTAAAATCTTATACTAGAAGGAACATCTTAAGGAAAGATTTGTGCCAGCTTTTTCAATAATAATCTTCTAAAAGAAGTCCAATAGTAATGTTCTATAAAGTCTTGGATTACAGACTGACATCATCTATAGTCCAACAATAATGTTACCTCTCCCCATAATGTGGACGAAAAGGTAACTTGAATCGCAGACATCATGTGTCAGAAAGACATCACTTACCCAACGTTTGGATGGAGGGAGAGGGCTTCTACTCTCTCTCTCTCTCTCCTCTCTCTCTCTCTCTCTCTCTCTCCATCCAAACATAATCTTAGAGTTTTTAAAGTAACTCTATTATGAAAATTTTAAAATTGTGTTTACTTATTTTAAAATGAGTGGGTTATTTTTTTTATAACCAACAAATTTTAAAAAAGTGGAATAATATTTATTTGTAGAAGGGATGGTGGATCAAACCCTTGACGTGGGTTTGGGGACACGACTATGGTAATATTTTTCATTCTAACCCAACTAGCCTTTAGAATTCACAACACAAAATCATGGTACTCAATTTTTAGGGCAAATTACAACTTACCTACTTGTGATTTAGCCAAAATTTAAATTGCCTACCTGTAATTTAAAATTTGACACATCACCAACCTACGGTTTGACCGAAATTTAAGTTGCTTACCTGTGATTTGAAATCTCATGATGTAAGTATTCCGTTGGATTGTTTTTTATCTTATTTGATCTTGCGTTTTTATGCTTTCTTGTGTTTTTGGAGGAAAAATACATAAAAATGGAGCAAAATTATATATTTAGCCATGTTTTTAACAAATAAAGTGGAGTAAGATTATATATTTTGCTATGTTTTTAAGAGCTAGCCTTAAGTGGACAAAGTGTCAAATTTCAAACTACAAGTTGACATTTTAAATTTCAGCCAAACCACAAATAAATAAATTGTAATCTACCCCAATATTTAAAAATATTGAAATAACAAAATTCAATCCCCTCATTGTCAATTAGATAGATACAGTTTTAAGAACTTAACGATGAAGTTATACCTTAGATAATATGTTAGCAACAAATATGTTATAATTTATTTGATAATGTTGGATAATATGCCTTCACTATTGCCAACTCTATGCATTGGGATCTCTCATTCTATGGCAACCAAACTTCTTCTTCTTTTTTATGGAAACGGGGTCTTATTTATAAGTTAAGAGTTTAGACAGCAACAACATTTATGGCCTGTTTGGATGTTTAAAAAAGAAGGGAGAATAGAGTAGAGGGAGGGAGAGTAATTTAAATCCCTTGTTTGGAAGTTTTTTAAGGAATGAGGGAGAGGGATTTGGAGGGGTTTGGGGGGGTTTCAACTACCTTTAACCCCTCATTGTTAATTCCCCCAAATTGGAGAGATTTGGAGAGAGAGTAGAGTAGATAAATTATTGACCAAATGAATTCTCCAATTTATCATTTTTAAATTAACAAAATAACAAACCAATTAATCATAGACCAATGTTGCAATTTATTTTCAAATATGGGTAAATTTGTCTATTTAATCATTTCCTCTCCTCTCCTCTCCATCCCAATTTTAAAAATATCTAAATAAGGGGAAGAGTTAATTACTCCCTTCCCCCTTACTAATTTTAAAAACATCCAAACAAGGTGGAGGGTAATTATTTTACTCTACTCTCCTCTCCACTACTTTCATCTCCTCTACTCTCCTCCCTCTCTAAACTTTCAAACATGCCATTAGCCCTTGCGCACAAAGTCTATGTGTCCCTAGCGATGGCCTTGGCCTCCCAAAGGATATCCATGAACTCTACATCAAGATAGATGCGAAAGTTGTTGTTAACATCCTCACTACACACATCACCATGACAGATTCTTCTTGTCCTTGTAGTGTCCTAATCTCTTATTGTGCAGACCTTCTTCAACTTTTTAACAAACCCACCTCCACCATATCCACCGCAAAGGGAATTAATGTGTGGATGTTTTGATAAAAGAATGAAACTTTTCTAGTAATATTTTTGTATTATACACATCTTCTCATTCATGTATTTTGTACCGGCTTGTTGTTGATGCTCGGTGTGCTATTTGCCTTAGAATTTGTACTATTTAGCTTCTTTTAAATGGATTATTAAGAGATTATCACTGAAGCTCAATGAAGTTCTCCACAATCCCATTTTTATTCCAATTTACTCAAGGGATGGGTACCGACTAAAAGTTTGAATCTTGAATATGCTTTTTTAAAGGGTTGGTATATGCTTGCCGCCCAAATTGAATATCAGTATCACACTTTCCACATAAATAAATGATGATGATGTTATATTAGCAGAAAGATAACCATAATAATTAATGAAATTTCACTCTTATGTGTTCTTTCCTTTTCGTTTTTGACAAACTTATGTTCTTCCATTTTAACAAAAGAAGTTTATGACATTCTTCTCATGTGATTCGATTCAATAATCCTTCTTTCATTACCCGTAATTCCCACTAGCAAAATTTCAAAAGAACAAAAATAAAATAAAAAAGAAACTAGTTATCCAAGGAATCTTCTTGACGTGACCAATTCCTTTTTCTGATGTGATAAACTTGTCATGTCTATTTTAGTGGAAGAAAATCTGAGTTATTGTACCAAAGTATGCTGATGAGGATGACTGGACAGCTATTTGTCAAGACTGATGCCAATATACTATTTGACACAGCTGGTTGGTACAACTTAGAATTTACCTTCCCTAAAGAAAGGTTGGTAGAGACGGTAAAATCTTTTACTTTTTTAAGTTTTACTATAGAGATATTTATTAATAAATCATTTGAGAAAATTTTTATCCGAAAATGAAAAGATGATTAGCTTTTTTGATAGGTTATTCAATTTTTTATAAATTTTTTTCTAAAATAGACAATTAGTGTATGTCTTAAGGGCAAATATTAACTAGATTATTTTATTTTTAGATTATTCACATAAGTTTGTACAATTTTTTCTTTCTTTTTGTCTATTTTAGCATTAATTTTTTTTTAATTTTACCTAATAACTTTTCAAAATACTTACATATTATATATTCTACACTCTATTTTAATTAAAATATTAATTTTTTTCTTGAATTTAATTGCATATCTTTCTTCAATCCCTACAACCATTCTCCATTTTTTTCTTATATTCTCAAGAAACAAAAAAAAAAAAGAATAAAAAATTGAAATACACAACAACCTTGCTTATGTTTATTTGCACAAGTACAATAACAAAAATGCATTTTGCACAATGAAAGTATATTTTAAATTGCATATTTTTGGGTTGAATGTGTAAAATTTCGCCCTTATGCAATTTTATATCTATTGTGAATTTTTTAAGAAGGTCAGTGTTAGGAATAGTATAGGGACATATTTTTTGCGTTACAATTGTTAATTGTGACAATACAAAAGTGGTTGAATGTAAGCCTAAAAAAAAAAAAAAAACAAGTCTATGTACTAATGTACAAATAATTGTTTATGCTTGTCATGAATCACTCTAATAAATTGTGGCAATTGTTAGGGTGGCCGTAATGTCCATTTAGTGTGAAAGGATAGTCTTCTCGAGTTAGAGCATTCACATCACTTCATGTATAAATAATAGGAAAATGTGTAGAATTTATATTGTTTTGTTTAAAATGACTTACATCAGTTCAAGTATAATTATGTAAATTTACAAATTTACTGCAATAACTGTGCAAATGTACACTATCGCTATTTATTTTGCGTTTAGTAGTTTATTATTTCTTTACACATCTCTCGATGAAAGAAAAGAGTGAATGATAATTGTTGTGTGATGAAAGATGAATAATTAAAAAAAAATTAAAAAGTTAATATTTTAATAAAATATAACGTAAAATAAATAATTTAATTTGAAATACTTTGAAAAGTGGTTATTAAAAAAAGAAAAAAAAAAGTAAGCTTTGGAATGCTCTAGTAATAGTATAAACATGAGTTTTTCAATATGAATGCTCTAGTAATAGTAGTGTGAAAGTACAGGATTCTCGACTTCAATATGAATGCTCTAGTAGTAGTAGTGTGAAAGTATAGTATTCTGGACGAGTGCTTGGCCATGAGAGTTAAAGAGTGGGCAGAGAGCTGGTTGGCTAAAAGGTCTTACTTTTTTCATAGGGGAATGTGTGTGTTTGTTAAAAAAGAGTGGTACCGCCCGACATTAGGCCGAATCTCGGCCATAATTTTTGAAATTTATCCACAAAGTAAAAGAACAGCAAATAAACTATTCTCAACTATTCATATATATATATATATATATATTTTTTTTTTTTTTTTTTAAAACATGGACACACTATAGGGAAAAAAAATTTAAAAAAAAATAAAATAAAAAGAAGAAAAAGAAAAAGGACACTCAACGTGCTTCCTATCTCGTACCTGGTCCCTCCCCCCTCTAGTATAAATAGGCAAAGCCTCGAACCCCAAAGTTCAAACTATGCCTACGAGCTAGAAAGTAGAATCAAACTTGTTCAACTTAACTACGCTTCACAGTCACACCCACCTTCAAGTCTCATATTATCAACTCGCCCAAGTCCAAGTACATATCTCTATTTAAGCACCTTATCTTTCCAACCAAATCTCTCTTCACAAGAAATAGTAGACAACAACACCACCACCAACAACAATGGTAGTCCTGTCCAAACCAGCAATTGAACAGTACTCTTCTATTAGAAACTGCATACCCTCCACCACATTTTATCCTGGAATTCCCATAATAGACCTCTCAAAACCTGACTCCAAGAACCTCATAGTCAAGGCCTGTGAAGAGTTTGGATTCTTCAAGGTCATCAATCATGGAGTCCCACTTGAGTTTATTACCAACTTGGAATCTGAAGCTATTAAATTCTTCTCCTTACCACTCTCAGAAAAAGAAAAGGCAGGGCCTCCTACTCCATTGGGGTATGGTAACAAAAGAATTGGACCCAACGGTGATATTGGTTGGGTCGAATACCTTCTTTTAACAACCAATCCAGACTCATGCTCTCACAAATTTCTCTCAGTTCTTGGAGTAAACCCTGAAATGTTCCGGTATGAAATAAACACACAATCAACCACAAGTTGAAGTTGATTCACTTAGTTTAACCTTTTGTTTTTTTGGTTAACTTGCATGTGTAAAGTAACTGACTATTTCCTATCAAACACCAAGTAATTATTACAGGGAAATAACATGTTTGTGTTTTATTGTTATTGCAGTTCTGCTTTGAATGACTATATATTAGCTGTGAAGAAGATGACCTGTGAGGTTCTTGAATTAATGGCTGATGGATTGAAGATTCCAACAAGTAATGTGTTCAGTAAGCTTTTGAAGGATGAAAAGAGTGACTCTGTTTTCAGGCTCAATCACTACCCTCCATGCCCAGACTTTCAGACCTTGAAAGATAGCAATATGGTTGGATTTGGAGAGCACACTGACCCACAAATCATTTCTGTGCTGAGGTCCAACAACGCATCTGGCCTCCAAATTTCTCTAAGAAATGGGAGTTGGATTTCAGTCCCACCTGATCAGAACTCATTCTTCTTTCTTGTGGGTGATTCTTTACAGGTAAGGCTACAGTTCTAATGGCCCAAAACAGAGTTTAATTCTAACATCCAATTCCCTATTCCTATGGATTACATAGGAGTCTAATTATTTGTCAAACTCAACTTTAGCTTTTACAAGCTAGCGGGTTGTTCATGTTTTGTTTGATTGATTGATTTATTTTCATTTTGGGCTCTCTTTCTAAATATAGAAAACAGAGGTTTATAGTTTGTTAGTATTCTATTTGTGTCATCACTCTCATAGTCACCCCCAATAATTTTTCATGTACCTAAGCCACTGTTTGAACTATTTTGCCCTGTCCGTGTCCCATAAGAAAAAAAAGAAAGAAAAAATATTTTTTACCTTATATTTATTTTTACCGACGTAACAATCAACACCTCTTCGAATTTTTGATTATTCCTTCTTACGTGTACAACAAAAACCAATTATAAGAATAAATAGTTTTATGTATGAGTTTTGCTTCGTTTATCATATCTTTAACATTGAATTTTTGTTTAATGGTTTTTTTTTTTTTTTTTTTTGGTTGGTGGATGTGTGCAGGTTATGACCAATGGAAGGTTCCAAAGTGTGAGGCACAGGGTTCTGACAAACAGCTTGAAATCAAGAGTTTCAATGATATTTTTTGGTGGACCACCTTTGAGTGAGAAAATAGCTCCATTACCTGCACTTATGAAAGGAGAAACAAGCTTGTACAAAGAGTTCACATGGCTTGAGTATAAAACATCAGCTTATAATACAAAATTGGCTGATAATAGGCTTGGGCACTTTGAGAGAATTGTAGCCTCGTAATGTTACATAAGTTTCACCTTTTTGGGGGAAAAAAGTGCATGGTGGCTTAATAGTACTTAAAAAAATAGGTTTGAAATAGTCGACCGAATTACTCAACAACCGAAAAATAAAGAGGGTAGTATCTCAAATTTCCAATAGATGGAATACTTTCACTTTGTATTTTCTTTGTTGCTTTGCTTGGTTTGTCTCCTGTTTCAGCTACAAACTTCTTGTAACCACCTTTCTTTTTAATAATATACTGTAGTTTCTTTTTTATTCCAAAACTGTTACAAGATTATTATCATTATCTACTATTATTGTAAAAATCGAATTTACTCAGTTCAGGTTACCTATGGGCAATAAAAATGTTAAGAACTCCTCCACAAGAAATCAAAACAATGATTGAAGGGCTAGCTAATTATATTTCCCTCAAATATATTATCATCATTTTATATAAATTTACTAATTAACCAATTTGTTATAAAAGGTTTATAATAATCTGATATTGTAATCAATGTGACATCACAAGCATCATTAATAAAAAAAAAATTGTTATATTTAAAATTTGACACATTAATTTATAAAAACGATATATTAAATTTTGTAATATTTTTAACATCACTGTTAATAAACGAGCCAGTATCATGCACATGGACTTCAGCGGCATGTCCAAGATGTTCAATACCTTTTAAGTTTTTTATTTTTATTTCTATGAAGTGATAAAATTGAGTAAGAAGGTCTTGGTAGCAAATTATAAATTTAAAACTTTAAGAAACAAAGACTACGCTGCGGAATTTCAACAATCGATTTTTCGGCATATTTTGCTTGGCTTAAACCGATAATCACATAAGAGTTTTAAGATTGTTCTACGTTATCTAGAATTAGCATTCACATAGAATTAGCATTCACACAGATCAGCAATTCATGAACAAAAACGTTTCTTTGACGGTGTTACACGCTACTAAAGTGATGCAAACATAATCCACAACTTAAGAACCTTACAACACTTTGCAAACACTATGAAAAATACAAATTTGTTCATTAAACAATGAGTACCACTCATGGTGTTTATATACACATCACTCCATTAATATTGAGTGTGACAGTGTGTATAGTGGGGCAGAGTAACTTTTCAAGCAATTATTCTATAACTCGTTAATATTATTCTTAGTGGGGAATACAGAAGGACATGCCCACTCTCAATTTCTAACAAAAACAATTACTTCAAATATATATATGTTTATATAAAAAGAATAAAGTGATTTAAAAAAAGTAACAATCTTTCGAAATGGACTAATAAATTATATTTACTTATATATATATATATATATATATTAAAGAGACCAACCGTCCTTACAAATTTACAATATTTATTGATAAAACCAAGGAAGTGTTTTTATCAAAAAAAAAAAATTATAAAAAAACCTAAGAAGTACGAAAATGAAATTTGAAAATAAAAATGGTCAAAATTATGTCGATAGCAGGAGGTAAATTATTATCTCGTGTGGGCTCTTCTGGGTCGGGACCAGTTTCCCCGAAAATGCATGCAACAAACCACGGCTTGCGCCACAGCTCGTTATTAAACCGCGTGAAAAGAATGTGACTTTACACACTTCACATACATTGATATTGGTTGCTATCTCAGCCCTTTGGCTAACAACAATACACTTAGGCAAGGAGCATGTGGTTCAAACATTGATCTTGGTTTTGATGCCGAGTGTTTTCCTAGTCGTTTCCCTTTTGTTTCCTTCTCTCCCTACCCCAAAAAGTATCTCCTTAGTCAGTTTTTTTAGGAATATAATAAATCAAAAAAATTTGTTTGCACATTTCAATATCCATACTTGATACACGTCACTCACAAAATGTGGACATCAAGTATTTACAATTTTTCAACTAATTTCCTCACTTTCTTAATGGGTGTGTTTATTGAATGTAGGTATTAGAGTGAGATAGTCATGGACCCATATGAAAAGAAATTGCCATTTGTATAAACAACAATGGTATTGATGGGTGTGTCCTGTTTTAGAATTTGAGAAATATCTCTACTTTTCAAAAACTAAATTACAAATTACACATTTTTAAGTACGATAATATTTTACTTTTTCAATTTAAAATTTTGAATTTTTATCCTTACGTTATATAGAGCTTTGATTCAAGTCATTCAGTTAAAGTCCTTGATAATATGGTCATTAGATGATTTTTCTCCCATTATCTAGCATCACACACGATCCGTATTGCATCCATTTTAAGATCTTGGAAAGAGCTATGGAGGTTGTTGAGGAAATGGTAGATGGAATGGAAGTAGTGTACATTTATTATATTCCCGAAGTATTCGCTAATCAACCATCCATCAGCAACAAATTTGACTCTAATAGAAAATTCAAATTTTGCTCTATAGGTTGATAGGAATTTAAGGATATCATTCAAAATTCTTAGGAGTTCCCCTAAATTGTATGTGTTATTTTGACTCCTAGTCATGGAAATTAGAAAATCATGGGATATCATAATTCAATTCTCCCAATTTATGGCATTCTAAATTCTCACCTAAAACTTAGGAATTTTGTTCTCCCACGTATTATACTTAAGCAAGAATCATTAAAATTGGGCATGGAAATTTGTATTTGTAATTTTCTTTTTGAAGGATTGATAGATATGTTAACATATTTTTTTTTCCTCCAAAAAATGACTTAATATAAAATTTTCTTATCCAGATAATTGTTTATTGGTATCAAATTGACTGATAGTCGGGGTGTCCACCAAGGAAGTCAATACCATACCGAAGGCTGTACCGGTTTGGCTACCGGTACGGTATATTTTGAATACTTATCAATACCGATGTACCGTTTCGGGTTTACCGCTATTTTATATATTTAATATATATATATATATACACACACATACACACAAAATCTCTATTTACCATAAAACGTTACCTCAAAAATCCATGTTTACAATAAAACATTACTTCAATTGTTCATTGCATACAAACTTACAAAGAAAAAAAAAACACAATATAAAAAACAAAAAACTTAATTGTTCATTGCTTACAAAGAAAATAAATAATACAAATAATTAAGTTAACACAAATTTAATACAAATTACATAGGATCATCTACTCCCATCCATCAAAAGAATCTACATCAGGACCATAATATACATGAGTATTAGCATTTGTCAACACAACATCATCGTCACCATCATCATCGTCAAGAACAACAACATCATCATCATCATCATTATCATTATCTTCCAAATTCATTGTTGCTAATGGCTCTTCAATGCTAGCCTAATTCACATCTTCCTCAGTTAGTGACAAAAATCCAGATTCCTCAGCTACCCAATCCTCCATTAAATCAATATTATCAAGGCCTATAGGATCCAAGTAATCCTTTGTCCTTCTAATGTTCCTACCAAAATCAATATCATACATTAATGACATTTTCTAATCATTCAAAATAAAAATTAAATATATTTAAAAATATATCTTTCTCGTAACAATAAGTTATAACAAACAAATACTAAGTCATTCAAACGTTTATGCTCAAGCCTATTTCTCCTCTTAGAATGGATAAACTCAAATGTGCTCCAAGCTCTTTCACAACCAATTGAACTACAACACTGACTTAGCACTCGAATTGTAAACTTTTGTAATTCTGGAGTGTCATTTCCAAATTGCTCCCACCAAGCAACTTCCAAAAATAAAAGAAAGTATTAATTTAGTACAAAGCAAATAACATACTTTCAAATGAAATATATATATATATATGTGTGTGTGTGTGTGGTGTGTGTGTGTGTGTGTGTGTGTGTAGATACATATAGTATACCTGGATTTAGTTTTTCACGTTGACGGATTGCCATAGGCATTCCAAAGTCACCTAAACCCTTTTTGTATGCTTCAATTTGAGAACTAAGACTATCTTGCTCATCAGGATCAGGAACCAACCTTGTAATGGTACTATGTAGGCCTTTTGTAATTTCTTTTTGCTTCTTAAACGAAGGCCTAAAGAAAATTTTAGGATTAAGATAACAACTTGCTGCATGTAATGGACTATGGAGTTGTTTATCCCACCTAGCATCAATGACACTAGTAAATGGTATATATGCAGAAATTTTATTCTTCAACCTTGCTTTTATATTCTCTTTTACTTTATCCATTGCCTCATACAAGTATCCCATTGATGATTTTTCATCCCCATCTACAAAGACGAAATACTCTAACCAAAGGCTCACTAATCTTCACTATTTATTGACATTGTAACCAAAACTCTTTATCTTCCAAAACAAGTGCAGCCACCTCCTTTCCCATGACATCTCTAGCATATCGAGATTCAACCCATTGATCACAAGTAAACATTTGCCTAAGTTCTTTCTTGAACTTAGTCAAGCATTGAAGACCTAAAAACTCAGTTGCAAACCTTGTGATGGTTGGACGAACCAAATCCCTACCATTAGTTAAGTCAATTTTCATTAAAGATAAAACCTTGCCATGGTTGTATATGAATTTGGTAATCTTTTTAGCCTTTTGAATGGTTTCATGAATGATAGGAAAGTATCTCCTATCTAAAAAAATTTTCAACATTAAATCAATGCAATGGGCTGCACAAGGAGACCAATAGAATGACCCATATTTCTGCATTAGCTTCTTTCCTGCAGACTTGTAAGCAGAATCATTATTTGTAACAAACTGCACAATGTTCTCAACCCCAACTTCTTAAACAACTTTATCAAACAACTTAAACAATGTATCTGCATCCCTTGTTAGGCCTGACATATCAAGGGATTTAAGAAACATAGTACCTCTTGGACAATACACTAAAATATTAATGATTGGAGTGTTCCTTTGATTTGTCCACCCATCTGACATTATTGAACATCCATAAACTTTCCAATCATTTTTCACATCTAAGAGATAATCATTCATTTCACACACATGTTTTTGTAATAAAAGACCCCTTAAGTCATGATAAGAAGGTCCCTTAAAACCAGGCTCAATAGCTGCTATACTATCTATAGCTTCTTGATAATACACAAAACGAGCTACATGGAAAGGTATATTAGCATGGTACCACCACCTTGCAAAATTCATTCTTGCCTTCTCAACCATTTGCTTTGAGGCCAAAGAAGATTTTATGGATGGTTGAGAATCAGGAATTGTTCTTGGAGCAAAAAATGATTTAATGTTGAACCTTTCTCCAACTTTTTCTTTCCCTTTGGTGTTATAATTACTAACTGATGAATGACTCTTTGAACCCCCTCTCTCATTATCATTATTACCTTCATCATCATCATCGTCATCATCCTCCTCTAAATCATAGGGATTTGCAATTTTTTTACTAATTCTTCTTTTTTTTCTTTTTATTTTTCTTTAAATCTTCAAGCAATTGTTTCATTTGCCATTTTACATCTTCAGATACTTTTTTACATGCTTCAAGATCACCCTTGATCCTAGCTAAATGATACTTGAGCCTAGTAATTCCTCCCCCCCCCCCCCCCCTTATCATTTTAGAACAAAAAATACACTGGGTGTTATTCCTCGCATCCGGCACAGCACGGCCATAAGCCCATGCTGGATCCTCGGATCTTACAACCGGGCCAGACGCTACGCTTGATTGATTTTCAGTCATAATTCACACTGCATATATACCATCAATTATTTGTTAATAATTCTAAGTTATCTTTTTATTAATAATAATACTAAGTTGTAAATTACTAATACTATCCCAATATCTCAAGCTAACCAAAATCAAGAATGAAATAACTATTCATGAACACAGTAACCCAATTCATGAACACAGTAATCAATTTGTTATTTATCACATCATCTGAATCTCCATTCCACAGCAAAAATTAAGGCAAAATTTTACCTGAGGCTGAGAGTGAGAAACAAACTGGCCCAGAGACACAAAGCAGCTGAGAAAAAAAAATTCAAGCAGATTTCAGCATTAGGCACTGAAAAAAAATTTATGAAACAATCTCTCATACCCAAATAGATTTTTACACATTATGTCATTCACATGCATTAAAAACCAAAAAAAAAAAGCAACTCTTAACTAGTAACAAAGCAAAAAAATCGAACCAAAGCAAAGAAAGCAAAAAAAAAAAAAAAAAAACATGACAGAACCAAATCATATTAAAGTTTAATAGGATTTGGTTATGTCATGTGACTCATGTTCAATTCGAAACTCCGAATTTCGACCAAGAAAAATCAAAATCATATAAAATAAAAATAAAAAACAACACACATACCAGTTCTGACTTCCGACCAAGGACCTCGATGCAGTGTAAACTGTAAATTAATTTTTTAATTTTTTGTTGAAGTGAAGTAGAGAGTGAGACGCAAAAAGTGAGAGAAGTGAGAACGAGAGAGTGAGGGAGAAGAGAAACAGAGAGGGAAGGCTGCGGCAATAGCAAATAGGAATTGGGTGGGTAGTGTTTTTAGGATTAGGATTAAATTACTATCATGCCCTTAAAAAAAGCCACAATTACAACAAAAAAAAAAAAGCAACAAAATACATTTCGGTTCGGTATTCATTTACCGGCCGGCACAGCCGGTACGAGGCCGGTACACCCGGTATTTTCCCCGGTACGGTATGGAGGGTGTACCTGTACCGATGTACTAACCGGTACGGTACGAAATCGCCCTCCCTGATGTCCACAGATCAATTTGGGTTAGGTTTGAGTTCAACCAGCACCTGATTCGATCCCATTTGGTGGTGGAGAACTAGACTTGTTGTCAACTGATAAGGGCGGTCAAATTGGACATATTTGATTCCCATTGGTTGTGGTCAAATTTGGGCGAAATCAATAACAGCAAAGAGGCAGAGCAACGATTGAATCTCATCGGATCCAAAGAGATCTTGCTAGATTTGGTGAGAAATTTGCTGAATTTGACTTGATTCTTTTCCAAAATGGGTGGATCTCTGCTAAATTTTGTCAAATTTGAAGGTTTTCATAGTCGAATCAGGCCGAGGTGGATACTGGAGGATAAGGCCCACCACTCAACCTACTAATATCGGTTTTTGAAGGTAGAGACCCATTAACAACTGTTGGAGTCGCGGGATCGGGCAAATTGGGTACGTCTAGTTGGGTTGAGTGGGTAGGTGACTTGGATTGCCTTAGCTTATAATGTGTCTTTGTTTCTCAAAAAAAAATGGTAATTATTCCACATTGCTTAAAATAGTGTGTTGTGTGTAGTATAACTTGTCACACCCTCCTTTAAAAGTTCTCATGGCTTTTAAGTGAAGTTTATGGTTTGGTTTGGTGTGAGAACCTTATTCCCTCTCCTTTTCATGTGAGTGTCTTTGTTTCTAAAAAATATAAATGGCTAATAGTAGAGTTTTGATTTCATTTTTTTTTTAGAAGGTTTGCTTTAACTAGTGTTCCAAATAGATATGTTACGATCAAGTATCTAGCATGGCTTAAATGCAAGTTTAACCATATGTATATAAATTCTTAGGCACCCTCCTCTTGCAATCTAATTTTCAAGGGTAGACTCTGCTTATGGGTTTGTGTAAAGATATTGGTTATGGTTTTAACTCACAATTTTCACTTGATACACTAATATTTTTTTATTAATTTCCCATGCATGTATGTATGTTAATTTGTATGTATGTGAAACATGCTAATCGAATATGAGTAACCAAACAATCTACGGATATCTAAAATCAATTCAAAGTACTAATCGGACGCTAAGATTTTCTCAACAATTCATTTAGCCATGATTTTTATAAATATATATATATTTTTTTTTTTAAAGAGAAAAACGGCCAGGAATTTAAACTCGCGAGAATCTTAAATTCTCATATATTAAATTTAGGTCGACTAAACACTGATAAGATCATTCTAAATCATAATTATCTTTTGAATTTTTCGGAAATCCTTCTTTGAACAAATGATATAAAAATTGAATATAAATCCAAATATCTACAACCTCTATTATATTAAGAAAAAGCCTTGAATTGCTCAATTGCCCAATTTTATCATTACCTAGTTGGGTTTGGATTGTGTATTAAGTCTGTTGACTTATGTGGAGCCTAGTTTTTTGAAACAGACTTAGAAGTTTTAGGATTTTAAATGGTTATTATTTTTGTGAGGCTTAGTTCATGGACCAAAGGCCTGGGCCTATTTCTGGACCTGTTTTGGGGTTTTATGTATTATTACTTTAGAATCAGGGTTTAATATATTGTAACCAATAAGTCACCTTTCCACTATTTTCTCTAACATAGTGAAAATTGCTACAACTATGTGGATATGAGCATAGTATTGAACTATGTAAATCTTTGTGTCACAAAGCTGAATATTTGGAATTGTATTTTAAAATTTGAAAATTTAATATAGTTGATGTTTTTACTCCCTTTACTAAATGGATTTTTTGATTTTTTTTCATGTTAATAATGCTAAACAGTGAACTATGAAGACGAAAAGTCTGAACAAAATTGGCTTCTTCTTTTAAAATGATAAATGGATTGCGGTGGGATTGTTTTGCACAACGAGAATTGCTGTGGTATTCCGAAGAAACTGAGTCAAGGACGGTGGTGAGAGTACAGTCCTCGGGAAGTGGATATATATTGCTTGCAGTCGCAGGAACAAGCTTCCTAGGACAGTGAGGTGCCAACTTAAAATCAGAGATTATATCTCTTTGGAACAAAATTTTGCATACTTTTACTACTTTAGCGAACAAAAACTGTGACATTTTAGTTTTATGTCTTATAGGTGGTGTCAAATCGTGCACCGCATGCAGTGAGCAGAACGAGTTGACTGCAACACGAATCCCTGATTCTCTCTATCCGTGAATGCAGTGTGCTGGCATTTTTATTTTCTCTTAAGGTATGATTATCTTTTGTGATGAAATTGTGAGGTATTCTTTGGATATTTGACATAGAAAGAAAAAATAAATGACCAGTAATTTTGATCAGACATAGAGGCCGTTTTGGTTAGGTGATTTGGTAGCTTAAAAACGTTTTTAAAATTTAAAACGTCATTTTGCAGTAAAATTCTTCATAATTCTTTTACAATTACTTACTTTAAACCCAAAATAACATTTTGCAACAGCTTATATAAACGCACAGATCTTTTTTAGAATTAGGAATTCAAAGATTATTAAACCAAAATATTGTTGCTCTTAAAAAACTGAAGTCATAAACTCTATACCGTTTTATGTAATTTTCCCCTATAATTTTATACTTGCTACTTCCATTCATGCACTATTAGCTAGCCATTCAACGTCCGGGTCTGTTTGTAAAATAGAACATTGCGATTCTTATTTTTATTATGTTTAGTCACAGAACAGTAGGTTTTCACTATTGAACTCATTAGTTTCGTCATTCACATTCATAATCTTTCATAAGATTCATTAAACATTTTTCTACTCAACTACACATATATGACCCGTGACACCCGTGATAATTTTTTTATGTGAACACGTCGAAATGTCAATCCATCTGTAAGTAACATAATAAATTATAACCTTTATGAACTAAAAGATA
Organism: Castanea mollissima; assembly: GCA_014183005.1. Classification (NCBI taxonomy): domain Eukaryota; kingdom Viridiplantae; phylum Streptophyta; class Magnoliopsida; order Fagales; family Fagaceae; genus Castanea; species Castanea mollissima. Next base: position 17,677,511 of record JACAVU010000003.1, on the reverse strand, counting down.
TATTTCTTACTTAAATCATCCACACAGTAAATATTAAAAAACAAAAAGTGCCTAACCAATAACCATACCGTTCAGTATAAAAAATATATAATTAAATAACGAAGTCATATAAACTCTTCAAAATTAAGCATAAACCAAAAATAACTCCTGATAAAACATACCTACTAGATATTATTTGAACTTCTAATACATAAATTCCCCAAAGTAATTGTGAGCTTGAAATCTCAATCATAGTACACTTGAAAGCAAGAATATTTGTGTCTAACGATCTCTTAAAACTAAGAGCTTTAGCAATTAATCTGAAAAATATCGAAATAGTATATAATGATTTGTATAGTCCAGTACGTCGAAATATCGAAATAGTATCGAAGTAGTACACACCATTGAGTGAGGTGACGAATATAAGGTTAAATGGATATAAAGCATTATCAACACACAAAAAAAGGATATCAAAGATTATTCATAAAGGAATAAGGCAATGAATCATGATAAGAATTAAGTTCAAGATATGGTTCATACTTCATAGAACTAAGTTCAAGATAAGTTCAAGATACGGTTCGTACTTCATAGAACCATGTCTTGTGTATTGGGCATCACAAATACGAGCAATGTCCCATGTATTGCCCTCACGAGAGAGGGTCAAGTACAACTTTTTAAATCACAACCATTACTTCTTCGACAACACCACATATAAGAATAATGTGATTGGGATCACAATCCATATATATAATATATCTTGGCACATGGGACGAGTACGACTTTCACAATTCACGGTTATAAATCATAAGTAAGATTATACGAACTCAAGAAGGACAACAACATATTTACATTATTATTACACAAGGTACAAAAAATATCACAATTCATGGTTATAAATCATAAGTAAGATTATACGAACTCAAGAAGGACAACAACATACTTACATTATTATTACACAAGGTACAAAAAATATCACAGGCCAATAATGATTCAAATACACAATTATAAAATATAAGAACAAGTGACTCATTTTAAGTTTTAACGAAGTGAAGTGTATGGAATCTGTCAAGGCATGCGCAAACATAGGAGAAACAAAACGTACCAAGGTGCAATATCAGAAATTTAAAAAGTCTTTTCAAAAATATTATATTTCAAAAGGATATGTATAAAGAAGGAAAAGAATAGATTATCAAAAACAGAAGGAAAGGAATACTGCATGATGTTTACTTGTTTAGTGCTACTTTTAGCTTAAGGGCACACAGCTGACTAATTAACCAAAATCACTTGTAATAAGATTTGTCACAATGATCCTCGGAGTCTAAGACAAATAAGCATAACAGCATCAAATAATATATTTAATTATACACTTGCAGCATCACTTTACAAGAAAATATCTCTTACTCCAAAATCTCTAAATTGTTATTTTATCGAATAGTAACTATTAAAATTATTTAGTGTCCATTTGGAATTCACTTATTTTGTTGAAACTGAAAACTTTTTGCTAAAAGTACTATGGATAAAGGTAAAAATTAGCTGAAATAGTACAATAAGACCTATGAATAGTACCAAAAAGTGCAGTGTAACTCATGAATGATAGCAAAAATTAGCTAAATAGTAAAATAAGTTCGCAAAAATAATTCATGTCAAACGCACACTTAATTAAACCTATCATAAATTTAGCTAGCAATAATTGAAGATGCCTCAAATCAATTAGGATCTCGCAAATTCTCTGTACCACTTTTTGTGTACCACTCTATGTTCCACCAGTCATGAGTTGTACACAAAAAGTGATATAGAAGATTAACATTAAACATGGTTCTACTCATTTTGAATTCTTATGCTTAGATGTACAAAATTAAAAACCCCAATTTAAGAGGGAAAAAAATCTCATTTTTATTACAATTTAAATTTAATTAGGTATAATCATTGATTACCTCACCAAATTAAACGTCACTTGAACTTGGACACCTTAATTTCATGTAGGAACCATTGATTTGTGATCAAAGCAAATAGATCCTCAAAACTAAAGCCCTAAATTTCACCTAAGTCCTAACTTGAATTATTTCAAATTTTTTATTATTCTCAAATCTATTCTAATTACACTCAATTAAAATTAAAATATATTTTTTAAGGGTACAAAATCCTAATTATATGTTCCAATTTTATATTGTTTCAACGAATTTGTTTAAACCATTACTATATGGAAAATCACTAATTTAACCAATATATATATATATATAATACCCAAAGAGCAACTTTTGTTAGATCAACTACTCTACCATAATCTAACATGAGGAATACTATTGACACAAACTATTTTACAACATTTTTATAAACTGCTAATATGACTTTAGCATTTACTAAACAATTATTGGTAAATAAAAATGTAATGTTAATGGTGGATCAAATTAAAACTAGTAAGAATTTGTCAAATAAAAAATTTGTAAAAATGTTATAAAATAATTGACTGTAACATTACTCATCTAACATAATTAGAAATTCTAAACTTTAATTAATATCCTTAATTTCATTCTTAAGCATTCAATTTATCGGATTAATGTTCAGAAGACAAAAACCCCCCAATTTGTTCATAAATGATATAACCCTAACCTTAAAATTCTAATTATTAAATAAAAATCTCTCAAGAATAATACTCTCATCAACTTGGGCAGTTCAATCATCAATTACGGCCTTAATTTTAGGGTATATCATTTTTGTAGAATTTATAGCTGGAATACAAAACCAAGCTAAGCCTAAAATCTAACCTCAATGATGAAACCTCTCAAATTCCTACCCAAGCAGTTAATATAATTACGAAAAATTGACGAATACAAGGCTGTTTGTTAGGGACATATTTATGTAATTGGCTAGTCTTTTAACAAAACGCACTTTACTTGTAATTGGGTAGATCTATGATGGGTTTAGTACTTCAAGAAATAAGTATTCAAGTTAAGCATTGAAGTCATGTAAGTCTGACCAAGAAACAAGTGAAGGGAGTATTGTTCATTAAAGCTTGATAGAAGTCTCAACAGAATCCTTTCTATCAAGATTTAATGTTAAAGCTCGACACAAGCTCGACACAAGCTGTATTTATCAAAAATTATGAAATTAGATTTTTCAAATCTGATTATACACATATTTCTATGTATCTGTGTAGGGTTTCTTTTCTCTCAACCCTAGACATATATAAGGATTATTTTAAAAGCCGTCGCGCATGCAATTGTGTGACCTAATGCAAAAAGTGGCCTAGTTCATTATTCTCTCTGTAGAAGCTACTACTTCTTTACGCCAAGGGTTTTGTGACCAAGGAGCATCCTGATCTTCATTGTTTATGAACTGAAGAACTTTGCAGCCAACAATCTTCTTCAAGTTGGTGAGTTAGTCACGTACTAGGATCTGTGCATCATTGGTTAGTCACGTACTAGGATTCGTGCATTGAACGAAGAGATTGCCGCTACAATATGAGTCCAATTGGGTATTGCGGTAAGAGTTCAACTATAGGTTAGTATTTTGGGATAAGCCAAAGGATTTAGTAAAATTCCTTATACTTATAACCGCGTGTGATTAATAATAGTGGATTCTCAAGAGTGGTGTAAATTCACCTGGTGGGGTTTTGCCTCAGTGGTTTTCCCCATTTGTAAACAAATCACTTGTGTCAAATTTATTTTCCGCTGCATTTAGTTATTTGGTAATTTGTTTGTGCTACACACTATTGCATATAATTTGACTAATTAATTAACTTGTTGGTTCATTTTAACCCAACATTGTTGATCAAGGCTGCCATATCAACTACTATGATTGTTAAATTCATACTAGAAGGCATGCCATAGATGCTAGTGTTGGTCATTGAAACTGGAGAAATCTAGTATTTTGTAATGGAGCAATGTTGAGTTGGACAATTTGGGAGTCTTAGATGAGAAAAAATTATACAACTTTTTTTAAGGGTTGGACTTACTGCACACATCACAAACACTAGGAAATCACCACTTAAAGTTACAATTCTAATTACTTTTGGGAGTGTGTAAAATTATATAAAACAGTATGTATGTAATAAACATTACTCATTTTTTAGTGGGTAAGAGCATCCACATTGGTGGAGCTATTTTTTTAGCTATTTAGCACCATAAAAAGTTACTTTATCTATTTTACCTACTCACTTTACAAAACATTCAGTATCAGTGGATCTATTTTAACTTTCAACACAACAAAATAATATAAATATCACAATAAAATAATATATTCTCTACAATAACATAATATATCCACCCAATAAAATAATATATCAAACCCAATAAAAATTAATTTCCCAATAACCCACAACACAATGATGATCATCCATAACCCATAGCAACCATCAAAACCACCATGATCACCCACTAGTTCACATCACCCGCAGCACCATCAAAACCCAAAACCACCATGATCCACCACTGACAACCAATCAAAAAAGAAAAAAACCCACTATGATCAACCCAACCAAAAGCCCACTAGATCATCCACAGTAGACAAAAACCACAGTGATCAACCCAACCAAAAACCCATATCAAACTCAAACAGCCACCACCAATCCATTGTGATCAACCCAACCAAAAATCCAAACCAAACTCAATCAACCACCGTGACCAAAAACCCAAAACATATCAACATTGCAACCCATGAACCCAAAAATCAGATCAAGGGCGAGATGGGTCTATGGTGTGGGTCAACAGCATGGGTCGGGGGAGTGGTCCAGTGACATTGAGCTTTAGGGTGGGTCGGCGGCGGTGAGACTCTCAGCAAGGTGAGAGTTAAGAGTGAGAGGTGAGAGTTGTGAGAGAGGTGAGAGTTGAGAGAGAGGTGATAGATCTAATGGGATGAGTAAAAGAAATAGAAAAAATAAATAAATAAATAATATTTTAATAGAGGTAGAATACTTTTTTTTTTTTCTTTTTTTAGCATTCAGCTACAATGCACAGCCATATATTGTCGTGCACTATAGCAATGTAGGTAAAAAATTTACCTATACCACCATTATTGCAACACCTTTTTTGTACCATCATTATAGATGCTCTAAGTGCTCGAATTGTCAAACTTAATGCCTTAGAAAAAGTCAACAATAGTAGTCAATGGGCTAGTTAACGGTCAATGTTGCAAATGTGTCAAGGTTGACTCTCTGGTGATGAGATTTGTCATTGACTGATGAGATGAGAGTTGGTATATTTGCATGTTTGGCTGATATGGAGCATGGATGCATAAGGCAGGGGCTTTTGGGCAGATCGACCTTTCGAGTGATGTGGTTGATGACTTGAAATAATGCATAGAAGGTTCGATCTAATAAGGATACTGCTCAACCGGAAATACCAAGAAAAATGTCATACAAAGGAGAAAAGAGACTCGTAAGACCTATGACTTAATACTAGGTCCTTTGTTGGGGACATTTTGCGATATGGGCCAAAAATATGTGAACAACCCAAATCTCCCATTGGGTTATTTAGAAATAATTATTTGTGAAGAGTATCAAACCCAAAATTCCAATATTTGGTGAATAGAGGCTAATGGTGCTTTAACAAGAGAGAAATTAAAATTCCAATAACAAAAATGTTGAAGAATGCATAAAAACAACATGGGTGTAAAATTTTGACCCACAGTCAGTAAGAAGAGAAAATTGAGAGAGGTCATGAGAAAGAGAGGAGAGGTTCCCCTATACCTATATATCCACTCCCAAGCTTTGGAATTGTGAGAATTATTGTTGGCTGAATGTGCTTTTATTCTAAAGTTTCGACTCTAAGGGGAAAACGTGATTGATTTGTTTTAAATCTGATTGTGGGCTTTTATATTGATTTTTGAGTGCTCTTAGTGATTGGTTTTTAGGTTCAATTCATGTGCTATATTTTTATTTTTGGGTGCTCTTAGTTTGCCTTTTGTTTGGATAAAAGGGTTGGCTTACTTTTATCATCATTAAGGGAAATGCTTGACCAGACCCCCATTGGCTCCACATTGTCAGTTGTTTCAGGCCATTGGGGGGCTCACCTAACTGAGAACTAGTAACAGGAGTTGGCCAATGAGAGTCAACTATGTTTAAAAGCAAAAATGGGTTGGGGTAGAAACTTTGGGCTATAATCAGCCAGAGCATAAAAGCTCTTTTAGGGTGGAAATTTCAGATACAAGATCTCCTCCATGAGCTTGAGGTGCTACCAGCATCCCTTGCGTACTTGGTAGCAAGCTTGGGTTGGGCTCATGCAAAAGGTTTAAAAGAAAACCGATGCATACTCTTTAAACCACACTTCCTCAATTTCCCTAATAAGTCACATGAGTTTGGGTCATGCTTAAAGAATAAAATAAAAATATAGTACATGAATTGAGCTTGAAGAAAAATGTGTCACAAAAATAGATATCAACTACATGTATTGAGGAGACTTAAATATATAGGCATTGTCTAGGGCTGGTAGTAAAAACAAGTACAATTTGAAGAAGAATATAAGGCACAATAGGCCCAACTATTCTTGTACCTAAAAGGGATTATAAGTTAATATTTGTGTTCAATTTTAGATGCACGGTGGTTGACTCTCATTTAGTTTCAATTTGGGAATACACATCAAAATTTTATTGTTTAATTATTTATATATAGTCATTTTTATCACTATTGTATCATTGATTAGCAACACACTTTATGGAACATTATCTTTTATTTCAAAAAGAACTTTATCTATGCTATGGATTGTTAAAAAAATAGGCCAAAGCATCCACAATTTATGTCAAACTATCCATAATTTATGTCAATTTTATTAATATAATTCAGCTCCACTCTTTTCAGACTCGTGAAATCTTCTTATATACAAGTCCATGATTTCAAATCTCTGTTTTTTACTCTAAAAATTTGCCTCTTGCATTATTCAAGAGAGAAAATGGCATGAACCGTTTGTCTTTCAGTTTGCTTTTGTTAGAAATACTGAATTCAGTAATATTGTATTTCACACAAAAATAATATACATGAGTGCCTTTATATAGGAGGCATATGAGGGTTGTACAAGCAAATATGAGTGCAGTACAAGTAGTACAATATGTGCTATACAAGTAAGTAACCTAATTGGGCCAAGCCCACAATACATACGTTAACAGCCCCCCTCAACCTCAAGGTGGATGGGAGACCAGCTTGAGGTTGTCAACTAAATCACGAAGGCGTCCCTTAGGATGAGACTTGGTGAAGATGTCTGCAAGTTGATCTTTGGAGGAGACGGAGAAGAGCTTGAGAGCACCATGAACAAGATGATAACGGATGAAATGACAATCAATCTCGATATGTTTAGTCCGTTCATGGAAGACATCATTGTGAGCAATGTGAATGACACTCTGATTATCACAGTAAAGAGGAGTAGCAGAGAATGTAGACACACCTAAGTCCTTAAGAAGCCATCGTAACCAAAGGAGCTCAGATGTAGTATCAGCAAGAGCACGATATTCTGCTTCAGTACTGGAGCGGGCCACAAAGGTTTGTTTCTTACTTAACCAAGAAATCAAGGAAGAGCCAAGGAGAAAACAATAACCAGTGGTGGACCTACGATTAGTAGGATCTCCAGCCCAATCAGCATCAAAGAATGCACGGAGTACAAGAGGGGACTGAGATGAGTAGAAAATGCCATGGAAGAGAGTGCCCTTCAAGTATCAAAGAATGCGCAGAATAGCAGCATAGTGAGTCGACTGTGGAGCAGACAAATACTGGCTGACCTGATGAATAGCATAGGAAATGTCTGGACGAGTGACTGTGAGATAGACTAGGCTACCAACCAATCGTCTATAAAGATAAGGATTAGATAATGGCTTCCCCCCAAGGGAGTTAGATGCGCATTAAGCTCAACTGGGGTGTCAACAGTCTTGCTGTCAGTGAGTCCAGCACGAGACAAAAGGTCAGAGGCATACTTGGCTTGAGTAATATAAAGACCATCTGAGGAACGAGTGATTTCAAGACCCAAGAAATAATTAAGGTGTCCAAGATCTTTCATTTCAAACTGCTGACTGAGAAAATCATTAAGTTCTTGTATGCCACTAAGGTCATCACCAGTTATGATCATATCATCCACATAGAGGAGAAGTAAAATGGTGCCTTTATCAGTACGACGAAGAAATAAGGCAGCATCATAAGGACTGGCAGTGTAACCCAAGCGAAAGATGGTAGAGCTAAATTTTGCAAACCAAGCTCAAGGAGCTTGTTTAAGACCATATAGTGCACGTCGAATGAGACAAACCTTGTTTGATTCAATGGAGAGACTTGGAGGAGGTTGCATGTAAACTTCTTCACTCAAATCCCTATTAAGGAATGCATTTTAACATCCATCTGAAAAAGATCCCATTTTCTAGCAGCAACAACAGCCAAGAGGGCACAAACAGATGAGATGCGAGCAACTGGAGCAAAGGTCTCTTCATAATCAATACCATACTCCTGTGTAAAGCCTTTTGCAACAAGACAAGCCTTATAGCACTCAATGGACCCATTGAGCGAGTCATAATCTTGTAGATCCACTTACAACTAACCACAGACTGTCTAGGAGGGAGAGTAACCAGGTCCCATGTATGGTTTTTGGTTAATGCATCAAGTTCCTCTTTCATTGCAATCTGTCATAAAGGGTCAGTGGAGGCCTCACGATAGGTTTGAGGCTCGTGGAGTGTAGCAAGTGCAGTGTAACAATGATAATCAAGTAAATATGTAGGAATGGATCTTACCCGGGTTGAGTGACGAGGTGGAATGTCTGGTGGAGGTGAAAGGTCTTATGGAGGATCTTCAGGCGGAGCAGGAGCGGGGGACCCAGGCGCAAGGTGGGGTAGCTCGTCATCAATCTGTTCATCTTCGATCTGTCCAGAATAGGCATCAAAAGGATCTGGAGGTTGAATAGAGAAGTCCAAAGGAGGATCAAGAGGATTAGGAGAAGGAGCATAAGACTCCTCTGGAAAGACATCAAGTACAGATGAGGTAGTGAGGGAAGAATGAAAATGAGAGAGTTCAACAAACAAACGGTGTTCCCAAAAGACAACATTACTAGAAACATGAAGACGATGAGGGACAGGATCATAACATCGATACCCTTTTTGTGTTTCGCCATAACCAAGGAAACAGCAAAGTCTAGATCAAGGCTCAAGTTTGTTGTGCTCATGAGGCTGAAGAAGAACAAAACAAGCAGATCCAAAGGAGCGAAGGTGATGATAGTCAGGGGGTGACCCAAAGAGGCGCTCATACAGAGTTTGATTATGGATGACAGTGCTTGGAATGCAGTTAATAGTGTGAACAACATAAAGAGCAGCTTCACCCAGAATGGGGGAGGAACCTTGGCAAAAAGAAGAAAAGCACGAACAGTGTCAAGAATATGACGAAGTTTTCGTTCAGCTCGACCATTTTGCTGAGAGGTACCTAGACAGGTTAGATGATGTACAGTGCTATAGGAGTATAACAGAGCTTGAAAAGCATATTGAGTATATTCAAGAGCATTATCAAAACGAAAATTTTTTATTCTTTTGGAGAACTGGGTTTCAACCATTTTTGCAAAGTTACTATATATTAGCAAAATTGCAGAATGAGATTTCATAGGAAATATCCAACTGTAATGAGAATAATCATCGATAAAAACAACAAATATCGAGATCCACCAATACTAGCAACAGGAGAATGTCCCCAAACATCCGAATGAATTAACTCAAAAATACTATTAGAAATAAAATCACTATTATTAAAAGGTAAAGCTGGTTGTTTTCCTAACTGGCATGAAGTACAATCAAAATTGTCTTTGGACATAGAACCTAACAGACCTTAGAAGCTAACTGTTGTACCCGAGAAGAGGGTGCATGACCAAGACGAGAATGCCAAAGTGAGAGAGAGGGTAAGGAAGACACCGCAGCAGCAACAGCAACAACAGACATCGGAGCAACAAGTGGAAGATGAAGATTGTCCACGGGAAACATACGCCCAACTCTAGGGCCGGTCCAAGCTCTTGCCCCGTCCTTGGATCCTGCACAATACACCCAGAATAGTAAAAAATAACCTACTTCAACTAATTGTCCCACAGAACACAAATTATAGGATAGGTCAGGAACATGGTAGACCCTAGAAACAGAGAGGTTGGAGGTCGAAACAAAACCTAGACTATTCCCATGCATGGTGGAACCATCAGCTATATGAATATTTAGGGGATGTGGAGCAGGGTCAAGTTTAGAGAATAAGGGCGAGTAAGGTGTCATGTGATTGCAACAGGCAGAATCAAAAAGCCAAGTTTGAGACTTACTAAGTAAAACTGAGAGATCAATGGAAAGAGATGCATTACCAGCCATACGAACAGCCTGAGCTATGATCTCCTGTAGTTTAGTGGGTGAGAGGTTGATAGTGGATCCAGAAGACTGGGACTCAGCTGAAATAGGAGGCATTGGCGGAGTAGACTCAGTATTTGCAACTACAGCAGTGGATTTGTTGCAACAGTAACAAGTCTCAATAGTGTGGCCAGGACGCTTGCAATAGTTGTAGAACTTTTTGTTGGTCTGTCTGCGACAATTGCTAGAGCTAGAAGGATCACCTGAGTGCTGAGGTTGCTCTGTGGGTGGAGCAGAAGGAGTAAGCACCAGAACATTAAGCTTATTCTGGGCTTGAAGAGTTGCAAGGCAAGCTTCTTCTCTTACTAACTCGTTCACAGCAGTATCAAGAGAGGGAAGAGGACTACGGTTAAGAAGCTGACCTCGAATGGGCTCATAGTCCTTGTGGAGTGACATTAGGAACTCATAGAGACGAAATTCATCTCTAATAGCAGCATATTGTTGAGCATCTGTTGAGCATGCCCAAGTTGGATCAGAAATGTCAATTTGGTCCCAAATGAAGCGAAGCTGATCATAGTAGTCATTGATGGACTGCCCCGGTTCTTGCCTAAGTTGATGCAATTCAACCACTAACTGATATTTCATGGATCCGTGAGTAGTAGAGTATCTTTTGGCCAACATATCCCATGCTGATTTTGCATCATCAAAGTTGCCCAACAAATTGGAGATGGAGGGAATGGAAGTGTTTCGAATCCATGTGAGGATCATGTGATTGTGACTATCCCATTCAATCATGCGACCGAGGAAGGCAGTATCTTCTTCACTTGCTCCCTTCACAGGAATAGTGATTGCATCAGTACATTAATGTCAAAGCATACGACCCTTAAGAAAACTGCGTATAGCTTGAGACCAAGATAAGTAATTCCTAGTCCCTTCCAATACAGTATTGATGGGGCGAGGAAGAAAACATCATTTTTATCCATTTAGAGACACAATATGCAAAAACACACTGCAAAAATGAAATCTACGTGAAAAACTGAGTAAGAAGAACCTGGGCTGCAAAAAAGTCAACGGCTAGTCAAAAGTCAACGGTTGGTCAACAGTTAACAGTCACGGTCAACGATGACGTGGCGGATGATGTCAGCAGAGCAATGGACGATGACGTCAGTGATGACGTGGCAGTGATGACGTCACCTAGGCTGACGTCAGCAGGAGCAGGTCTGGCGCGTGGCGGCGTATGATGAAGTGTTTCGGCGCGTGATCTTCAGTCCAGAAGCTTTGGGCGACGCATGAGGGCGCGTGGAGGCTCCGATGACTGTGAGGTTTTCACAAACAGGTAGATCGGAGCAAGACGATCTTCGTGGTACATTCGAAAAATTTATCGAAGCAATATTCACGGCGGTGCCGGAAAAGGCAGTGGTCTTTGCAGTGTTCGAACTCCTTAACGGCGGCTGCTACAGGTCCGGAACCTAAGGACGATGTTTGGAATACTCGAAGGTTCAACGGCGTAAAGCTGTGGTAGTTGTTGTGACAGCGAAAGCAATATTAAGAATGGAGTTACACCAATAAAGACAAGACTACTAAGAAAAGGTCAGAGCAGTGGCTCTGATACCATGTTAGAAATACTGAATTCAGTAGTATTGTATTTCACACAAAAATAATATACATGAGTGCCTTTATATAGGAGGCATATGAGTGTTATACAAGCAAATATGAGTGCAGTACAAGTAGTACAATGTGTGCTATACAAGTAAGTAACCTAATTGGGCCAAGCCCACAATACATTCATGCAACTAAATAAAGGTGTCAATTGCCTTTTCCATCATTTGCAGGGATGATGGAACTAAATGCTTCATTAGACTTGATTATGATAATTGGCCACCAAAAGCAAATCAACTCGTCTATTGTAGATTCTTCGGTTTTGGCTTCAAATGTTTTTTTACAAGTTGATTTTTCCTCGTTCTCTGCAGCTTGTACCTGATCATTTAAACAAAGATGCTAATGCTAAGGTCCTAAGGATATAATTGAAACCAGTTAAGGTACATATGATTTTTCTTTGATATTGTTAAGTAATGTTTTGTGTTGGCTTGATTTCATTCCGTGCCAATTTGCTTGTAATTCTTTTCAATATATTGTATTTGTGGGATAATGTATAATTGGGTAGAAGTACTTGAGCGGAAGTTGTTGTTGATAAGAAGAGCATGCATTTTGCTGGATGCTCCCGCGAAATGGACATGTTGGCAAAAAGGTTCCATCTTTCTTGAAAGATTTTGCGAACAAACTCATCACCAATTTAACTCCCGCAAAAGTCCCAAACTTGAGACAGACTAGTGCATGCTCTATCCTATGCTAGTTCAATCCCAATCGATATATCTAGTTCTTATTTTAAAAATATTTTTAAAAAAACCTAAAGAGAATTAAATAGCAATTTTTTGATTGCCCATTTGAAAGTAAGAGAACCATACCCATTGAGATAGCCAAATACTTATCCTTCTCTTTACTCTCCCTCTCACCATTGCCATATCAACGAGAGAGATTATTGTAACCATCACTATATACATCATTCTTGAGTGTTGAGAATTGATTGGAGTTGGGAATCATTAGAAAAATACCATAAATCTAAGGAGACTTGGTTGCTTCTAGTAGGCGGCTCAACTTGTGGATCCGGCAACTAGATGGAGAAAAGACTCAACATGGTCAGTTGCTAGTCGAAACTTGAAACGATCCACTAGATCATTTTAGTGTAGGTGATACAGAGAGGTTTTTCTACTCGGTTCTTGAGCTTTACTCTTCAATAACACATCTGATGTTAGCTTGTGATTTGCTTATTCGTCCTATCCAATTTTATATGCTTTAGATGTTTATATTTAAGACCATGCAGTATTGAATTAGTTAATCACTTATATTTGGGATAAATTGATGATATAGCGTAGAAGTGATTAAGCCCTAAAATTAGAATTTAGGGTGTAAATCATTATCTAGGTTTTTAAGTAATCTCTCATATATTCTCTACATTTAAGAAACCCGCCTTTCTTTTCTCCCTCATTTCATTAAAATCACTAATTGCTTAGAAGATTTGGGTCTTCCATGCCTTTTGAATGATCTATCTCTCTTTCTTAAATTTTTCCACAGGTCGAGTTTGTGTCTAACTTAGAACCAACCCGATCACTTCAAGTCCCTAAGATTTGGACCCACCATCGACCAGTAGGAATAGTTAGTTCGGGTGGGTCAAGCCTTCACAAGTAGTTGTCAATCCTTGGCCGAAGTCAGGCTAGAAAAAGTAGTTTCTAATGTCGTTGAGATGGATGCAAGTCACGTAATATTAGGTAGACCTTGGCAGTATGATGAAGCTACTTATAGGTGTAAGGACAATGTATATATATTCTTTAAGAATAGAAAAAAAAATAGAAAAAATTATCTTTGGTCCTATTAAGGAAGGCAATGTACCCAAAACTTCTGAAGTGGAAGGGAAGTCATCTCTTCATATAGTCAACAGTGAGGATAAGTTTGATAAGGAAGCTAGGGAGTTGAAACTAGTTTATGTTGTAGTGGTGACAGATGAAGAACCAAAGAAAGTTGTTGAGATACTTGTTGTAATTCAACAACTGATCAATGAGTTTGAAGAGTTTTTTCCAGATGAGCTGCCTGCAGGTTTACCAACAATATGTGACATCCAACATTGCATTGATCTAGTTCATGGAGATAGTTCGTCAAATCTACCACACTACCAAATGAATCCTCAAGATGGTCAAATTCTGCAGGGATAGGTAGATGAGCTTCTAAGTAAGGGACAAGTTAGGGAAAGTATGAGTCCATATGTGGTACCAGCATTATTACCCAAAGAATTATAGGAATTGGCACGTGTATGGATGGTCAATCCATCAACAAGATTATAAGTTAGGTATGGATTCCCTATTCCTTGACTAGATGCTATGTTTGATAGTTAAGTAGGTCCAAATGCTACACTAAGCTGGATCTCAAGAGTGGGTATCTTCATATTCAAATTCGATGTAAGATAGAATCTACTATCTAATTTTTGTAATTATATAATTTTGGTATTTTATGTAATTTTCATTATTTTAGTTTAGATTATTTATTTCCTTATATTTAGGTGCTTTTAATTCTTTTTAGGTCAAATTTGGTTCTTGTTATGGTTAGGTATTAATTAGGACTTATTTTAAAATATATTTTCTTCTCTGTCAAATTTTTCAAAGCTCCTAAAATAGGTCCCTAAGTCTGTAAATGTTTTTTTGAGAGATTATTATTAATAAAATTCAAACTTTTTCTCAAACTTTTCTCTAGTGGATTCTAGACCTATCATTTAAGAAATCCCTTATGGATTCGAGGTTTCCATCAAAGAGAGCATCATGTATGCTTTCTTCAAGCTTCCACGACACCAGTTGGTGTCAAAGCCTTGACTTACCCTGGTCTGATGGTTAACCGGCATGACAGTAACCACTACAACAACAACAACGAAGTTGAAGATGCAACTCTCATTAGGGCTAAGTTCCACCAATTTTTTGAAGAGTGACAGCAAAATATGTGCGAAATCCGGCAAGGGATTGCTACTCATCTTGCTAGGAAATCATATCACAACAATAATGATCAACATATTCAAAGACACACTCCTAACTACAAGAAAAATACATTCTTTGATGGAGATATGTGTAAGTTGGATTTTATTGACTGGCTTCTTGATTTGGAAGAGTATTTTAATTTTTGGAAGATTTGTGATGAAGAAAAACTACGACCTACATCAATATATTGGGCGATGAAGTAGAGGAATGGTGCAAAGACATTCAAATCAACAGAAAGCATCAAGATAAAC
Source organism: Castanea mollissima (assembly GCA_014183005.1). Taxonomy (NCBI): domain Eukaryota; kingdom Viridiplantae; phylum Streptophyta; class Magnoliopsida; order Fagales; family Fagaceae; genus Castanea; species Castanea mollissima. Next base: position 17,662,435 of record JACAVU010000003.1, on the reverse strand, counting down.
ATCCAATTCGATCTTGGCAAAGAATGAAAAGGGTATTAATTGATTTATGGTTTCCTAATGACTATTATGATATACTAGATTACACAAGTGTTTATTATAAATTTATATATTCATATAAAAAACAATATGTTCAAAACATGGAAGGTCAACCACAAAACCAAAATTATCACAACCAAGTCCATGTGTTAAGAAAAGACAAGAGTTTGAGAGTTGACAAGATGTAGTTAGTTTCTAAAGAAAATTTTGAAGTGATTAAAAAAAGATCAAGATTTGCAACAAGTTGTTGAATTGAAGCTTGAAGATACCACCACTAAATAATTTGATGAAGAGGTCAAAGAAAAGAAGGTTGAGTTGATTGTGGATAATCACAGAAATCAAGAGATGGTAATTATTGAGAATATCGTGGAAGATTCAATTGAAGTCAAATATGAGGATGAATCCACAACTCACAATCCCCAAGTTTTGGTTGATTTGTTGAAGATGAATGTTGATTCTCTTGGAGTAGAAAATTTCAATTTTCTTTATCAACTCTTTGTTGATTGATGTTGCAATTAAAATGAAGGCCAATGAAATAAACTTTTATGGTGTATTTCAAAACTTGATCAAGCTACTACAGCATTCAAGTATTTGTTTATTTGAAGCGGAAGATTTTAGATCTCGACTATCAACTCAAGGACGAGTTTGTTTCAAGTGGAAGGGTCTAATGTAGGACAAAATCTACTATTTAAATTTTGTAATTATATAATTTTGGTATTTTTATGTAATTTTTATTATTTTAGGTATAAATATTTATTTATTTCCTTTTTTTTTGGATGCTTTTAATGTTTTTAATGCTTTTAAGGTCAAATTTGGTTCATGTTATGGTTAAGTATTAATTAGGACTTATTTTAGAATATATTTTCTTGTCTATTAAGTTTTATAGAGCCCTTAAATAGGGACCTAAGCCTATAAATGTTTTTTGAGAGATTCTTATTAATAAAATTAAATAGTAGATTCTAAGGATGAGTGGAAGACAACTTTCAAGACAAATGAGGGGTTGTATGAATGGATGATAATGCCTTTTGGATTGTCTAATGCTCCTAGCACTTTTATGAGTCTTATAAATCAAGTATTAAAACTATTTGTTGGGACATTTGTGGTAGTTATTATGATGGTATCATGATTTACAATAAGATGTAACTGCCTACTATAATTATTTGCAAGCAGTACTGAAGGTGTTGTAGGCCAGTAAGTTGTACATGAACTTGAAGAAGTGCAACTTCTTGACTACTAAGTTGTTGGCCTTACGCTATGTGATTAGTGTTGATGGGATTCATGTTGATAAAGATAAGGTTCATTCAGGCAGGGAGTGGCCAACACCAAAGACAATGAGTGATGTATGCAGCTTTCATGGCCTAGCAACCTTCTACATGAAGTTTATCTGAGATTTTAGTAGCATAATGACTCCCATACTGAATTTCTAAAGAAGGAAAGTTTCTCACAGGGAAAAGAGGCATAGCCAAGTTTTTTTTTTATCAAGGAGAAGTTAAGGACTGCAAACACACTTTGGACATGGTCCCTATACTTGAGCTTCCAAGAGTGAGTCAAGCTACAAAGAATATGGTTGATTGTATTCAACCCATTTAAGAGACGGTGAGGCAAAAACTTAAAACTTCGAATGCCAAGTACAAGGGAGCTACTGTTAAGAAGTGGAGTGAAAAGATCTTTAGTGTTGGGGATCTAGTGTTGGTCTACCATCAAAATGAGAAGTTTCCTGTTGGTACCTACAAGGCTACAACAAATTGAAGGACAAGAAATATGGGCCATTTCAAATTACTAATAAGATCAACAACAATGCTTATATGGTTGCTCTTCCACTAGACATTAATATTTCTTCTACCTTTAATGTTGCTAACTTGTTTGACTATCATCCTTATAATCCTCCTAATTAATGCACCAGGTAGTAGGAACTCAGGGTCGAGTTCTTTCCAAGTGAGGGGAATTGATATAAAATAGACAACCATGGCCTTCTTGGAACAACAAGGGTGCCCGAAATCATGGAGCAAGGCAAAAAGGCACTGGCAGAAATCACTGTAGTGACAGTGTCGGAAGTAGGGCTGTCCACGGGTTGGTCCAGGTCGGGTTTGTGCCCAACCCGGAACCGACCCACCGGAATCGGGTGGCAAAAAAATGCACCCGTCGCCGACCACAGGAATGAACGGATCGGGCGGATCAGACCATCAAATGACGGCGGACGGGTCGGTAGGGGTCGAAAATCCAGAAAACGGCGAGAACGGCACGAATACGGCGAAAAAAGGCGTGAAAACGGCGAAAATCCGACATGAAAATGGCGAAAATCCGGTGAAAATTTTTGAAGTTTCTCCAGATCCAGCCTAATTTAGGCCATTTTCGGCAAGATCTTGGCCAAATCCGGTGAAATCTTGCCGAGATCTTGACGAAAATGGTTTAAATCTCACCGGATCTACCAAATATCGCCGATAATCTCACAGATCGGTCGGATCGGTTTTGATCGGATTCTGGAGAAGGAAAACCGACGTCCGACCCGCCAAACTCGGGTTTTGAAGGAACAAACCCGTTTTCGACCGCCGGAGAAGTCGGTTCGGTCGGCGGCGGGTCGGGTTCGGTCGGCGGCGGCGGATGAGTCGGGTTGGCCGGGTCTCTGGACAGCCCTAGTCAGAAGTGCATAAAATTTGGCTGACTGAAGAGAAACAATCTTCTAATCAAATATAATGGCTTTGCCATGTGGTGTGCCTAAATTTTGGTGAATTCCTTTGTTTAGGCTCTGAAAATAGTGATTTTGCCGCTTTTAGTCATTTTTGTTTTTTTTAATAACTTTTTGCTCAAAAGTCAAAATAAGGTTCCATTTGTTTTTGGGAACACCATTAAAGTGTGTAGTTTTTGGTTTTGCATTTAACTCAATTTTCCATTTTTTGGTAAAATTCAATATTTTACTACATAATTTCATGATTAGTGCAAATTAGGGTTTTGAACAGTTTCCTAGTTGTCTAGGGTTCTATCTTTTTAGTATTTATATATTTTGTAGCATCCAAAGGCAAAGGAGATTATTATTAGTAAAATTCGAACTTTTGTCTATTATTTTCTCAGGTGGATTATAGATTTATCACATTATGGATTCAATGAACCCCACATGGATTCGAGCTTTACTACCAAAAACTAGAAGTTTAGTTTCTACTTTATCTAAGAGAGCATCATGTGTGCTTTCTTTAGGCTTCCACGATATTTGTTGGTATTAGAGCCTTGCCTTACCCTAGTTTGATGGCTAACCAACAAGACGGTAACTGCCGTAACGGCAATGATGAAGTTGATGACCTGGCCCTCGCTAGGATTGAGTTCCACGAATTTCATGAGGAAATTCAACAATTATGTGATAAGAGTCAACATTTTCATGAAGAGAATCAGCAAGAACTGCACAAAATTCACTAAGAAATTGCTGCCCTTCTTGCTCGAAACCCTAATCTTAATGATTCTGAGTAATGTGATAACCAAGTGCATGGCCCTCCCTGTGGTGGTTTGATTTTGGAAGCCAACCTAGCTATGACGATTACAATAGTGAGGATGAAGAGTATGTATAAGAGGTCCTCAGAGATCGGCATGGTACTATAAGGGATTTTGGTCGTAATTATCAAGATCATAGAGATAATCGTATGAAGATAGAGTTACCATCTTTTAGATTAATTGTACATAGCAAATAAATGCATGGTTTATCCTTTAATTTATGTGCTTTTAATTAAGTTTGTGCAATCCTTATATAATTTCTCTTGTGGGGTGGAGGTGTTAAGATGCTAACTTCTTAGTTATATTAAATTAGAAACGAATTAATCCATGCATGAGTATAAAGGGCATAGTAGCGATAGGATGCTTTGAGATCTAGAGTTATACATTGACATTAAGCCTCTACCAACCCATTGTATCAAATAAATGTCATGTCTCAAATTGGATTAAAAATGATAGTCTTTTTCCAATCATCTAATAGTTCTTCTCATGGTTTTAAAAATTGGAACAGTCAAAGAACCGGAAAAGAGATCAGTTCTCTTTTTCCTAGTTTTTGACAGGTTTTTTGGTTTTTATCAGACTGATTCTGTGTCTGGTTCCCGATTAAAGCGGTCAATCCGGTCTAGTTTTTAAAACAATGGTTTTTCATGCTACTTTTGGGTGGGATTGCTTACCCGTAACTATCATTTTACTCTTCTTTTGTTTCAAATGGTGATATTGGCCTTTCAAAGCACATAATTCGACAGACAAATCTTTTCTTATGTGCTTGAAAATAAATTTCCAGCCTGCCCAATAGTCTTGGTTGGCTTTGTTTTATAACCATACCTTACTTATTTGCTGGCTTTTCTATGCCAGATTTGCATCTGCCATTCTCAGTAAAGTGATTTATAATCATTTTGAACACAAATTGGGGATTCATCAAATATTCAAATTATTGGTATAATTGTTTAACCGATTGGATGTACAGAGAAATGAGTTACTAATGTGGAATCATTTTGCACACATTTAAAATTTCAAAATTTTAAATTGTTTAAACAATGATTAAATTTATTGCTTCCTGGTAGCTGGGTTTTAAGTGGTAACTTCTCATGTTATTACTTATTAGGCTACAACAAATAAGACCAAATGTGATAGAAAGGGATTCCCAAAACTTAGTCCATAATTTGATGTTCAGCATACATCCGTTAAAGGTATGAATATACAAGCACCAAACTAGGAACAAGGTGGAGAAAATTATGGAATAAAAAAAACATTTCAACTGCAAAACGGTAAGCAACCATTTCGCTCCATCATACATACATAATAAGAGTGAAGCAGGTTCCATGTTCCAATGTCACTTTAGGAAGAAAGGGTCTCATTTCTGGCCTTTCTTTTTCCACAAGTCTCCAAACATTCTAATCCCAGAACCTTTCCGCTTTCCACTTCCGAAACCATCTAAATCATCACCCATCCCAGGTGATCCCACAAAGCTAGTGTATCCACCAGTTGGTGGCTCAAACACGCCGCCAAAATGCTTATCCATGGATACACACCTCTCAGAGATCCTTCCATTCATCTCCACACCCCCAGCAAGCACTGCTGCTGCAGCATCTGCAGCTTTTCTCCACTGCTCTGTCTGTACTCTCAGCTTCTTCATCTCTGCCTCCAATGCCTCCTTTGCTTCTTCCACAGCTTTCAGCTTCTCATTCTGCTGAGCTGCAGTTTCTTTACTTGTTTTCAGCTCTTCTCCCAGTTGGCTCAACCTCAAGGCTATTTCTTCTTCTTTGGTTTGAGTTGATGATACTTTTAAAGCAGCTTCAGTCAGCTCATTTCTCAGCTTCTCATTTTCTTGTGTGAAGACCTCCAGTTCCTTTTCCTTCTCTTCTAACTTGACTATTAGCATATTTATCTCGTCGTCCTTCAGAGCCAAGTCATGACAGGATTGTTTCTCCACCTCAGGATTTGCTGGTGGAGCTTCAGTTGATAAGTCAACTGTTTTGGTATGCTTTTCAACTTTGTCAGTCAGCTGGCTGTGTTCAATCTTGGGCTCATCAACTGTCACTTTCTCCACTGGAACTTCAAAAACATCAGTGTCCTGAAGGTTCTCATCTAGACCTTCATCCAGAGGGCGGCTGTCATTTTTGTTACATTCTTGAATTTCTGTTGGAGGGTCCTTTCCTTGGATTTCCACTGGTTCTGGAACAACCGGCTTCAAAGTTTTCTTCTCTAATTCTTCCTGTGCTTCTTTCTTTGCAGCCTCAGCTGAAGCCAATTGGTCTTTCAAAATCCTTAGCTCTTCTTGTGCTTGCCCAAGTTGAGATTCTAAATCTGCAATGCGGGTACCAAGTTTCTTCTGGCTTACAGGATCAGATTGGGCACCTCTTGGGGACCTACGATCCCCTAGTTTAGGACTCCGGTCAGTAATTGATCGATGATGCAGTGAGTCTGAATCTGAACTTGATGTCCTGAGTGGATTTGGGCCTCGAGGAGACTGCCTTTGAGGTACATCTGTCCCCCTATTTATGATTAAATTCAAAAAAATAAAAAGAATGAATATAAGAAATTTCAATTACGTTGAAAGGAAATCATGACTCACTAATACACTAACAAGAAAAAATTCATAAAGCAAGGAAATTATATGCATTTAATTAAATAATTATTATCACATATTTTACTGCAACAAAAATTAACATAGCCAATTCCACTCCATTGTTATAGGTACAAGGAAATCACGCGTTTCTTTTTTATTTTATGAAATCAGGAGCTTATAGTGGTCCTTGTAATTCATATTGACCAGGGATTCCATACGAGATATGAACTATGTTGAATTATGCACTTGTACATAAAAATTTCCAGCCAAATGCACAAACCCACTAACAGAATCCATTCTTCCTTATAGATTGCTAGAAGAGTTTGCAAATCCAAGAGATCAGCATTCAATTTTTTGGGAGATTTTTATAAACCAGAACATTGATAGAATGACATTGTACAGCTCAATTAAAGGCTAATTTTTATTTTTCATGAAAATGGGATATGCACCGCAATTATTCGGGAATTCAGCTTGGGCATCCTCCAAAAGCAATTATACAATAAATCATCGAGACATTTTAGTCTTGGCAATAAAATTATTTATGATATCAAAATATTCTTATGTCAATTTCAATTGGCTTGTAGTTAGAGGTTATATGTACAAACAACATACATGTTGGATTTGGAAGTTGGAACACATTAGAATCTACTCATTATGACATCTGGTTCTGAAGCATGCATCATATTTATAGAGGACTAAGTTCTCTAACCTTGATCTTGGCATTTTTGCTCAAAGACTATTGAGTGAAGAAGAGAGAAAAGCAAGTCCTTGTTTGAAGCTTCTGATCTGCAAAAAAATAAGGAGTTAAACAAAATGAAAGAAAATTCAAGTAACAAATTTATTGTAATCTTTAAACATATTCTCTCACAAAGAAAATCCATAGAATGTATTAAAGTTGATAAAGTATGATTGTTAGTTGCCACTTGCCACTCTTCTCAAAAGCAAGAAAACCCGTATTTCCAAAACACTAACCAAAGTACATTTAGACACTACATTTCTAACCATAAGACTCAAAACTCCACATACTCAACAAATGAAAGAAAAAGGGTGGCAAGTATGGCCTTGAGCCTTGTCACCTTCACTTGGCCCAAAATCAACAAAATTGCAGTTCCATTTCCTATTCCTCTGATTTTTTTTTTTTTTTTGAAGGAAAAGTAAAATAGAAAGAAAGCTAATACTTACTGCCAAATTGCCAATGAGCTATAGGTTGACTGACTCTTCCTTCTCCATTGATAATGGGATGAAGGGTGAGATTACAAACTTACTAATCGGAATAAATAAATGTACTAGGCCTCCTTACGCACCCGTAGACCCAATACCTAGTGGTAGTGTGATTCAACCATGACATGTCTGAAAGTACACCTTCATTTTCCTCCCATACGCACCAAACTTCAAAGTTTTTGTCACCACTTTACAAAATTCATAAATAGTTTCATAATGTTCTACAACATAAGGCATATCATAAATGATCCACCACTACCCACCTACATAAAAGAAGATTTCAATTTTACTCCCACCATTCCCCAAACTTTTACTCCAATTATGTTTATTGTACTTGAATGGAACTAAACGCATGAATTTATGCAACCTACTTTTGTTAGGTGACACTATCGTCTTTCAGATGTCCTTGCCCGACCCACCACCAACCTACATGGCCATTTTTAACCAACAGTATTGAGACACTGTTACTTATGGACCCTCTATGACATCAACTTGTTCAAAAGTTTCAGGTAATAGTAATACTATGCCTTTGGCCTTGGCCTTGGTTTAAAAGGTACATGGGGAGTAAAATTGTCAAGCAGATTCAAGTGGTGTAAATAATGCATAAGACATTAAAATGAAAGTTCCGAGAAAGAAAAAAAAATACTATTACTACTATATAGTCCAACTAATGTATAGACAATCCTTCCACCTACCGACTGTGGGTAGCCCAATTACAAGTTCAATCTACTTGAATGTAGAGACAAATTTAAACAGGCAATCAGAAAGTGGTGGAATCAGTATTTTATGTAGGAGTTAAAACTGCCTATAAACTACCTCTCTTAGGAAATTTCACTTTATAACTTTATACTATACGTCATATTACACTTTGCACCCCAATGTCAAATTTACTATTAACTTGAATGAAAATCCAAAAATTTTGGGTGCAAAGTGTAATCAAAAGTATAGTTTAGAATGATCAAGTGTAATTTCTCTTTTATTTGTAAGGAATTGAGAAGATGGACCACCGAGGGTGGTTGGTCTAATGGTCATGGACTCACTCCTAAGGGTTTGGGAGGTGGAGATCCCAAGTTCAAATCCCACAATGGGAACCGCCCGAAAAATAACTCCATTCTCTCGGCTCATGCTCATTGGCATCCTCGATAGGGCTAGATGGATAGTTATGGCTCATCCGAAACCCTTGCTTTCGCTAGCCCGAGCCCAATAAGTAGTGTATTACTATGGTCACGCTCAGGTGAGAAACGTCAACTCAGGCCGCCCTTATTTACCCATTTTCCATTTAGCAAAAAAAAAAAAAAAAAAACTTTGAGAAGATAGGCAATTAAGTCTTTTCACATGATGTTATACATTTTTGTCCAAGTTAATAGCAAACTTGACATCATGGCGCAAAGTGAAACAAATGCCATAATTTAAGGTGCAAATCATTCAAAAAGTTTAAGTTGCAAAGTATAATTAAGAATATAGTTTAAGATGGTAAAATGTAATTTCTCCTTTAACACTATGTTTGGAAGTTTGAAGGAAAAGGAGAGAAGAAAAGTAAATGAGGGGGAGGGGAATAGTTTTTTTATTTTTGGTGGAGAATCATGGGAATAGTTATCCATTCACCTTGTTTGGATATTTTAAAAAAATTTGTAAAGGAAAGGGGATTAGATATCCCTTCCATTTGTTTGAATGTTTTAAATTTTTTTTTTTAGAATATTAAATATTTATAACACACACGGAAAGAGGAGAGAAAGTTTTTAAAAAACTTACAGTGGTATATATCCAAAATGGTCTAACTCTTGAATATACAGCACAGACTTTAAACCTCTTTAACTCACACTTATTTTTCAATATTTTAAAAATTAAGTAGAACAAGGAGAGAAGGTAATTTTATATAAATTGACAATTATGGCTTCTTTTATTAATTTTAAAGAAATAAATATAAATTGATATCTTTTCCTAAAAAAAAAAAAAAATTGACATTGTAAGGGTAGAATTGACATTTCAATTTTTTTAGGTAAAAATATCATTTTAGTTCTTCCATTTTAAGGTCATTATCAATTTGGTCCCCCTTACATTTTGATAACAGTCCATTCACAAGTTGACAAAAACAAGAACCAAATTAACTACAACCAAATCAGGGACTAGAGACCAAATTAAAAATTACATCAAAATGTAGAGACTAAAACAATATTTTTGCCTTCTTTTTAATCCGCTCTCTCTCTAAATTTTCCTAATTTGGGGAATTAAAAATGAGGGGGTAAAATACCGCTGCAAACCCCTCTCCCTGATCTCTTTAAAAAAATTCAAATCAGATTCATTAAACCATATCCCTCCTAAAAACCAACTTCTTAAGTCAATTTATTAAAGTAGAAGAACACAATTAACGTAGCAACATATAAGACAAGGCAAGTGTCAAAGTCTCTTCCCTCTCAATAATGCTATATAGCTGGGCTTACAAAATTTTCAACCTTATGTATGGCATCGCAAAATATCTTTATGGGGCAACCCATTAAAATATAAATAGATAAATAAAAAGAAGAAGAAAGAAAAATCCTATCTATTTGAGCAAGAAAGTGAATGCAATTGACAAAAACTTGAAACCATGTCTACTGGATAAATCAGTGGACATAAACACAAATCTCTGGATCAAAAAACAGTGTTTTCTACAACTTTTGAAAGGCTCGTTTATGTAAGAGCACTGAACTTGATTTGGATACAAAGAAGGTAAGATTTAATCTAATTTTTTAATTTTATAGCTTCTTTTCTTTTCTTATCTTAATCTAATTTTTGAATTTTATAGCTTCTTTTCTTTTCTTTTCTTTTCTTTTTTTGCAAAAAGAAAAGGCTATAAAATTTGATAATGGAGTTTTTTTTTTCCTCAAACAAACTTTGATAGTTATAATAGAAGAAATTAATAATATTAATCCAAATGACCAGACCTCTGTGGCATTGCAAACAAAATCAATGCGATAGATTTTTTTTTTTGTTTTGTCCATTTTAGTTCAATAATTGACGAGAGTTTTGCATTGAAATAACACATATTCAAAAATAATCACGTGTTAAGATCATATCATACGGAGGTCCATTGAACCTAATTCTTACTTCGACCATCAAAATGATCAATAATAAATTAATATCTAAGCTTATAATAATCATGCCTCATCAAACAGTAGTCAAATATGGGCTAGTGCTTGTCCTTTCTTGGCAATAGCAATAACAATGATACTAAAATACTAAAATCATCTTATAAAAAAAAAAAAAAAGTAATAAAAATAATAGTAAAATCAAAACTGTGTAATTTGAAATTTGAATGCTCGATTCAAGGTAGGTTTTCTCTTATTATTTATTATTTTTGTTTTTGCAAAACACTAGGCCCTTATATTTCTAATCTTCTTTCGTGGTGTGCACTTCTGGGACAGTGTAAAAGCATTCTCAGAATGTGGGTCTCTTTTTTTTAATCCCCCTTGGAAGCCCATAAGTCTACTCTATCTTTTTTACCCTTCCAAAAAAATATCTCCACGCTATATTGTTCATAGCAATTTAAATTTGACAAGGGCACAACTGTCATTTCAGCATCTTCTCCAGCTTTTCCAGACAAAGCAAGTTTATACGTAGTGGTTGATAAAAGGTTGAAAAAACTCATGCTCATGTCTCAGTCTCTCATTATACTAATTAAAGTAAAAGCCCACTACACGCGCCACCACCAGCGTCACAATTTTTTTCTTTTACTATATATTGCTTGTGATACAAAAAGTATTAGATGAAAAATCCTTTGTCTAATTTTACAATATGCTAAAATGATTGTGAGTGGTAAACACATTTTACCCATTTTCGATAACATATAGAGACTAAAGTCATGGATTCAATATTTTTTATCCAACTTTAATCACACAAATCAGCAAATTGTGATAAGAGTGAATATGGGTGTATCCATAACATTTGAGTATAGATTTAGTAACGACTAGAACATGACAACAGAAGTGAACATCGAAGTTTATAATAAAGTGCTTTATATATATATGAGTTAGCATCGTACAATTATATTATTGGGTCATAGATAGGACCAATAAAAATTTTAAAAAAAAAATCAAACGAACAGATCAAGAGGCCAAGATGGTCTGCCGTGAGATCTGAGGAATTACAAATATAAAACTGCATTGTTTGACCAAATTAACATCTTTTTGTTGTTCTTTTGTTTCTTTTCTCATCAGTACGTGTGTGAATGTGTCTGTATGTGATCCTACTAATATGCCTTTGGTAGCTGAGGAAAGTAAACAAAAGTCCAAAAAATAAAAATAAAAACTTTGGACTATTCAGAATCTAACAAAGTATTAAGGGGTGGAATGGTGGGTACTAATCATTAGATTCCACCTTTTAACTACGTACTATATAATCATTTTAAGCAGATCAAAGATGAGCAAAAATAATAATTAGTAAACAAAGTTTGTGCTGAGCCTAAAACAAAACAATAATGGGAGATATTTATTCATGGCAAGTATGAGCTAAAAGAAAATGAATCTGACCTTGATATCTTTGTACAAGAACAATGTATCGTTTCAGTTAGATAATTCTGTTGTGGGATCTGAGTGGCATCAATTGAAGAACTCCATGAGAAAACCCAGTTTGGAAAAAGAGAGAGAAGAATGAGAAATGTTATAGGTAGAAGAAGAGCGTGGGTGGTGTTTATCAATGGGGGCAGCTTTTGCCTCTTTTTGAAGGACAATGACTGGGCGGTAAAAAAATCCACCAGCAAAGCTATTAAGCTAGAAAGAGAGAGATAGAGAGAGAATCATAGAAATAAGAAAAGCTAGAGAGAGAGAGAGAGAGGGGTTTGAAGTTTGAAATAAAGCTGGTTACTGTGATAGTGGAGTTAAGAAACAACAAGAGGACGAGGACAGAAGTGTAAATTTAGTGAATCGGACTAATAAATGTGTAGTGTAATATAAATCTTGGGGAATCCAACCTGTATCTTGCTTTTTAACTCTTGTCTTTTTGTCTCTTTTCGAAATTTCAAACATTTTTTCTATGTTCCAAACACTTCCACTTGTTTTCTAGTAACACACAACAGTACGTGCATTCATTTTTTCTATGTTTTTATTTTTTAATGGTTAATGTTAGGCTAAATTGACCAATTTTCACACAAAGTACCCGCGTATCAGCCCTCACATGGCAAAACATGCCGAAATTTACTGACTCGACTTAAGTCCACTCCTTCTAACTCCGCTTGAAAATTGAATTTTTTGACCGAACAAAAAACAAGCCAACCAGTGGCCCTTCAGTTTTTTTTTTTTTTTTTTTGATGGGCCAACTCGACCCGACTCAGCTAACTTATGACTTAACCCTTTTTTTTTAAAGGTTTTATTTTTCAAAAATATTTAGACTACATGCTAAAGTGCTAAGTGCATAGAGATAAAGGCATAAAACAATGCACTCATATTACCTAGCCATTTAATAGCCACCATTTGCAGTAGTCATGCCTCCATTTATTAAAAAAAATTAATGAAATAGAAAAAAATACAAAAGGAAAAAGCATCTACAAGTATACGTCTACACCACTAAATATCTAACACTAAGGCTGCGTTTGGTTGAGTGTAAAATATTTTTCGGGTGTAAAATAATTTCAGCTGAAAATATTTTCGGGAAAAGAAAATATTTTTAGGTGTTTGGTAATATTTTAAAAAATACTTTGAAAAATATTTTCCAGTGTTTGGTTGTCATCTTGAAAATATTATAGAAAATGCATTTTGTATTTGTTGCTCACATTTTCTCACATTTTCTCAGCTTCCAAACAAATATCATTTCCTGATATAGAACAACAAAACCCAAAAAAAAAAAAAATAAACTCATCAAATTTTCTTAATACAGCTCAACAAAACCCAAAAAAAAAAAAAAAAACTCATCATCAATTTTTCTCAATACAAATCAACAAAACCCAAATCGGTCAGAGAAGAACGAAGAGAGAGAGAGAGAGAGAGAGGCGACTGGCGATGGCGATGGCGAAGGGGAGATCGCGTCGGCACGGCGCGGCGAAGGCGAAGGCGAGATCGTGATCAGCGATGGCGAAGGCGCGATCGGCGAAGGCAAAGGCGTGATCGGCGAAGCCGAAGGCGCGAATCTCACCGCTGTTGGGGTGTGACGAGGCCGGTGCGATCTGGGGTTGGAGCCAGTGCTAGGGTGCGACTCGCCGGTGCTTGGCACGATCTTCTCTCTCTCTCTCTCTCTCTCTCTCTCTCTCTCTTTGCAAGTCTGTGAGCTCGGAAATGGTTTGAAGTGAAAATAAGAACGGAAATGGTTTTACAGGGTTTTGGGGCATGATTTACAGTCAACGGAAATCATTTTCCGTTTGACTGAATTTTCCAAGACAACCAAACACGCCCAGTGGTGTATTTTCTTTTCCAGAAACTATTTACTGCCAAAACAAAAGCAGCCTAAGTTAAATACTAAGTAAATAGAATTAAATACTAAGACTAAGTTACTAATACTAAGTCTAACTAGCACCACCACACAGTTTTGGTACAATGGTCACTTCACAAATATAAGTGCTTATGGGGCGTTGGGGGAGGGGAAGGGCTGGGATTTAAGTCTCCAAGAGGGAAATTAACACACATATACATTTAGATTAGACTAGAATAGAATTTCTATCTTGTAAAAAAAAATTAAAAGTCTAACTAGCACAAAACTAAAGTAAAAGAAAAGGTTCAAAAGTTCGTATCATTAGTAGACTTTAAATCTGAAGTGTGTAAACTTAAAATATAAAATTTTTATGCCACTAAGAATCTATCTCTCTCTCAAGTTGTAAATTTGTAATTATAAGCATTCTGGCTATAAGTTATTAACATGGAAAATTTTGTTATTATGACTATAAAGAATTTTATTATTGTTCAAAACTATCGGAATGGGAAGGATATGGAAAGTTTTATGTCTTTTGGGTTGTTTTTTTTTTCTTTACCCTCACATATATAATAGTAACACAAATTGTTTAATAATAGTAGGCACTCACTTAACAAAAAAGAAAGGGTATTATGTGCAATTCGTTTCCTTGATTGATTTGATTCATTCTCTCTAAAAATTTGACATATATATATATATATATATATATATATATATATATATATATATATATTTTTTTTTTTTTTTTTTTTTTTTTTTCATGTGAAAATATGGGCCGGCCCGACCCACCCACAACCCATGTAGCCTAACCCGTTTTTAAACCTAGTCTGTTTTGACTAGCAACCCGATTGACCCAACCCGACCCGACCATTTTCCATATCTACATCAACCTTAAAAACATAGAGACAAACTAGTTCTTGAACAATGGCTAGATAGATGAAGTGAGACTACAATAACTTAATAAACCTTTAATTCTCTCTCTCTCTCTCTCTCTCTCTCTCTCTCTCTCTCTCTCAAGCTTGATTCCAATGAAAGTAAGAAAAACTATAATGGGTTGATTGATTTGGCTATCGTCATTGGCCCTCTAAGCGTGGGTTGGCCTATTTGCTAGTAGGTGTGGGATAGTTAAGCTAGTTGGGTCATAATCTGGGTCACAATCTGGGTCACTTTAGTGGTGGAGGACGGTGGTTGCGTCATGAAGTGGTGGATGACAATTGTTGTGGGTCATCGTCGTGATGGTACTTCAATGCCTTGGGTCTCTATTGACACATTATGGGTCTTTTTTTTTTCCAGTGATCTGGGTCTATTTTATCTATGTTTAATTTGGTTGTTGATGTTGTGATTTGATTTTTTGATCTGGTTTTAAGGGATGGCAATGATTGTTTGATTGGGTTGGAGGCATCAAGCATGACTATGATGTAGTAGGTTTTGTTTCATTTGTTTGGATTTGTTGATGTTGGAAGTTTCATTGAATTAGGGAAGAATGATGAGAAAAACATAATATTTTAATAGAATAATTAATGATAGAGTATTGAGGTTGATGTAGTGGTTTGTGAATATTACAATAGCTAAAGTAACAAAAGTTGAGTTTTTGGGGGTCAATTTGGCTAAAAATTCATTAAGGCTAATGCTAATGCTAATGCTTCAAGTATTAATAAATACTGAATTATGAATTATAATACACATTTTTCAAAGAATAAGATATTTGTTAATAATTCATTGGCTTACACAATGTGCTTGTGTATAATTTTTTGAATATTTGTATCTACTTTGACTATTTTTTAAAATTTTAAAAATATATTATTTAATCAAGTTTTAAATGAAATTTACTATCTTTAAGGCATTGTGGAAAAAAAAAAAAACTTTTCTTAATTACAAATTCAGTATTTTAACAATTCACAAGTGTGATTCCTAAAACCTTATGATATCCATAAGGTCTTGAGTACCCTCCTTCATTTAAAACAAAAACAAAAACAAAAACAAAAACAAACAAACAAACAAACAAACAAACAAAAATAAATAAGGGAGAAAGTTTTGTCATTTGTATCATTTAAGACATTCAATTTTCAAAATTAAAGTAAAAAACTCCCTCAAGTCGCTTGTCTCTTAAATTTTAATGATATAAATAGTTGGAATTTTTGATATAGTAAATTGGATCATTTGAGTGTATGTTGTGTAGACATTTATTAAGATTCTATCAAATATTTTCTAAGGGTTCGATTGATTGTGGATGGAAAAGTAGGAGGATAAAAAATGGGTAAGGGATGGAAAATTGAGGAGATTAAAAAGATTTTAGTTTTCTCTAATGGTGTTTGGTTGGGATGATGGAAAAGTAGATGGATAGAAAAGTTTTTAGTTTAGTTGAGAAGATAGAACGTGTAAATTATATAAATTTACTGCTATGACCCTACTACTAAAAAAATTTAATAGTATACAAGGAAAAAAAAATTAAAAGATCAAGTAGAGGAAAAAAAAAACCAAGGTAATATAGTGTGAAAAACACTATTACATAAATGGGTAATTTTCTATCAAACCCACTCATTCCCTCCCATTTTATCCCCAAATTGGGGAGAAATTTTTTTTACCCCAAGTAGTAGGCTTGGGGAGAAAACTCTTGAGCCCCATCATTTTCACTCTCTCCTCCCATTCCCAACCAAACACACTTTTCTCCCTTATTTTCTCTTCTTTCCACTTTTGTTCCCAACCAAAGTGTATCTTAGATTTATAAGTGATTGTGAGTACTCTCAATTGCAACTTTTTTTTTAGAAGGAAAAACTTGCTACTTAATTATTCATGAATGGGAAAAGCAGACAGTATGAAAGACAAAATGCCTTGTGGAACAGACTCCATCGAAACGAGTAAGAGAAAAGAATGTCTTACTCTCTAGGCTAAGACATGTGCAATTGCATTGCCTTGCCGAACAACATGAGAGAAAGAAATACTCTAAAAATAGTTTACAACAGTTGAAATGTCTTTAATGAGATGGCCACCTTGGGAATTTTCCATACCACCATGTCGATGTCAATTGATAACAGATTTCGAATCTCTTTCAATGATAGATTTGTCAAAACCTATTTCTAGGGTGAAATTCACAGCTCACTTAGTAGCAAGCAATTCCAGAATTTCGACAGTGGGCGACTTCTTAATCTTCTCAGAAAATGCAGCCATGACTTCATCTTTGGAGTTTCGAATGACCACTCCAATTCCGGCCTTATCAGTCTCTCCAAACATAGAGCCATCAAAGTTTGTCTTCAGGAATTCAAAAGCAGGACACCATTTCTTTGAGACAGTTTGTCAATTGCTGTGAGAAACACATACTAGATTTTTGTAATCTCGAATAAAGTCTCATGCAAAAATTGATATTTTATCTAGCAACAAGGAAGTATCATGGAGACATGGAGACAAGATTGAGAGACTTGAGGCCTATCAACAACATTTTCTTTCCATTCACAAAGAAGCTTATATCCAGATTAAACTAAGTAGTTACCTGATTTTACTTTAGGCTAGATGAGAATATTGGGTTGAGGAGTAGAACACAATGGCAGTTATTTGATATGCTGAGCTTCAAGTGGATAAAAACATAAATCAACCAAATGAGTATTCCACCAAACTGTATTTGAATTAATGAGAGAGTTTACAAATGCTTCAAGATGTAACAGAGTTTGTAGGGAGGAAATTATGCCATAAGAACCTGAAGAAGAGTTAGCTTCAAAGATAGAGAAATTAGGGAAATACTTTGCCTTAAAAACCCTATAAAATAGAGACTCCGTGTCATGAATCAAGCACTAAACCTGCTTGACCAATAGCTTCATTAAATTTACAAAGATCCTTGAAGCCTAGGCTACCTTCCACTTTTGGTTGGCATAAAACCTCTCATTTCTTCCAGTGGATTTTTCTCCTATTTCCCCTTTAACCTCACCAAAATTTACGAATAAGCATATCAATATCTTGACAAAGCCTAACTGGTAGCCTGAAGCAAATCATAGCAAAAGTGGGGATTGCTTGAACCACTACTTTCAATAAAACTTCTTTCCCTACTTAAGAAAGTAATTAATTTCTCCTTCCAACCCTGCACCTTTCCCCACACTCTGCCTTTAATATAATTGAGGCTCGCCTTCTTATTCCTCCCAACCATTGTAGTTAGACCTAAGTATTTTTCATACTCTTTTATCTCCGAAACCCCCTACAAGTTTTTCACTAACTCTTTTGCCAATTTAGAAACATTCTTGCTGGAAAAAAAAAAAAAAAAGTGTTATCTTCTTAGAGTTAATCTTTTGACCTAAGGCCTGCTCATATTTACCCAAAAGTTCCTGGATACTCCTAACATCATCCAGTTTTGCCCGACAAAAGAGAAGGCTGTCATCTACAAAAAATGGGTGAGATATTTTTGGACCATTTCTACAAAGAGAGAAACCCTCAATATGTTTATCAACAATTGAATGTTCAATTAAGCAATTTAATCCTTCTGAGCAAATAAGAAAGAGATAAGGGGATAGAGGATCCCCTTGACATATACCCCTAGTTGGGACAGGGATATTTGGCTTCTAACATAGTAAGGGAGGGCAATATAGTAAATTAACACACGTTTGAAACGTATTAACAAACTAGCATCTCAAGTTTTAGAAACTCGAGTTCTATTTTAAAACTCCAGTCTCAAAGACTCGCTTTGTACTAATCACCTAGATAGGAAATGCCACATAGATCTTGAGTCTAAGAGACTTGAGTTCTATCGAATCAAAATCGAGTCTCTAAGACACAATTTTCTCAGTGGAAAATATGGAAATCGAGTCTGTAAGACTCGAGTTCCACAGAGAGACAAACAGCGAACCCAGTTGAACGTTGAATAAGAGAGAAACCCAGTAGAAGAAAAACCCAGAACAAAGATGATGAAGCTTGAACCAATCGAAAATAGAAGAAAAACCCAGTAGAAGAAGATGAAGCCCGAAATGATCGAAAATCAAACAATAAGAACAGAACGAAGATGAACCCAGTAGAAGAAGAACAGAACGAAGATGATGATGATGAAGAAGAAACTTAGGAAGATGAAGAAACCAAGAATGATCTAAAGACAGGAAGAAAGATCTGATGACGAAGGAGGAACAATCTAACGACGAAGAACAGAGACGAAGAATAGAGGGAAGAACAAAGGAAGAACCAAGAACGCTGGAGCTCCAATTGGACGATCTAGTCTTCAAATCTGCATAAAGAAGAATGATGGGTACTCAGAAGAACGCGAGGAAGAGGAAGTATTAAGTAAAACTCGAGTCTTACAAACTCGAGATCCATGTCAATTTTTCTTCCACATCAGCTACCATCACTTACAAATCGAGACTCAAAAACTCGAGTTTTATCTTGGAACTCTAGTTTTAGACACTCGAGATGCTAGTTTTCAACATTGTTTTGAAACGTAACAACTAACTAAATTTTTTGATATTTAATGTTATTTGAAAAAAAAAAATTCTAGTCAGGACAATATGGCCTTTGGGTTCACCAATAACCAAAACAGAGTAAGTGACTAAACAAATTCACTCCAAAATCCAAGCTACCCAAGTAGGATGGAAACCCATCTTATCCATGATCCATTGATGAAAAACTCATCCTAATCTGTCATACGCTTTGCTCATGTTAAGTTTCAAAGTTATATGCCCAACTTTCCTTGTTTTCTTCATTTTCATATGATGGAGTGTCTTAAATGCCACCAAGATATTATCTGAAATAGCTTTATTTGATTAGAAAGAACTTTGGGACTTCGAAATAATATGAGGTATAACTTTTTTTAACCTGTTAGCCAACATATGATGGAGCATCTCAATTGCAACTTGAATAGTCCTTTGGGTATAAGAATGACATTAAATTTGGAATAAATGAACTTTGGAGGGAAAATGGAGCCAAAATTCAAAAATTTGAGTCAGCTAGGCCAAGTGCCAATTGGTACTTAGGCCAAGCCAACCCAATTTCCTTCCTTTTTTAGTTCCAATTTGCAACTAATTCTAATTTTTTTTTTTTCCAAATTATTGCCTTTAGA
This sequence comes from Castanea mollissima, assembly GCA_014183005.1. NCBI lineage: Eukaryota > Viridiplantae > Streptophyta > Magnoliopsida > Fagales > Fagaceae > Castanea > Castanea mollissima. Next base: position 17,642,732 of record JACAVU010000003.1, on the reverse strand, counting down.
CTTTGGCTTGGACCTCAATACCAACTAATTAGTTCCTAAACTTTCTCAATTATAAATCAATCAGCATCAAATTAAACCAAATTTAGGGATTATATAAATGTTAACTAATCTAGATTAAGTTGTCTACATGCAATTCCGTGATTATTTTTAGTCTTGATACATGATTAATTTTGAATTGGACTTTAATTGAAACAATCAAAATTAATTGTTCCTAATTACATGTGGTTGGACTTAACTCATGCAAATGCATCTTACTTGTTAAAAATGAATTTGATGATATTTTTCAATCCTGTGGTTCGATTAAGGCCTGTGACATGTTGTTTTGATTATTATGACTCCGAAATTTGTTCTATGTGAAACAATTGAAAATTAAATTGTCAAAATTATCATTTTACCCCTCTTGATGAGATTAAATGCGAGTTGTAGATTAGGGTGTCTATAGTTGTGTGGATTGAGCCCACACAATGAGTTAGCAAAAGGAAAAATTAAAGAGAGTTGGATTGAAGGGCAAAAGAGTCACTTTTCATTAGTTTTGAGGATTACGACAGAAATTGTAATATATGTTAAGGAAATAAAATGTGTAGTAATAAAATAACTAAACAAATTTATAAGTTTGGTTGTGAGTTGTAAAATTAGAATAAAACTTAAGATTTATCTAAGGAAATATCTTATATAATTATATTTTTTTAAAAATAGTATTTTTAAAATTTGAGAGAAAAATGAGTCATTTTTTATGATTTTAGGAAATATCTTGTATTTTGTTTGTCTTGTATATCATTATTATGATAGGGAACAAAGACCTGCGTATAGTTGCTGCCATCCACACTTGCGAGCGTAGATCCTTGGGCCTAACTTGACCTCTTGCATTTGCTTTGCACTTGTTTTCTTATCTTCGCCAACGCATGTGACTAAGACAAGTTTCACTCATACTCTCCTCATTTATTACTAATAATTTCATATGAAATTACTAAATAAATATATTAGCTTCGATTTTCCGTTGATTATGCTTACTTGGGCATTGAAGAATATTTTAATTTACTCTCTCTAAATATTGTTTAGCCTTAATTACTAAACTTATTTCTTTACATCAATTTCACATACCTCAACAGTTTAATATATTTCCTCCCATTTATTTATGCTTTATAACTTAAATTATTTTCATATGAGAAAACTATTTTCTCTCAGTAATTCGTTATTTCTTCCATCACTCATTATATTATTTCTTTACTTAAGTGAAAACACAACAGTAGTGGCCAAAAAATAACCTATTTAGCCTTTGTATCGAACTTTCCTATCCCAAAGAACCCAAGTCTAACCACTAACTTATCGAAACATTGAGAGTGACTCATTGTTATAGTATCCTCAGGACCTCAGCATTACGAACCTTGGAAACTTCCTTCACCAGCTATGGACACATCATTCAGAATATCAAGGAAGTCGCTGCCATTTTACGTTATGTATAATTTCAGCATGTTCCTTAGGGCTGCAGAATGCAAACGCTCTTGCCATTGAAGCTATAAGAGACGTGAGAGACTACAGAGATTTGTTTGGGGGAAATTCCTCCCAGTATTACCCAACAAATACTTACTGATGTAAACCCTCTCAACTTTCAAACAATAAAACTATCGTTTTCGTATTAAAAGAGAGGAGTTTGTAAGTCATGACTCCCACAAACTACAAATGAAGTAGCTCTCCTTGACCATTCACTACCTAATCTGAGTTAAAACTTGCAACCAACAAGCAGCCACAGCCAGTGACCACTGACCACCATCTTCACTCTTCAGCTCTCACCTTTAGCTACTCAACCACTTCATCAAAAACGCACTATTGGTGTTTGACAAATTTGGAGATGTCTTTATGTACTATGTAATACATCAGCATCATATGCAAACAAAGAGCAATCTCCATTTTCTTCCCCTTATTTTATTTTATTTTATATATTTTTCAATTTTATCTTTTTCTATAGTTGGTGACTAATGTTTGGATTTTTGAAAACCAGTTATATAGCTAAATTTTCATCACCTAAAACTCACAAAGCATGGTACCCACCAAAAACCAAGTTGTTTGGATTGATTTTTGAGTTGAATTATCTAACTTTTTTTTTTTTTTTTTTTGAGAAACAAGTTTCCATAACTTAAAACTCAAAATTTTGAGAATGAGTTACAAAAATTGAAATCAAAATTTGAATGTTTCAAATTTTGAATTAATTTAATGACAATATTATAAATATTCAGTTATAGTGAGGTCCACGTCAATGTAACAATTTGAAGTTTACTCTTTATTTATTCATTCATTGTTCTTTTCTTTTCAAGAAGCTTCTTTTCTTTACTTTCACACCCATCACAAAGCAAGTCCGCACCCACCTTTTCTCATTGTTTGGAGTGAGTGAAAGGGTAAAATTAGAGATAAGAGTTACGCTTTATTTATTTCTACAAAAAAAACATTGTATAAAGATAGTTTTATGTAATTTTCTGTGTTTGCTAGTGTTAGAAAAAATAAGTTAAAAAAAAATTATTTTTGGTCAACATAAAAATTATGACTTACTTTTAGAGATTATTTTCCACTAATTTTTTTAAGAAAACAACTCTATCTCACAGTAAGCTAAATAAGAAAAGTTAAAAGACTGTTTTTCAACTCATAACTCATTTAAAGTTACTACCAAACATAAGAAAATCATATAATTTTATATAAAATATTTTTTTTTGAAAATGACTCATTTTTTAAAAATATTATTGTCGAAACAAGCAGAACGTTATGGTAATTGAGTCTAAATTTTAGAAACTGAGTTATGAGTAATGCTCAGACTAAACACCCTTAATTTTTGAATTTTAATGTTTCGATTCGCAGATTCAAAGCAAATCCGCAAAATTAGCCTTGCACCCATTTTCAATGCGCCAGTTCGCACCTAAGGCTAAGGGCTATCCATTAGTATTGGGACCCTTGGCCAATACAACCCACTTCCATAAATTTAAATTGAAAGTAGTTTGAAACTACAAATTTATTTTATTTCTACATTCCATTTAAATATTTCTTATATTTATTTATTTATAAATAAAGACTACAAAATATCTTAGTTAGTTGATTTCATATTTTATGACGTAAGAGAACTTCACTATGATAAATTGCATGTCACACAATACTGTACAAAAATTTTCATTGTTAATCAAACTCTTATGACCAACTGACCCCATCTGTTAGAGACAATTACCGAATAATCCAAAAGCATTCATAAATCATTAGTATCAGAGTCAAAATACCAATAGGTAATGCAAATAGCTTCCCGTGTACCTTCATAGGCAATATATCAAAAATAAATCCATAGAAAGTGGGATGTTTCAATGGAAATTTATCGTTCAAAGCGTTCAAGAACATATATAAAAGAAAATGACCGCATTTCGGATAGAGACAAGATATTGTTGCACTGGTATTTTTAAATCGAATGAGTTCAAATATTTCATTGGCTTCTGTATTCAAATGTGTCAAACTCACCACTTTGGGGAACTTTCAATAAAAGCATGCTCGCAAATCATTAAGAATCTGAAGACAAGATAAAAAATTGAGCACCAAATAATTGATCTCCCTAAAAAAATATCACTGTTTTGCATACGTTAATGGTCACCTATCCTGTCGTTTTACTCCCAAAAATATTTAAGAAAAAAATGGCCTATCCTTTTGTTCTACTTTCAACTAAATTTTTGCACGAATGCAGAAAGGGAGACAACCAGGTGACGAAACCGTGATGGTTACTGAAAAGTTAACCCTACAAACCACATATTTATGAAAGCATCAAGGTCTATCTATGAAGCAAACTAGCAAGAGGAAATCTAGCCGATAAGCTTCTTTCCTGTAAGAATCACAAGGCACAGACTGTCTCTTCCTTATAGTTTCTTACCATAGCAGGTAGTATCACATTTCTACAACGGGCCTATCTTTTTTTAAATACTACAGGGTCCAATCTAACCCAATTTACAGCTGAATTTCATGTTCGATGTGATAAATCACGAACTATTATCATGCAAAAATGAATCATGTGGTTGCAAAACATAAGAATCTAGTATCCCATGTCCATACCTTACAGGAAATTCTCAGACATGCTCTTCTTATTCCACCAATTTGATGGGGCTTGCAAGAAGTCCATGAATGGGCTAGTATGGGATGGGTAGCTATATGTACAAGGGTGTAGAGTCCATTTGAATCGGTTCTCCTTGATGGCACAATTGAAATGATAAATATGGGCCATACACAACTATAGAACAAACAATTTAAGCAATAACGTTTCCAAGGGATTACGGGACATGATGGAAATATTAGAGACTAGAATAGGAGGGCATATTAATCACTATACGAGCATAAAGCAACAGGCTTTTTCATTCACTAAAAGAATCTATTTTCCTTTCACATTTCTATATAGAAAGAGAGCGAGGGAGAGAGAATCATCACTACCTTGACCCTGAACAAATTTCACACAGGTTGCAGCTCCTTGGGCACTCATCCTGGCATGAGCCACAGCTAGCTAAACAGCCATGGCCACCACCATCTGTTTGAGCAAGACTTAACTAGTAGCTAGATGTAAAACTACTGCCAGGAAACCACTGGTTCACACTAGCCATATCTCCGAGCTTCATCCAAAGAAACCGCCAAGGCCAGCATCATCTGTTCCTCATAACTACCAGGAATAATGGCCTCCGTGGCATTTTGAAGGTTGCCCTCCATTTCATCTGCTTGCGGCATTGCAGAAGCATCTTCTGTGGCATCAGAGCTTGCATAGCTGGTTCCTGCTTCAGCCACATCTGATCCACGGTCCCCATAACATTCTCCATCATCCCTTGTCAATGTCATCCTACCATCAGTTGATGCCTCACTGGAGCTTGCTGCAGTTGGGTAATTTTCTATATCTTCATGGTCCCTGTTGTAAAGCCTGCTAGCTTGTGGAAGCATGTTGCTCGCTGACATATTTCTGTTAGGGTTAACAGAAGATTCTCCAACTATTTGCTGACGCTCTGCCAAGGCAGCTATGGCACAAGCAAGACCTCCAGATGGGGAAGATGAGGATCCAGCTGCTTTAGTCATCGCAGGTAAGACATAGCAATCTGCAGCATATTGCTCAGAAGGAGCGACAACATATGCAGGATTTCTGTGTCTGCTGTTCTCCTGTAAAATTCATTTTAGTAAAATGTATAAGAAATGTGGAGCAGCAGGCATTATTACCAGAAACAATATGATAGTCTAGTCACCAACTAAAATTATAAACAAATGTCAATTCAAAACCTACAATGGTCAATGGCTACATCAAGTGATAATAAAAATATTAAATTTCCATTCAAGGGAATCAGAGTATTAAGTTTCCATGCAACAGAATCAACACTATGACTCAACCCACCCCCAAACACTCACAAAAAAGGGTCATAGACTATTTAGTCAACATCTCCATTTTTAGGAGGCACACATACATCTTGAAAATTCCATGGTAGGCCAATCTAGGAGATGGCTACATGGCCAGCCTTTTATAGAGATATATGTGTTACCATTTTTTGCCATCTTCAGTTTGTGAAACTTCTATGCGCATAATATGCTACCTTCAGTGCATGGAAAAGCCAGTCAAACTTACTGCTAAAATTAGCAGACAGATTAGACAAGACTTCAATGGAAGAGTATAAACACCAAAATATTAACAATTGAAAAAGAAGAAGAAAATAGTGGCCAATTAGACAATAGACAGAAGGGCATACTCACAAAACACACAAAATACATGAAGCAGATGTGTGGCTTTTACGCAGAAATTTGAGGGCAAAGACATTCCAGACAAGAAGAAATTCAAAACCGTAAGTTTGACTGGTTTTATAGGTGATGACAAAAAAAGAGTATATATATGTAAATAATCATAAGGATGTAACCTATAAAAATCCATATTTCGTATCTGCTGTCACTAATCAATTACAAACAAGGGAAATAATGCTACAAATGTATGGCCACTTCCACAGTGAATATGGTGTCATAACGTCATGGTTATTTGATAAACTATTTATACTATAAGGAAAATTCACCCATCAAATTTAAAGAGTCACAATGATACAAACTCATGGGTAAAACTCGCCCTTGAAAACAGGCTTGCAACGGAAGGGCGCCCAAGTGCTTATATACATATGGTTAAGCTTGCACTTAATCCATGTGGAACACTTGGATCGTAACATAACCCAACGCTCCATAGCTGACGTCCACAACGGCTCATTCTATTGACATTGACCTAATAGTAGCCCCTTTTTTTACGGCTCAACTCACCTAACAGTTTTTCAATGACATAGCAAGACATTTTGGTCTAGTCTCTAGGCTGCCCTTCCAAGATTTGACCACAAAGTAGCAACTCATTTGATCTCATACTCAACTAGTTACGTCCAACTACTCGACGTAGCGATTGGCTCTAATAACAATTAATACAAACCCATGAGTAGAACTCATCCTTGAAAACCGGCTTACAAGGAGAGGCTGCCCAAGTGTTTATATACACATGGCTAAGCTTGCACTTAATCCATTTGGGCCACTTGGATTGTAACACAACTACAGACTAAGACAACTAAGAAAAGCATCACCCCAATTTGGGGAATGAGAGGCGGCAATAAAGGAATATGTATACTAGTAGATGGAAGAAAAAATACAATACACAAACCCACTCACTAAACCCAAAAAAGGAAAAGGTGCACATCTTGTACCATACAATAGTAAACGGTAGAATGTGGCTAAATGCCCATCCAAGTTCACCACAAAAAGGAAGGAAACAATGGGTAACAAAAATTTTATGATGATGGGGATGTTCCTCTAAGCGTATTGGGGGTGAACAAAATATATGCCCAGTATTGTTAAAAGCGCGCTTAAAGCTCAAAGCTCAAGGCCCCAATGTCTAAGCACTTTGCTTGGTCAAAGCAAAGCTCATTTAATGATGCACAGTTTAGGCACGCTTTTCTGGCACTTTTTGAATAAATGTCTATTTTTTTGTTAAAAAATATATGAATCATTAAAATTAATTGCTCAAACTTAAAGGAAATGACATGGAGTATTGATTTATTATATAACACTATTCTTAAGCTGCTGTTTTACACACACAAATAAAAAAATGATTACATATCAATAGATACTAACCATGATAATTTACCATTCTTGTATATGCCCTGTTCACAATGACAAATACAACATCAGAAATAGCAATAAGTAATCCAAAATTCAAGAATATCCTCTATTACCTCCTATTAACTATCCTAGGCTTTCCATGACACAAAACTTTAAATCTGTTCTGTTTGTACTTATAAGTCCATAAGCCAGGTAATGAGCTAGCAAAAACCCAAGATATTTCATATCATCCCATTAATCAGATAGATGAAATGACCAAGCAATCAGAAAACCATCACAGGTTCATCATCAAACCTATAAGGGAGGTGTTAGGTTTTAGAATTAACAAATTCCTTGTGACAAATAATGTGTCAAAGTGGGTTATAAGGTTGGTCATGCAAAAATCTGTCAAGAAGCTGATTAAAGAAGTAAGACATAAAATTTAGGCTGAACAAATCCTAGACTTGCTCAAGTGAATTATTTAAGCATGTAGAAACTTCACACGACACTCACTCAACCCTCACTTGAGCAAGATTGTGAAAACCTGAATCCAAGTTCTTTTACAAATCTGATTTTTGCTAAAGCATTAACCGACCTATATAGTCCCTCTTAAGCACATTTTTCAAGGTAGAGAAAGCAGTCGTACCAAGCACATCTAGAGAGCCTTTCGCCTTGTTCTCAGAATAGAAAAATACCTCTATTTATACAACTTTTTTCCTAAATACATAATCTGCTGTGTGATTATTTATCCTTAAGCTTAAAACGCTATTCTTGAAACAACATAGTTTGTTGTTGCTGTCCAGAGTTCTAGTGTTGTGCATGAGGTTCATTCTTCTGTAGAAGAATTTAAGAGTCACTGCGGTAGGAAAGCAAGTGGGCCATTTGCTGAGGTTTCTTAGTGAGTCTAGGCTACAAAGGTTTTGAATATTTTTATTGATTGTAAATGTTTCTTTTATAATGAATTTTCTACAATTTTGGATCCCTGAAGTGGTTTTTCTTTAAAGAGGTTCTTCATTAGTTTTTCACTTTGTTACCAAATTTGTGTGCCTTTTATTACATCATTATGGTTTGATTTGGTAACTATAACTGTGGTTGAAGATAATAGTTTGTGTTATCCGTAGTAATAAACCATAACTTGATCAATTATCTGTAGAATGTGATCCTTGACACCTATTGTCATAGATAAAGCACAATCACTCAAAGTCCCCCCTCACTTTAATGAGAGCAATTATGCCTATCACAAGGTTCACATGAGACCATTCCTTAAATCCTTAGATGAGAGGGTGTGGCTGTCAATAGCAAAAGGATGGACCAAACCACCAACCAAGGTAGAGGAATGGTCCAAAGATCAAATGAGTGAGTGCACTTGAACTAGTAAAGGACTGAATGTTATCTTCATGGTTGTATTCCAAGTAGAGTATAAAAGAAATTAAAATTTTAGAATGCCAAGGAGGCTTGGGATATTCTAGAGATAACTCATGCAAGGACAAAGACTCTAAAAATTCAAAACTTCAGATGTTAACAAATAGGTTTGAGGAGATTAGGACGAAACCTTTGATGAAATTTATGCCAAATTGAATGACAGTGTTAACTCTAGTTTCAATCTAGGTGAAAAGAATAACGAGCAATATCATGAAATTCCTAACAAAGTCCCAGATTTAAGGTCTTAACCGCCTCAAGAACAAAAGACCAGATACAACATGCAAATATTATGCCTGCACCTTGTTCACTAGTTCTAACTTCTAATACTAGTACTACAAGAAAACGTCTTCATATATATATATATTTGTGCACAATGTACTCAATGGATAGATGGAATTGATTAATAAAAAGATCGAATGTTTTTAGTATCGAGGCACATTGGCCTTATCGTTCCTTTTTTTTCTCTTTCTTGTGGTATTGTACATGGGTAATGTTCATACAGCCCCCAAACACCATAAAATTCAATCTTTTCCTTCTTCCGTACAACCCCTCCAACCCTTTCTTTAACCTATCAAAACCCTAAAACCCCACATACTTTCTTCTACCAAGTAACCCTCAAATAACTCATCAGACCACCTTTGCATTCCTAAAACAGCCCCATAACCCTTTCTTCAATAATTCTAAACCATAGATCCACAAGTACTACTATCCATAAATCCATGAGACCACCTTTTTAATTCCTAACACAACCTCATAACCCTTTCTTCAACAATTCTAAACAACAGATAAAAAAAAAATACAATTATTCCTAAACTACTACAATTATGAGTAGAAAAATTCCCCTATTTGTCCTATGTCAGGCCAATATCGACCACATCAAATGCTAGAAGAAAAGATCCTATAGGAATTCCAACAACTAGACTCCTAATCTTATTTTCACCAAGAAAAAAAGATCATGCAAAACAACTACCTATCAATTTGTATAACTTTGTTTACACGGCAGCATCCTTGCATGTGACACAGAATGAGAATGAGGAACATTGCCTAGAGAGAAATATTTCAACACCAAAGATCATTCCAGAATTGAATCTAGCATATCTAACAAGATCAAAACCTTCAAGCTATATGACTTATTCTCTACACATGCCCTCACCAAAATCTTCCTTTGGAATGAAATAGACTATAAATAAAGCCTATGGCTTTGTGGAACAAAACCTCACAAATGGCTTTCAATTTTTTTTAATTTTTTTTTTTGAACTTTTTTATTGCTGACGACCAACCACATATATTCAACCACGTTCATCAAACAAACATTTGCAGAGATAAAATTACTCCAAAGCTATTCTGCTTGACCGATAACACACAACAGCTTGCAAGAGAAATAACAATAGATTTTACTTTAATGCTATGTTTTTTGGCCATAATATGTTGTTGGTCCCTAAACTTTAGTCCATGACGGATTTTAGTTCCTTAAGTTTAAAATTATCACTTTTAGTCCCTAACAAACTTAAAATGATTGTTTTTAATCCTTGGAGTTTAAAGTGACAGCTTTTAGTCCCTAAGCAACTTAAAGTGATTGTTCTTAGTCCTTATGTGTCAGGTTTTAGTTTAGCTTCTTTATTGTTCAGTTAGAGAGATTTAACGGATGTTTACAAAAGGATCAAAAGAGATCATTTTAAACTTCAGGACAAAAATTGCTAATGGGCAAAAGTTTAGGGACCAACAGTATATGTTGCCATTTTTTCAAGAAACCTTCACTAAGAATCAAGAAAGCTCAGATGATAGAGCTTCCTAAATAATTACAATCATAAGCTGCATAATGCCAAATTGTCTACTCCCTTTTCAGATTGCATAGACCATTCTGCAGATCATAAAGTAAAAAGGCAATAAATCTTAATGCAACACAGTGCTGCAAAAGGTACACGGTAGCCTCCATAGTCAAACTCACAGATCATAACTCTTTATTGCAAATGAACCACCTCATCAGGTATCAAATTCAATCAATCAATCAATTCATAAAGCCAAGTGATAATTGCAGCAATTACTAGGCTCCTATAGAAGCACTTAATTTCTCTTATTATCTTAGTAGAACACTTGAAGTAGTCAAAAAACAACATGTTTTCAATTTGTGTAGTATACAAATCTTGATATAAACAGTTATGAAACATGAGGTTTCCAAATCTCAAGAACATGGATTGAAACAGTTTTGAGTTCATTAAATGATTGGATGACTGCTGTAAGCAGTGCTCATCTTCTTCTATTCTTTCCTTGATTTTCTTGACTTTCTTCAGATTGTAAATCTTTAAGGGACTCTCTTGTTCATATCCTGTGTACTTCATTGTCTCCTTTCCATTAATAAATTATTCACAGATAAAAAAATTAAAGCTAATTTTTTTTATTAAAAAAAAAATGACTTTATAATCTTACCTGAATGGAAAGCCAAATTGCTTCCATGACCATTATCTCCTCAAGATCCAGGTCAAACTCATCGTCCCTGCGATTCCAGAATTTAATATATATAAATCTCCAAGATGCCATTAAATTGATCACTTAAATTAAAAAGACATCAATATCAGATCAATCACATGATTTACTAAACTAGTCATACAGCATCCAGATTTAGATGTCTGAAAAAAACAAGCAAAACATCAGCTTAATGCATTGCAGGCATATGCAAAAATGAGTGTAAAAAACAAAAGACCAAATTACTATGCACCAAAGTGAAACTAAGAATTGTAATAATCACTTTGCGCACTCTCTCTATCATGTTCACTAGAAGTGCTAACTAATATTCTTTGTTTCTTGCTTTTTTCTTTTTTGGAAGGTGCTAACTAAACTAATATTCAGAGTACCATAAAAGCAACAATTTGTCAGTGACTTTTTATGAAGTTATCACATCAAAGGTGCTAAGCATCAGGCACCACAAGTACTGTTGCATATGCATTGGGAAAAGCCTCCAGACAGATAAATGTCAAAGTCCCAATTCCAGACAACATTTTCGAATTGCACCTCTTTAATTCATTTCTCACATAATCATCTCATGTACCAATCTTCATTATATGATCAAAAAAATTATAAGATATTTGACAAAGAAAATTTTTACAATATTTATGGGGTTGTCTGTCTATCAAGGCATGACTTATTAATCAATCAAAATCAATAACTTAAATCTCTCCTTTTACCCCATCTTAATTTATTTGTCAATCAAACTTTGCCTCCTACGACATAATCTCTCTCTTTCATCCCGCTTAAGTGCAATATTCAACATTAACTTCAATAATTAAAATCATACATACAAACACTCAACAAACATAACACCAGAGTTAGTAGCCATGTGGTAATTTTCAAATTGCACTGCTTTCATTTTATTCTCACATAATTATCTCATATACCATTGATCAAACAAATTATAAGATATCCAACAGAAAATTTTCAGAAAATTTATTGAGTTAGCTGTCTATCAAGTGATGACTTATGAATCAATCAAAAACAAATAACCTAAATCTCTCATTTATTCCATCTAAATTTAGTTTGTTAATCAAACTTCACTTCCTAAAACCTAATCTCTTTCTCTTTCCTTCCCCTTAAGTGCTACATTCAACATAGCTACAATGACTAAACTTATACAAATGCTCAACAAATATAACACCAGAGTTAGTAGTCAAGTGGTAATTATCCCTCTTGAAAGGGAGAGGACATAGGTTGAACCAGCACAAGGGATTCTGGATATGGAAGGCCCACTGCTCATGGTAGCATATTAAAGTCACTTCTGATATATAGCATTTGTTGCCAAATAAAATGACCCAAAATATACCTAATCTGAAAAATGCATGCAACACCTTGTTCTAAAAATAAATTTATAAGCCAAAGGCCCCTTGGCCGAGCAGTGGCTCTAGCTCCCACACAAGGGTGAGATCGGGCTTGATCCACCAGCTTCCCCTTTGGGGTGAGCTTGTCTTCCTCTAGCAACCAAATACACACACACACACACACACACACACACACATATATATATATATGTACACATCAGATATTCATTGGCTAACAAGAAGCAAGATAAAAATAAATGCTATCAAACTTCTTCAAACTAAAAACTCTGGAAAAAGAAAAAAAAAAAAAAAAAAAAGTTCACTACAAAAAATACAAATTTATTATTCTCTTCACAACTTCCTTTTGTATCCACTTGATCAAGGGTTGAGATTGATGACTAATTCATGCTTTTATTTGCATTAAGGCCTTCCACAATGCAGATAACAATAATAAGTTGAACACTCAAAACATGAAGGAAATGAAGTTGAGCCTGTGAATGCAGAAGCATCAATGGAAAATGGGAAAAGAGAGTTTTTTCTTTTTTTTTTGGGGAGGGGGGGGGGGGGGGAAGGATAAAGAGAATGGGAAATAAAATGAGTGCTAGTGACTCCTACGAGTGAGAGGAAGGAGGCCCTGGTGAACTGTCATAATTAGTGAACAAGTGTAAGCTTTGCTGCCTGACAGTATGAAGTACTGGCCACACAGAGTGAGTCGCATCTATTGAATTTTAATTCCCAGCCTGCTAATATAGATAGCTAACCCATAAAACTTGACTGAGGATTAAAAAAAAAAAAAATCTTAATATTAAGCACATGAATGTAGCGGCATGCCGGTACCAAACAACTAGAATTCTTATTGCCTAGAGTTTATCTTTCTTTGTTTCTCATTCTATTTGCTGTTTAAACCCAAGCAGCCATCAAACTCATTCAAGATCTAATCATTTTTTATTAGCTAACCCTACCTAAACCCTTAATATCAAACCCAATTCAAGAAACCTAAATTTCTTATTGAGTTCTTGAAGATCCACATTATTCTTATGTCTGTCTGCACCAGTCTTATTTGCATAGGCATCTTAATGTTACAGCCAATGGCCTTTTGCCCAGAAGCTTATATTCTGTTCAGTTGCATTTCAGTATTCATAATATAAACCAGTAAAAAGGTAAAAGGAGAAACTAAAGCATCACTATTCTTTGAGGTCTACCACAATATTTCAGATCATGCAATAATCTAACAACTGATGCAGGAGACACAAGAAGATTTTTATTTAGTATTATTTATATTTGCGAGTCAATTGTATTTTTGTATTTTAGGTCCAAGTAGTTTATTAGGCTATTAGAATTTTAATTTGGAAGAAAGGTATTATCTTTTTGTAATAAGGCAATTAGGGTTTCCTAAGCCAATTAGAACTAGGGTTTAGCAATCCATTATAAGCAACCTATTGTACTCCTTGAGGAGATAATTTATATTTTGGTGAATGGCAAAAATTGTCGTTTCGTCTTTCTTTGATCTGGTGTTGACATCAAGTCCGCCCTAGGTGTTGCCTCCTAGTGGTTTCCCGGTTGGTGCTGACTCCTAGGTCATATTCTTTATTTTCCTATTATTTCATTTTGTTTAGGTTGTCCTGTGTCATATTTGGTATCAGAGCAAACACTGATTTGTTTGAAGCATCACCGCAGTCAATCTAGAACTAGAAAACTCACACACAAAATAAAAAAATAAAAAATCTGTTGAACCACCGTCACAACCCATTAGAAATCCCAATCACCGTAGTCTTCTTACCACCACTATAAAACCCCACAAAAAAATCCTGCCAGCACCAACCACCATTGACAATTTGACACAAACATCCCAGCTACTCCAAGACCCCAACCCCATGGCCACAGATCCTAAGTCCATACTCAAATCACCAAACCCATTGCAACCACAAAGACAAAGAAGTTCTGTCACCGCTGACCCTGGTTCATCAATATTTGGTCTTCCTTGCGCTGGAGATCCATCTCTATCGATTCTCGCTTATGAAGCATGGGTGCATTTCCAGATTCGGGTGCAAGTACGGGTGTAGGTGCGGGACTCGGCAATTTTTGAAAAAATAGAGTGTGAGTGCAACGATTAAAAAATTATTAGAAATATTTTTATTTATATATTTTATATATTGCTAAGCATGCTTTTTTATATAATAATAATAGAAAAATCAAATAATAATAATAATACTAAGTACACAAAAGTTTTTGACACTTGAATTATTGACAGAGGTATTAAAATAGAAGAAGCTTCCCATAAAAGATGTAGCTTAGTGGCTCACGTATTTGGTCAGCCCAACAACAAAATAGAGGATATATGTGGTAGGTATTAAAATAGGTGTAGCTTCCCTTAAAAAAAGAAAAATAAAAAAGAAAGATGTGGCTCACGTGTTTGTTAACAAAGGTTGAAAGGCATTTAACAAAACTTATCAAAAATAAGAAACAAAAAGTTGGGCTCTGGCGAGAAACGAGGAAGAAAAAGACGAAGCAGCAATGAAGAAGAAGAAGAAGAAAGGGGTTAAGGCCGGTGAAATTGTGACAGTGACAGCAGCTATCTTGCATCAATATACACCGGTATTTTCAGGTTAAGGTTTTTTTTTTTTTTTTTTCCTTACCAACCGATTTCCTCCTTTTTCTAGCCGAAACACACCGATATTCGGCCGATACGATTCGATTTGGTGCGAATCGGTGAGCGTCGGAGCCAAATTGGCGCAAGTCGGCACGAAAAAAAAAATTTCCGACGCGGCACCAACGTGCGGGCAGCGGCATTGCCCACCGCACCCTGCGTCGGGCCGCATTGGACTCCGGTACGGCAACCCTGTAGCCATGTTGGTGCTTTCCAGGTTCTCACTTGCCACCATGACTACCTCTACACACTCGCAAGCCCCAGTTGCATAGATTCACCGCCAGCAGCTTCGATCCCTTCCATCCTTGCATCGTGCTGCCATGACCATCACTTGCTCACCGCCGTGCCATAGCAAGTCCACCAGCAACCCCTCAACCCAATCTCAAAAGGTAATTCGTCACCTAACTTTTTGTTTTATCTTTTAAGACTCCAGCACACTTGTTTCTAAAACACTATCCGATCCAGTGTGACCCAAACATAGTTTTTGTTTCCCCTGAGAACAATATTAACCCACCATTTCCTGACATGATACCAAAAAAAAAAAAAAAAGTAAAACAGAAGCTCAAACTTGTCATCCAGCCCAGTCTATTCAGCCCAATTAAAACCATAGGTCCCACTTCAACTTCAACCCAGCATTTACTTAACCCAACTACCCATTAAAAAAAAACTGCCCCCAATATCATCAGTCCAGTAAGCATCAGTCAATAAGATTCTTGTTCATTGAGTCATTATGGCAATATCAAAAGCACCTTATTCCGACAGTTGTAAAAATAATCCATGGAATTTTGTCAACTGGTTTAAATGGGATGGAGCAATTCTTTGAGCAAGCAAATTTTGCAAATGACATAAAAGTTAGGTATGCAAAGTTGAAGTTAACAGGAAGAGCACAAATGTTTCGGGAGGATCTTGAATATTTCCGCTATATAAAGTATGAACCAGCCATTAGCGTGTGGGAAGGTATGAAAGAAGAGCTTTGTGATAAGTATTTGTCACCATACTTCTGAGCTAAGTATCTACCCCACTCTCAGTGTGGTACCTTTCAAGTTGAAGCAAATACGATGAATCCTCATCCCATTTCATGTCTACAATGCACTTTTGAACAATCTACCTTTTGTCAAGGCAAGGAATTAAAGGAATTATCTGAAAAGCTTATGAAAGGTGTTCAAGACTTGATTGGTTAAATGAAGCAAATGAAGCCTCAAACCGATTCAATTGGGAAACCAAGGATAATTGATCACAATGAAATTATTGCTGCCCCCATAGAAAACAACAGTGATGATGATATCTTGGTAGTGGAGAAACCTCAAACAACACCAAAGCCTAATGTTGACAAAGATGTACATGCCTCGACAAGTGTTGCTTTAACATGCATGCAAGGAAACAAATCTATTGAAGAGCAGCAAGGTGAAGAGATGGTTTCTAAAGAGAGTATTATGTTAGAGGGTGCACATGATGTGATATTGGAAGCTAATGAATCTGCTTTTGATGATCAGCCATCCATGGTGCATGAAGACAGACAGTTTGCAAAAGTGGATAACATAGTGCTTCCAATGGTTAGAGATAAGATTGTGTTGATTCCACACATTGATTTTGTTATCCCTAAAGAGTTTGACATGGTGGAATTCAAGGTTTTTCTTTTTTTTGTGCTCCCTAAAGTGATTCCAAACTTGAAGCATGTGTTAGTTGTTAGCATCCTGATTTTTCAATGCTTTAAAACTCGAGGTCATGTTTTCTCCAACCAAAGGACAATGATATAGAAGACACAAGAAGATTTTTATTTAGTATTATTTACGTTTGCAAGTCAATTGTATTTTTATATTTTAGGTCCTAGTAGTTTATTGGGCCATTAGTATTTTAATTTGGAAGCAAGGTTATTTTTGTAATAAGGCAATTAGGGCTTCCTAAGCCAATTAGAACTTGGGTTTAGCAATCCTTTATAAGCAATCTATTGTACCCCTTGAAGAGATAGTTGATATTTTAATGAATGAAAAAAATTGTTGTTTGGTCTTTCTTTGGTCTAGTGTTGATTACCCTAGGTGCTGACTCCTAGTGGTTTCTCCACTTAATGCTAAATCCAAGCAAGGCCTAGGTGCTGACTCCTAGGTCATATGCTTTATTTTCCTATAATTTCATTTTGTTCTGTTTGTCTTGCGTCAATAATGCTATCTAAAGTCTTCCATTTAAGAAAAAGTTTTTTTTTTTTTATTGGTAATTTACATAAGCACCCAGTGGGTATTGAACGCATGACTTCACTCATTGGCATATTATTCTAATAACTAATACTCAAATTCAATTCTGAGAAGAACTTTTAGAAATCAGATCTAGGGAACCCCAAGTCTAAACATCAACTTGTCCTTATCAAGTTAGGCACATCTCCTTACAACAGCAAATAGGGAGAACAAAATGTATCAGCAGTGATAAGTGACTGCTCTAAACTTCCATTCGACTTTTTCCTTACTAAAGTGCAAATTTCCAGACTAGCATGCTGCTAGACCTGCTCACAAAGCAAAGACTTATCCACAACTAACTTTTATGCGATTTTTTTTTTTTTTTTTTAATTTGGTTTTTGGTTTAATCCTGTCCTTGATTGGTTTCCACTAAGATGACACCTACTTTACAACCCTTATACCATCTCATTTTGACCTCCAACTGAAATTCATAAGCATGTATACCAACCCCAATAGATCTCACATTTTTTATTTATTTATAAGTAATGGCGTTTTATTGAGGAAAGAGTCTACATATACACATTGGACACAAAGTAGCCTAAAGACTTGCAAAAAATAACTTATACACAGAAGTAAAGTGACTCTTTAAAATCGACAATGGAATTACTATTGGTAAAGCCCCACGCACAGGACCAATCAAACAAAAATGTAACACAGTATTTTAATTGAGTCACCAAACTTTCTGCATTGTCTAAAGCATGACAATTTCGTTCCTTCCACAATGTCCACATCAAACATAAGGGAACTAGATTCCAAGTATCCAATGAATGCTTTCCAACCCAATTACTCCAACCATATAAGAGATCAATTACACTCTTTGGTAACACCCACTGAATCTCAAAAGCTCAACCCCCCCACCCCTTCTCTCTCCCCCCCAACACACAAACTTGCTCTCACAATATTATCACAAAGATGACATAAAATCTAATGGTACACATCCATAGGAATCACAGCTTCGGAATTCTTCCTGCTTTCCCAATTTGAATTAAAAGGAATGAAATAAGATTTGAGATTTAATATCTGGAAACACAGGCATGAGATGTCCATAATCTATCCACCATATGAAGGGCAACTGACGTAAATACCAATGAAAGACAGCATTCTTCCATTTGAAACACAATACGTCTCATTCTCATTAGAAGCTACATAAGCATAAATGCGTTCAAAACTATGGAAACTTAGTATAGAATTATTACAGGAATAGTCAACTATTTTGATTCATGAAGAAAAGAGTATTATTTCAGACATTTTTGACAGCTAGGTGAGGTCACATTTTCATCCTTTTTTTTTTCCCATTGACATGATTTAATAATTTATTTAGAGGACCCCCCACACACACAGAGGAAACACAACTAGCATACAAACATATGAATGACATTGTAACTTTTTTTTTTCTTTTTCTGTGCCAATCAGAATATGACATTGTTACAATTAGGAACACTGCATACCGATTTGTCCTAGGTAACGGGTGTTGTGGTGGAGGTGGTCTAATCATTAGGGAAGGAGATGAATCTACCGAAGCAACGATTTCCTCACTTTCGACAGGAGACCTAGAAGATGTAACTGCAGAATGGAAAAGAGACATACAGATTATGTAATTGCACCATATTGAACTAACATAAATACCATGAACAAAATCAAAAAGATACCTGCTACTGAGCTGTATTCGGGCCCCACAGGTTCCATATTTCCAATTGAGAAGCTGGGTTCTTGCCTTTTCAGCACTCTCTCTTCTTCGTCCTGAATTTCCTGCTGCCGCATCCTAATCTTCGCTTCTATGACACGTTGCTCTTCCTGCATGATTTCAGATCAAATCAATTACATTCATGACCAATCATGTGAGCAAAATTACCAGAGAAATCAGACCCAAAAAAGAAAAGAAAAGAAAAAGAAATGAAGCTAAGATATGCAAATTAATTCTTACAATCTGCTCCAAACCCTTCTCTTCCTTTGATTTCACACCACGATACTCCACAGCATAATTTGCAGTTTTGCAAAAAGGACACCTTACAACTGTTAAGTAAGACAATGGAACAGGAATTGAAAAACGAAAAGGCATAGCATTAATGATGAAGGATACTGTGTAGGACGAGTTGAATTGGGAACTTTCATCTGTAGAAAACACTCTGGTGTGAAGAAGACTAGTCAAATTGCAGGCATATACTAATAACTACATATATCATTTGTGACAATTGCTGAATTATCACCTGTGCAGATGCTTTTCAGGCAACATCTTGACCTGTTAAGACTTGGATAATACTAAACAGGGAAAAAATAGACACTGATAATTAGAAAAGTAACACATAAAAATCCAGTACATATCAAATTTAATTAACACTGAACTAAAGAATAGAAAACTAATTAATAGATTCAGCTCTCATGAATCTTTGGAGCGATTACTTATATATACAAAAATTAAGTATTGAAATTTTACGTTCTATTTCCCAGCTCTCAGAAACTATAGTAAAAACCTAGAGCATATAGAAGTACTAAACCATGATTTTAAAAACCAGATCGAACCAGCCGATTCAACCAGGAACCCGACCCTAAACCGGTCCAGTAAAAAGGGCCAAAACCAGTGATTCAACCGGACCCATTCTGATTTTCAAAACCATGCTAAACTTGAATTTTTTCTTTCTTTCGTTTTTAGGTAACTAACTTAGATTATCTTATGGTTTCAAAAAAAAAAAAAACTTAGATTATCTTACCAAAAAGCAAATTGGACACTCTTCAAGATCACAAGTGAGATCTTCGTCTCCTGGATAGCACGGAGCAAGCTTAGATTCAAGTATTAGCTTCCGAAGCTTCTTATGATCTACATCCTTATGATTGTACAGCCCCTGTGGTCTAGTGTACTTCTCATCTACCACTTGTCTTCTCCTCCCAAGCTTATTACCCATCCCCAATCTCTCTACAAATCATGAAACCAAAGAAACAATCTCAAATTTTGAACAAATTATCCAAAATATAACAAAATATCAAAAACAAAAATCACTCCAGATAAAGTTCAATTCACTTCTCAAAAACAGTGCAAGAATCATATCAGCGGCAAAAATTGCACAGAGAGCCTGTATTCATTCCTAAATTTTCAGAGGAAAAATAACAGAAAATAAAGTAATTGCTGCAAAAAAAAAATACAATACTAAAGTAAAACACATATAACCTTAAATTCTTTTTTCTTTATTCTTTAGGAAAAGTGAAACAAGAGTCTTAACCTTAGTAGATGGAAATATTTACAAGAGAGAAGGAAAAAAAAAAGAATCAAGAGATCCATGAAAAGACAATAGCTCAACCACATTCTTAGGCATAAGCCACATTGTCATTCGAGAGAAAGAAAAGACAACGTGATCATAATCCACAGGTGCTATATTTGTATATTCCGATTCCTAAGATTTTCCATCGTTATAATTTTACACATGGCGGCTGCAGTCCACATAAAAATGGCAAAAACGAGCCTTAGTTTGCCAAATACTCCTCCCTAGGAAAGAGGAAACCGCTCTCTTCTTTAACCCCTTAAGACTCATTGACAGGTCTAGTTTGCTATGATTTCCCAACAAATTACAACACTCTTATATCTAAGTTCACTATCATTTCAATCCAATTTCGTTAAAATTCGACGCCAAAAATAAATCATACTAAAAAAATAGAAATAAAATCAACAAATTAGCTTTAAAGCCTTTTTATTTGATCCACAAATTTAATTCAAAGAAAATAATAGAATCATCAGAACCTCCAAATAAAGCAAACTATCAGATAATATACCATGTGTTTTAAAACAAGAGCAAATAAACAAGGCAATCTATTCTTAGGTATCTTCTCCAAACAAAAAAAAAAGAGCTTTTATTAGGTAAAACTGCCATTAACAAACGAAACACTGCGTTTTGAGGTCCAATTGGCTTTCATTTCTATACTACAACAACCTTCAATTCACCACAAAAATCAGAGAGCGTAAAATTGAACCATCGAAAACCCTAATTTTCCGAATTACAACGCTCTCTCCCAGGTCCAAATTCGCTAACGATTTCTACACTACAACAACGCTCTCTCTAAACAAGCAACAATTCGGTTCCGAAACAATAATGCTACACAGAAACAACGAAATTGACCAAAAAAGAAAAGAAGCTATAAACTAAGCTTGAAAACAATGCTTCGATGTTGAAAATCAAAGAAACGTGAACAAAAAGCAAAGCAAAATTAGAGCTCGGAAAAACGAACCTCGAGAAAATTCCAACAGAGAGAGAGAGAGAGAGAGAGAGTCTCTCTGAGATATCAGATTTGGCAACAGGAACAGAAACTTCTCACAGGCGTCGTAATTTATAGACAAAAAGAGAGAGAACTTTCTCTTTTCTTTTCTTTTCTTTCCTGTTTTTCTTCGTGTTATGGTTTTTGGGGTTTGATTTATATCTATTTCAAAGAAGAACTACATTAATTAATTAATTAATTCTTCCGTGTGAGCTCTGAGTCTTAACATATGTAATTGTGATCAAAGCAAAGGGGAGACTTTTAAGTTTTTAATTTGTAGAAGAAAAGAAGTGTATTAATAATATTAATATTATTATGTGTGGTGCTGGAGAAGTAGAGCAAGAGAGGCAAGGCACGGACGATAGAGGTCTAGACCAAGAAAAGAATCACCATTTTTTTTTTCTTTTTTCTTTTTTCTAACATATCGTAATGATGATATTATAAAAAAGCGGCCGTAGCCGTAGCCGTAACCGACCGCTTCCTCTCCCTCCACGCGCTGCTCTCACCGAGTGTGTAATAACACCTCTTTTTTTTCTTTTTTCTTTTTTGACACTTGTAATTTGTTCCCAAATCAAATTGATTTTGCGATGGTGTTGTCCGGGTCATGAAAACTTTTTTTTTTTTTTTTAAATTCATAATGAGTTTGGATTTCACGTTTCAGCTGGCGTTCTGTGTTTAGCGTTTGAAAGGTGGGTTCCACGGCAACTATGCACACATAATACAGTTCATATTGAAACTTAGGTTATATATTTTGTTGGGTTTCACACCGCACTATTTATATATAAAAATTATTTTACTACAGTGTTTTTAGTAATAAATTCTTAGTTTTTAGCAAATAAACGGTATCTAAAAAGACTCTTAAAAGAAGTTTTTTTTTTCTACCCTTTTTTGGGTTTTGTGTGTTTTTTTCAAGGAATGATCTTAAAACATTTTTAATTCAAAAGAATTTTTATAATTTGTTCCCAAATCAAATCAGATTGATTTTTGCCTTCATGGAGTTGATGAGTTTATATGGGAGACTTTATTTTTTTTAATAAAAAATACAACAATCCAAAAGAAACAATTTTTTTTGGTTTTCTGTGTTTTTTTTTAGGGTTGGTTAATAAGTTAACAGATGTCCTTAGGACATTGTTAATAAACTATTTTAAGAAAGTTTTGATATCATTTTCATAAATTAAAAAAAAATGAAAAGTTTTCAAAAAAAATAATTATTTTTTCTAAAAGTATTTCCTAAGCCACGGCCTTAAGGAATTTGTTAATTTTTATTTCTATTATTTTTTTTGAAGAGATAAATTGTCATATTTTATTGAGTTGCTTGAAGTAATTTAAAAGAGAAATGATATGCTCACAATATTTTTCACGATAATTCTGAAGGGATAGACTATTGTTGGTGTGTAAAAGAAAAAAAAAAAGATATTAGTGATAAGTCAAGACTATAATCAGTAATATTACTCAATTATAATCTGGGGTGAAAAATAATTTTTTTTCTTCTTATTTTTTGTGTTGATAAGAAAGAGATTGCTATATTTTTTGATAATCAAAGATATTGCTATTTTTTTTGTGCTGCTTATGGGATTTTTTTTAATATGGTTTTGATCTTTGTTAAATATAAATAAATTGCTTTAGATTCTCAAAAAAAAAATATGCTTCATTTATTGAGTTAATGTCAATTTTTGAATTTAACCGTGATCTTTGTTTGAAATTTTGGTTTAGAAAAAAATAGATGAAAATTTTATGATGTTGGTTTGTGACCTTCGGTTAATGTGAATCGGTATTTGGGTATTTTATAAACTAGAGAATTAGTTCAGGTTTTTATAAATTGAACAATAAAAAAAAAAAAAAATCAAGATTGCACTCATTTCATTCTATATATTTGTATAAAACAAGGTGATAACTTATGATAGCCGGAATTGTATGAATTGGGTTTGATTAGATTATATGAATGTGTTGGCCATGTATGTGCTAAATCTCAAATTGAGTGTTTACTAAGTTATATAAGCAATTACAAAAAATCTTAAATATAACACTCTTTTTTAATCGGTATTAGAGTTTTTTTTTTTCCATGTTATATATATATATATATATATATATATATATATATTTTTTTTAACATAAGTGCTTGCTAAATATAGAGTTTTTTTCTTTTCATTTAGATGGGATTATGTCTCGTTGCATGCATGACCACCTATTTATTACAGGCGGTGTTTCCTCAATAACCACACAATGTGATCTTCCACATGCTGATCAGAGCCAACAAATTGACAGACATTTTATTACTAGCCTTGTTCACATGACATATTCATGCACACCAAGAGTTTCCTCGTGCCATAGATTAAATGTCTCAGTACATTAGTGTTCTGCTCTTCTCATTGTAATAAGAGAAATAATCACCACCGCACACCCTACTCTACAAGTATAAGTGCTTGTGGAGTGTGAGAGGTAAAGATCAAGGTTCAAGTTTCTAAGAAGAAGCTTCACACATATATACATTTAAATTAGGCTAGAGTAGAATTCTATCTTGTATAAAAAATAATAATAATAATCACCTTCTTGCTTGCTGATATATATATACACCCTCCAAATAATGCAATTATTTATTTGTTTTGCTATATACGGTATTTCAATTATTTCCACAAGGTCCAAGCTATCGTAATGAGTAATTTTAGATCAAACTCAATCCTTTAGACAAGCAACATCCTATGAGCATAAGTATTAGTAGTGTTAAAAAGTTATATTGCTATTTTTAGCACCACCATATACAAATTTATAACTACATTGATGGAGCCAAAACCAAATAATTTGGCTCCATAGCTACAGTGCACAAGCACTTTTGGCCGTGCACCGTAGCTCCATAGGTAATATATATATTAAATTGCATGTTTACATTGTTTTATATTAAGTATATTATTACTATTGCACACCCTTAGTGCGATGATCACTCTACAAGTATAAATGCTTGTAGGGGGCAAGGGCTGGGATTCAAGTTTCCAAGAGAGAACTTTCACACATATATACACTTAGATTAGGTTAGAGTAGAATATATATCTTGTATAAAAAAATATATATTATTTTATTCACATATTCATACTTTTTTGTAGTGAATATATTATTTTATTGAGTTGTCTATATTATTTTATAGTGTTTTTTTTCTGTATATATTAAGAAGATTCAAAAAGTTAGTTATTGTCTTTTTTTTATTATAAAAAATACCCCTAATTTAATTAACTTATCATTAATTCATGGGATTAAAATAGTAAATTAAAAATATTCCTATAAAATAAAAACTACCCACGTCCCTTACTTACTCCTATATATGAAAAAAAAAATCCTTTTAAAAAGTTCTTTCCAACTTCCACCACCCCATGTTCTTATAACTTAAAATAAATAAAATTAAAAAAAAAAAAAAAACTACCCACAATTCCTATCAGTAACAAAACTACCCATTCCCACGTTATATCAAAAAAAAAAAAAAAAATTCCACAACCCACATCACGTTAAAAAAAAAAAAAAAAAGTCTCATTGTACGCACGAAGCGCATATAATAAGGCTAGTATTATTTTATTTTGTTGAAAATTAAAATAAAACCACTGATGTTAGGTGTTTTATAAAGTGAGAAGATAAGATAGATAAAGTAACTTTTTGTGGAGCCATATTGCTAAATTTATGGCTCCATGTGAGTATTAAAACAAGTCTAAAAATGACAAAATTTAGCTATAAAATTAATTGTAACCTTAAACTACAATTTTACTCAATATCTTTTTATTAGAGGTGAATTTTGACAAATCTACCATTGTATTACATCTTCTTTTTATATCATCCATATTTGCAAAATTTCTAAAAAATTAAAGATCAATAGCTATATTATCAATAGATAGTTTAAATTACAAGTTTTTGTAATTTAAAATTATGCATAAAATATAATCTTATAAATCATATAGTAAATAATATTCGATTGACACAAAATTTGACATATTTAGATTTCAAAAATTTAGATATAGGAACACATAATAGAGCTCATTAAGCTTTAGATTACACCTCTTCCATTGTTCAATCTGTTTCACACAACCTATGCCATTTAAAACTCCAAAAAATTTGTTCTGAAGTCTGTTAATGGAACAAAATTATGTCATATGACTTGTAATCTCCTAATAGTTGTTTTATTTCCTTTAGTTAGTTAGTTCGTTAAGATATGAATGAGATAGTTAGGGATTAAGCACATATAGCTCATTCACAGAGTATATGTTAAATTAACTAGCCAATTATCTTTAGTTATATTTACATATTGTTATGTCATTTAAATGTCCCATCTCATTTGCTATATCTTTATTAATTTTTCTTCAGGCATTATTATACTCGTTAGGATACTTTGGATGAGCTCTACCTCATGGCTCATGGGGAAGGAAGACCTCTTGTATCAGGCCACTTCTCCATTGACAATTTCTTTCAAATTTTTTTTTTTTTTTGGTTTCTTTTTGTTTGTGCATGAGCGCGGGGGTTAAAATAGGTGCAAACTTTTTTTTAAAAAAAATATAACATAAATATCTAGAGATTTAAACTCTAGATATTTATTTTTTTGTTGAAAATATAAAGAAATATTAACCGTTTAAACTATAACGATCTTATTTCAAGCTAGTTTTTGTTGTTTGCAAGACACCCGATTAATTGCCTATTTTAAAATGTTAGTTGATTGTATTGGAGATTAGTATATAAATTAGAAAGAAATAATTCAAGGAAAAGAAATTATATCTTTTTTTCTCATATTAATTAGGAAAAATAAAACATTTATATCTCTTCCTTGTCTCCACTTTCTTTTAGTCAAACATAATATTATTAAAGAATTTTGACCATTTTATATATAAAAAGGGATAATATAGCATCAACTTTTATCTTTTATTTATTTATTCATCTTGCCTCCGAGGCAAAATAACTTAAAGAAAACCTTTTTTTTTTTTTCAATTATTAAAAAGAAAAACTATCCTTTGAAATATCATTGTTTAGAAAGGAAGAAGATTCCTTACCCGTAGCTATTTTTGGTCATACCATATCAGTTCATTCAGCACACTTATTAAACACATTATGGGCAGTGCTTTCTACGCTCCATGAATTTGAGTGGGCATCTTTTATTTTTTATATTTTTCTATAGCGTGTGGTCTGGTCCATGAAATGGTCGCCTTTATCGAGATTTTACCCGGGCTGGACTGGACAATTATTTCTTTTAAATTTTTGTTTTTGGCAGACCGTTTAATTTGTTGACCAAAACTTTAGATTCTAAGACTCATATCTTTGACTTCGTTTAGATATAAAACATCTATGTACATTTGCATAGAAATTAAGGTTTCTACATGTTAGTCTTTGTCCTTAAGGCTATGTTTGGTTGCACCTAGGAAAAGGAAAGGGAAATGAAAATATCAATGGAAAGGAAAAAAAGAAAACAAAGTCTTGACTTTATTTGGTTTTCAAAGAGAATGGAAAGGAAAATATTTGTTTTACTTTTATAGCCTTGACAATATGATTTGTAATGTGAATAGAAGGGCATATTAGTAATTTTATAATAAAAGTTAAAATAACCCTCCCTTTTTTTTTTTTTTTTTTTTTTTTCCTATCTTCCCTAGTCATTTGGGATGAGAGTAAGTTTGGTAGCATAACTATTTCTACAACTTTGTCACAACTTATTTGACTTGTAAACGGTAGAATTATAGACCTATATAGACTCATCATCTTTTTTTCTATCACTTACAACTTGTCAATTTGACAAGTTATAGGCAAAGTTGTGAAAATTGTTATAATAGTAAACTTACTGTTTGGGATGATAACAAATTGGTTGGGCTCAACAGAAATTTAATCACTCCAAATCAACTCACTTTTCTTTTCTCTCATCTAACCAAACAAGGGAAACAACTTCCCTTATCTCATTTTCTTTTCCGTTTTCTCACCTTCCCCCCCCCCCCCCTCCCCCCACCCAATCCAAACATAGCATAATTGCTATAATGGTGTCTTCAGCAAAAATATTTAAAATGTTTAATTCTCTTCCAACTATGGATTTATTAAAAATTGAAAAAAGAAATAAAAAGAAAAGTTTACCCATAACATACAATCCAATGCAATGGTCCATGTGCATATTTTAATATAACCAGAAATATCTTTTAGAGGGACGATTAAAATAAACCAAGGGGTTGTTTTTGTTTGTTTCTGTAAACAAATGTTAATAGGACAGCGTTAGGTTTAACCAATTGGTTATGGAAGGTGTAACAATGCCATTATCTCTCCTATCTTCATAGGCAGACTCCTTGCCTAATGAAACCTAACCATTGTGCCCCTAACAACACTCGGGACACAGATGATCTCATTGTGAAGAACATTAATTTGTCACTTAGTTTTCAAATTTGGGACTAATAAGCCGGTGAGATGACTACATAAATAAGAAATTTAATTGTAACTACAATGTGAGCATGCCAAAGAAATGGTGAATTTTGATTGCTATTTTTTTTATAAAAAAAATTTAGTGCAAGATTGTTGTATTATTTTGATTGATTGATTGATTTTTTTTTTTTCTCTGAGATAGAAATCATACTTTAGTTTAATCCAATATATATGTCCATGAAGCTCTTTTTGGGAGACTTGGAGCCAAACCCTTGCTCCCTACTTCACAAAAAATTGTACTTGTTGAGTTACAATTACTCCAAGGGTGCTTTAATGAGATATTTGCCGTGCTTTCGAAAGGAATTAGCTTAGTCGTTTATTCTTAAATAGCATTCTAAATACTAAGTGGGTTCCAGTTAGTTCAACTGGTAAAGTTTCTGATGGTTGAATTAGAGATATGTGGTTTAATTTCCATCTACACCAAAAACTGATTAGTGTTTTGGTCTGATAATAAAGAGCTATCATCAGGAGCGGACGCCATAGGTTGAAACTCTCTCTAAAAAAAAAAACATTCTAAATACCAATTAAGCAGCATCTTATAATTAAAAAAAATTATTTATTTTTTCACAACTTAAGATTTTTTTTTTTAAGGAATAGTTTCAACTTATGACGTTTACTTTTAGTAATTGTTATTTTTTTTTATTGTTTTTTATCATCAGACGAAGACACTAATTAGTTTTTGATGACGAGAATAGTACCTAGAATGAAAGAATCTCTAAAAGACAGTGCTAGCATTGAGGCAGTTCCAATTGGGTAAGCTAAAGCAAGGTCATTAAAGAATTTCACAAATCTAAATCTAAAACTATATATCATAATTGAAACACGATTTAAGGAAAATAGATACTCCAAAAGATTGATGCTTGTCTGCAGATCTTTGCTCCATTGATGATGATTGATGCAAAACACTATGTAGAGGGATGTAGATGTTTGAGAAAGAATCATATGAAAACTATGGTGATTTTTGTTTGTGAGTGAGTACGTTGGATGTCAGTGGATCAGCAAGTGCCAGACCTAACATGTGCAGCCATGGTACAAACTTGCCACATCCTCCCTAAAAGTTTCCTAGCACTTAGAAAATTCTGACTAATTAATTAAGATAAATACATTATCTAAAAGATAGAAATAATCATCTTAAAATAATTAATAGGATGATATTACCCACATGAATTGTTTTTAGAGGGTTTCAACTTATGGTGTTTGTTCTGATGATACTCTTTATCATTAAACTAAGACACTAATTGGTTTTGGTGTAAACGAGAATTGAACCCTAGATCTCTTATTCAACCATCAGAGCACTTAGAAAAAACTAACTAATTAATTAAGATAAATACATTATCTAAAAGACAGAAATAATTATCTTAAAATAATTAATAGGATGACATTACCCACATGAATTTTTTTTTCAAGGGTTTCTACTAATGACATCTGCTCATAATGATACTCTTTATCATTAAACTTAGACACTAATTGGTTTTAGTGTAAGCGAGGATTGAACTTTAGATTCTTATTCAACTATCAGAAACTTTACCAATTGAGCTAATTGGAACCCACTACCCACATTAAATTATTTAGTGCTTACGGCTTGTATGTCTATCATAATTTAAATCACTAACCGATATGATTTAATCTTTCTATGTAATTTTAATTAATATTTTTAGGACCAATCACAATAACCTAAGATAATTCCATGCATGTATGTGCATGGTTAGATCATGAATCAATTAATCAGATTTACGCTCTTATAAAGCAATGATTCGGGCCTGTTCTGAGCATAAAAACAAACCAATTTACCCTTAATTGCTTTATAAATACTTTTGATATGAATTATAGGGTGAAATTTACTACTATGTATCCTTGGTGTGATAGTCATTTTACAAGTATAAGTGCTTGTGGGATGTGAGGGGTAAGGGCCGGTTCTCAAGTATTTGGAGGAAACTTCACACACATATATTTAAATTAGGTTTGAGTAAAATTCTATCTCAAAGTAAGGTCAAGTTCATTTATATAATTTTCACTTACACTTCATTTTCTAAGTCAAATTTATCTCACTTTTTAATGAATAAGTTAATAAAAACTAAGCTAACAATGAATAAACTCATCAAACACCAATTTTTATTTCCTCATTTTACTTTTTACCGCATGTTAAGGTGTGACATTATGATTGGAGTAATGTTACTTTACATGAACTCATTACTAAAACCATTTTAGTATGTACTAATCATAACATGTCATGTTAATAGTTGTGAAAAAAATTATATAAAATTTTATATCACTTAGAAAATAGAATTCGAAGTTTATGTTTGGTTGGGGTGGAAATGGAGATGATGGAAAATGAGAGATGGAAAATGGAGAGGAAAATGTGATTTTTCCATTGTTTGGTTTGAATGAAAAGGAAGATGAAAGAAAAGCCTGCTATTTTTTTCCTTCAAATTAAAAAGAAAAGAGGAAAGAAAATGGTATTAAGAAGAAGAGTAAAAATTAACTTCACTTTTCCATCACTCTACTTCTAACTCATAATTGTAATCTGCTCTCTATCATTGCACATCTCTTAACCAGAGTTTGCTCTATACTAAAAGTAAATTATGCAGTTGTCTAAGGCTCCAAGTAGAAGAAAGGCCCTTAAATTTTAACCAATAGGATAAATTTTTTTTTTCATTATAATAGTATTAATTAAGCCCAAATTTAGCCAATAAATAAAATAATATTTTTTTATCAAATGAAAAACAAGAAAAAAGAGAGAGAAATGCTACATCCACAACATTTTTCACAACACTTTCACAATAAATCCTAAGTGGTAGGTTGTTACAAGCTACTATTGATGACAAAAAAATAATTTCAGTTATGAGTTCAAATTAGAATCAGTAACAACTTAACACTTAAGATTTGTTGTGAAAATATAGTGAATGTAGCACTAAAAAAAATAGCAATATACAAAATAATTCACAATATTTTTCACAAGTTGAGTTGACAAACTTTTACTAGTTTTTATCTAAGTCTATCACTAACATTACTATTTTATTCACCACTATCAATCTACCATATCAATAGATGTCAAAAGTTTTGACAAAATTTTTGTCTATAAACTTTGTAAAAAAAAAAAAAAAATACATGGTTTATGTTAATTAGTAGTAATTTTGCATCTAAAACAAGATAATAGGGTTTAAGTAATATTTAACTTTTAAAAACGTCATATTTAAATTTATAAAATACCTCAATTTCAGTTTTTCCCTTAGGCCTCAAATGTATTAAGCCACCCCTTCTCCTAACCAAACATAGATGATGAAAATCACAAACATTTTCTATTCTCCTACTTTTTTATTGTCCTAACATTTTTTATTTTTCCACTTTTCCATTCTTGCAATCAAACAGAGTCAAATTATTTGGTGAACCTTGTATGTTTTGTTTTGTTTTTTCTCTTTGGAATAAGAAAGTTCAATAAGAAATTTAACTCAAATAAACTCTATAACTTACTCTTTTGAATTGTTCATACAGTGGAAAAACTTTTAGGCAAGGAAGTGGATATAATCTACCAACCGGGGCAACTGGCTTTAAACCCTTGAATCTTGGATAGGGTAGAAGTTTTAAGTTGAAAAAGTCAGAGCCCCAACTCTTGAATCTTGCATGGAGTTAATGTTTTAGGTTGAAAAGTGATAACCCAACCCTTGGACCTTGTGTAGAATAAAAGTTTTAGTTTGAAATTAAAACAATGACTACACTTTTTGATTCGTGGTTGGAAGTGTGACTATATGAGGGTATTATATATTAATTAATGTTACAAGTTTTTTAAGAATGTTTTATCAATTGTGATGTATCAACGACGAACTGAGACCAATTAGATTCACACAAATTTTCAATATGATTCTATCATGTATGATTTATTTATGATGACTAGTCGTCAATAGAATCTTATAAGGCGTGGTCTCTCTATGCAACAACCAATAGATCTCAAAAGGTTGTGAGAGAGAGAGAGAGAGAGAGAGATACCATGCATTCAATGGTCTATAAAAGGTTAGTATGTACTATGTAGTCAGCTTAATTTCTTGATATGGTGAGTAGTGAGACACCCACAAATGGCTGTGAAATCAGTAATTATGATTAATTTCTTACTTCTATGGCTCACATATGGATTAGCAGAAGAACCACCTATTGCACAACCGGGTTGTAAAGCTCAATGTGGAGATCTCAGAGTTCCATACCCCTTTGGAATGGACTCTTCCCATTGTTACATGGATGACTGGTTCGAAATCGTTTGCAATAGAACTGGAGCCTTCTTGAAGAAAATTAACATGGAGGTGCTGGAAATCACTATTACAAGTGGTAACCGAGCCGGAGACAATACAGTTCGCGTCACAAATTCAATAATCGATTCGAATTCGAGTTGTGTGACTGTGAGCAATGAAGGAGTTATGAACGTTAAAGGAAGTCCTTTTGTGTTCTCCGACTTTATGAGCACATTCGTTTCTGTTGGTTTCAAAAATTGGGCAACAGTGGCTAAAACTGATGCTATGGTTGTTGGATGCAAATCACATTGTAACAACACAAGCTCGATAAATAAAGACAGCAACGCCACAAATGTTTGGGCCTCCACTGTTGCCAAACCACAATCCCTTCAGGGCTACAAGAGTTTAATGTCGATTGAGATATAGATAACAATTAAAGTAGAGATGATGATGAGGAACTCCATGGGTATTGCAATAAGTTTGCTTTCTTAGTAGACGAAAAATAGTTTCTGTCACAAGTTATGATCAGTCCCTTTTCTGTGGAGAGAATGAAAATGCATTTTCCTATGGTGCTGGAGTGGCGGATATATAACTGGACCAAAAAATTCGCGTGCGATGCTTGATTCCTTCAACAATAGAAAGGATTTTTATTGTGAAATTTACCCTAACAATAATAGACTCTCTCACCCGATGTCTATAAACGACCCGTACATAACATTAGGCTTTTCAAGCTTTTATTGTGGTTGCAGTTGGGGATACAAAGGAAACCCCTATCTTTCCACCAGATGTGAAGGTAAATTTCGATTACTTGTACTACTTTAATTTTGTTTTTTTATGATAGTTATGATTAGAATTTCAATCTATAGTGTTTACTTCATAATAATTACTATTAGGTTCATACACCAATTGAGCTTTGATATAAGCGGGATATGAATCCTAGATATTTTGTTCTAACTACTGCAAGAGACTTGATTAGTATAACTTTAATTTCACAATCATCCATTAATTACATGACCTAACCCTTTTTTGTTGTTCAATTGCATGTCTAATTTTGATTCTCGATCATTAGGGGTGCTTGCCATAATATGAAATTAAGTTAGTAAAAAACAATATAACTTTTTTTAATATTAGGGCTTTTCACATACATGCTCCCATGAATTTTAAATTTTAAATATTTATATGTTTGTTGAGTTCGTTTGGTATTGCTATAAGAAGTATCGTGTGGAAGTCCAACCCTTCCAATCTTGCTTTTGATTTGAAATTTTGATTTATTTGTATCCCTAATTTCTAGAATGTGCATGGAAGTACAACCATTCTAGTCTCCCCCTCCCCCATCTTCCTCAAGAAATTGATAAAACGAAGAAGAGATAAGACCAAGGAAGTTTTGCTAGGTGTATTAGCGATGGTAATAGACATAGCCTAAGGTTTAAATAAAGAAATAAAATTAACAAAAAAGTAATTAATTGATAGTGATTATTTCCTCCATGAGTTAAATCTTAAAAAGAGTGAGAACGAAGATGTGTGCTTATAAGAGTCCAAACTACTTTGGAAGTAAGAGTATTCATTTTGAACTTGGCTTGTAATTAAAACTTAAGAAATGAGGGTTTGTTAAAAACTGTCTTAACTAGTGCCAAAAGTTTAATTTCATAAGTAAACAAGTGTAAAAATCTACCCTTAAGAGCTCCACTGTGAAAAGTCAAGGCCTATTATCCTACATCAAGATAGCTCCCAAACCAAAGCTAGAAGTAGGGCTGTCCACGGGTCGGGTTTGTGCCTAACCCGGACTCGACCCAACCTTATTGAGTGGGGAATATTTCGACCTACAACCAACCCGAATAACGTTTTAGATCAACCGGGTCTGGTAGTATTGATTTTCGGGTGAGAATCGGTCGGTTTTGGGTTTTCAATAGTGCCGGATTTTGGCCGAAATCTGGGTGGATCTTGTAGATCTGGCCAAATTGAACAACCTTTGGCCGATAGCTCGCCAGAGCTATGGAAATATGGCTGAGATTTGGCCAAGTTAGAGTCAATCTTACAGGAGTTTGGCCGAGTTTGAGTAGATCTGGGCTAGCTTCGTCGGATTTAAGCATATTTGAGTGAGGATTTGAGTAGATCTGAGTAAAGAAAGGCCAAACGTGGTCAGATCAGAGCTGAGAAGCGCCAGATCATCGCCAGATTTCGGCCATTTTTGAGGTCCTGTCGTGCGGGTCGGGTAGCTCGGGTTTTTGAGGATGAAACCCTCCAATCGACCCGCCAGAGTTGGGTTTTGAAGGCTGGGACCCATCACCGACCCGTCAAAGGTGTCAGTCCAGTTGAGACGAGTCGGTTCTGGTCGGGTTGGTTGGTTCCAGTGGGTTCTCGGTTTGCCTGGACAACCCTAGCTAGAAGTATCACATTCCACCACAAATGGTTTAGAAAAATTAGGTAAGGCTAATATAGGTGGATTGGAAACTGTATGTTTGAGCTTATTGAAAGCCATTTCAACCTCAAAAAGACCATTGGAAGGGCTTCTTTTTAAGTAGAGTATTTAATGGGGCTGCAATGACACTATAGTCCTTAATGAACTATCTATACTAGCCTGTGAATCTTAGAAAACCCCTTAGAGCCTTAACTGAAGTAAGAGTTAACCAATTCTGCATGGCCTCTATCTTTTTAGGATCAGTTCTAACCCCTTTACTAAAGATCAAATGGCTTAAGCAATCAACTTATTGACATCTAAAAATACATGTACTCCTCTTAGCAAACAGATAAATATCAAGTAGTACATTCAACACAGTCCTTAAGTGAGAAACATGGTCCTCTAATGTTATGTTGAATACTAAAATATTATCAAAGAACATCAATACAAACATCCTTAAGAAGGAATTAAAAATATGATTCTTTAGAGATTGAAAGGTGGAGGGTGTATTAGTTAAGCCAAAAGGCATGACTAGGAACTCATACTGTCCTTCATGAGTCATAAAAGCTATTTCAGGAATATTACATTATTTCATTATGATCTAATGGTACCCTGGCCTTAGATCCAATTTAAAAAAGATTGTGGCACCACACTATTCATCAAGTAATTCATCAACTACTAGTATAGGGTATTTGTCCTTAACAGTAGGTTTATTTAAGGATTTATAATCAATACACATCCTCCAACTCCAAAGAAAGGGCTTTGACTAGTTCTAATGGAAGCATGGAACCAAATTCAAGCAATTCTTGCACAATCTTTTCAAATTCAGATTTTTGATAGAAGGGAAACCTATATGGTCTTTCACAAATTGGTTGGCTGCCCTGTTTCAAGATGATCAGATGGCCATGATTTCTGAATGGAGGAAGACTAGTTGGAACCTCAAATATGTTGCTGAATTCCAAAAGAAACTAATCTAGAGGATGATGATGAGGTACTATTGGAGCTGTAGAGTTCGTTGAAACAATTTGCAACATAAGGCCTCTCTTGACAGCAAATGTAAAGAATTGTTCACCCCTCTAAAGAATAGACTTTGAAGGTAGTAAACCCTAAAGCATGATAGAAGTTTCTTTATACAAAAACTACATAACGAGATGCTTAAAATCCCACTTAATTAATCTCAAAGAATACAACTATTGTATGCCCAAAACCATAGCAAAATCACCTAAGGGTAACACATTCAGCTCCCTCGTGGCAAACACCATTAGTCCTAAGTAGTGCTCCATCAACTATCTTAACTTCAAAGGTCTCTTATGTTGATAATGGCAAACCCAATGCTAGTCACATAGACATATCTAGAAAATTACGTGTACTACCACTATCAATCAAGATTACCATCTCTAGGTTTTTAATTCTACCTAAGACTCGCATAGTATTTGGGAAAGGACCACCAAGCAAAGCATAAAGTGTAATCTTAACATTGTTCCCCCTCAAATCTGTAATAGCTTTTATCATATTCTATTGTAACTCCAATTCACCAATATCGTCTATTGGAACTTCCTAAAATTGAACTCGAAAAGTGAAATTAGTCAATCCCTCCATAGGAAAGATTCTTGGAACTTTACATTGATTACTAGCTTACCATTTTTCTTCACAATGAAAACACAATCCTTTCTTTCTTCTTTCTTCAATTTAGGCAACATCCAATCTTTGGATTGGAAACTTAGTTGTCTTTACATCATTGGAAATTTTCTTGTTAGTAAGGAGATACCTTCATATATTTTTACAAAGCCAAAAGCAAAATTAAGGTTCTATGGATTGAACATTCTTATAAGCTAACGAATTTCATCTCATAAACCACTTAAGAAACAACTAAGTTTATGTTCTCAAACAACTCTTTAATTCTATTGGATAAAGTTTCAAATTTGGCCTTGTAAGTTGAGACAAAACCTACATGCTTCAACTTTGTTAGAGTCTCTGTGGGCACAAGTGCTTGCACTTGTCATATGGAGAGTACGCCTCGGCTGAGTGGACTAGATGAAGGGTATGTAAATGGAGTCTCCACCTAAATTAGATTTAGGAACCATATGTATAAGCGTCTCTTTGTGGAGGGTTTGATCTTATTATAACATGTGTTTAAAGTTTAGGTATGGGGATAGGATGGTGTTAGGCACCCAACCCCATCTAACTCATGGGTTGACCTCCACTCATTGTGTTCCACATCCTAATTCCATTAGAGGGTTTTTCAATAGGTTGCCTTACACACACACACACACACAAGCGCACGCATGCGCGTGCGCGCACACACACACACTCTAGGTCTACTTTAACATACATCTAGCATCCACCCTAGCATTCATCTAAAAATCGCATTCATCCATATTCATCAAGTTTGTAAAGCACATCATGTTCATCATCAAGTTCATATGCATGTTCATGTAGTTATGCATGACTTACCTTCATTTACCTCACTACATCATAGCACCATAGTACTTATGCATGAATGTATGTTCTTATGAATGCTCATGTGTTCATCCAAGCATACAAACCTTAATCATGTAATTGAATTATAAAAGCAATAAAACATTTATGCTATTGACCTTGGACATAATTATGCATGAAACAGCTTAAACATAATCTAAAACATGTGTTTAAACTAAGAAAGCAACAAGAAAAGCAATAGAACACAAACTTGAGTTTTCTAGGTTACACATGGTCATGGAGATGCGTATGCATGCATGAACATCCCTACCCAGAAATGCAATAGGCAACA
This sequence comes from Castanea mollissima, assembly GCA_014183005.1. Taxonomy (NCBI): domain Eukaryota; kingdom Viridiplantae; phylum Streptophyta; class Magnoliopsida; order Fagales; family Fagaceae; genus Castanea; species Castanea mollissima. Next base: position 17,605,475 of record JACAVU010000003.1, on the reverse strand, counting down.
CTAAAAAAAACTATAGCTTATCTCTCTTAGCTTGCTTCTAGACTAAAAAGCAATAAACCTAAGCTACACAAAATATTGTTAAAGCAATTAAAAAAAAAACATATAAAAACTAAGAAAATGAAAGAGAGAAGTAAGAAAAATTACCTCACAAAAAGAGCTCTTAAAGCTTTGATGTTGACTGTTCCCCTTAGTTAATTTACAAAACAAATACCCAAAAGGGTTAGCAAGTTTAACTAAAGGGTTTAGACCCAAAAATTTCCTAGCCAAGAAACTTTAACTTAGGATTCCTTTTGAAGTAAAAAAGTTATTGGTCGAAACACAATGATTATAGAAATAACACAAAGAGAAACTGAATAATACTTATGAATTTTTTACTAATTTAAAGAAAGAGATTACACAACACTATTTGGACTGAGGTGCGACACTCGCTCTCTTTAAGGAGATTCAAGCCCTTAGTTGGCTAAACTTTGTAACTGGTGCAGATCGTCTCTGACTTATCTCCCCAGGATACAACAACCCAACAAGTGTTGTATGGCTAGAACAACCTCTACACAAAGTGTTCAAGCCCAAAGCTCTACCAGAAAGAACAACCTTTCTTGCCAAGAATCTCTCTATTTTTTTTAGTGTATATTGCAGTAACTTGGATTGTGTTTAAATGGGTCTATTTATAGGCTCAATGGGCCTCACGAAATTATTACCCAAATTAATTTGATTAATTAGGTTCATTATTCTGATATAGTGGGTGTTATAAGATTAATTGTTGGATATTATTTTGTTAATGGCTCATTATTTTCCATAATAAAAATGGAATATTAATTCAGGTCATTTACACACCAACGGATATGGTAATTACTCTGAATGGGCTGTCAAGTAAGAGGATCCAAGGTGCTGATTTATTTCCAAATTTGACACCTTCACCCTTCACCTTCCCCTTACGCACGTATCCGGCCCAATATTTGAGACAATTCATGTTAACCCATTAATCATCACAATTAAAAAGAACAAAATAGTCTCTCTCCTTTTCAATGTGGGATTAAACATTTTCACTAACTCCTCATCTTCCATATTCACTTCCACATCTTTACATTTATGTTATAAAATTTATTCATTTTAATTATTTAATATTAAAATGCTCCAACAATCCCCCACTCATTTTAATATTAAATTTTTAGTTAAAGAGAGATTACCAGGCAAAGATGGGTCACTATGCATCATAAAGGTGTGCTTTGCATTGAACCTTCACTTAGTAAAACAGCGATCTCAACTCTAGAGTCGTAGTGATCTCCGACTTGAACTAGGACTGCTTTAAGGAAATTAAGCGTCACTGCTTACACATAACAATCCAGGTGTTGACATGAGCTTTTATAGCTAACACTTTACGACCATGTGCTAATCCCGGTTTCATAAGTGTATTTGAGATTAAGTCCAAATCTCATAGGGAGCGGCCCCACCCTCACACTCACATAGGTGAAATTTTGTCAAGCGTGCTCTTGTAATTCTAACACCCCACTCATACGAGCTACAAATTTCATTAAGAGTTTTTTACTCAACCTCTCCACATTACAGGATAAATGCACTTACATCATTAGGATGAACAATTAAAAAATTATTTACAAAATAAATAATTAACAAAATAAATTGTGCATTTCTTACAATCATCGTAATGTTTGTTTTTCCCATTGAACCCAATTCTTAGGGTCTCTGGTCTTGGGTTGGGTCTCCTCATACATGGCTCATGATTCTATGGACTTTAGTCCCATCCCCCTCGATGTATTCTAGACTCTATCTTTTGCTAAAGTATTGGTAAATGGATCTGCAAAATTATCATTAGATTTAATATAATCCACAGTTATGATGCCACTACTCAAATAAGATCGCACGGTACTGTACTTTCTTCTTTTAGGTCTGGATTTACCATTATAATAACGGTTTTTAACTCTCCCAATTGCAGCAGTTCTATCACAATGAATTAATATAGGTGGAATTAGTTTTTCCTAAAGTGGAATTTCATATAACAAATCTCTAAGCTAATTTGCCTCTTCACTAACTGAAGCTAATGCTATTAATTCAGCTTCCATTATTGAATTAGTAATTATTGTTTGCTTTTTAGATTTTCAAAAAATAGCACCACTACCTAAGATAAAAATATAGCCAGTGGTAGAGAGAGAATTACTTGACAAAGTATTTCAATCGGTATCACTAAAACCTTCAATCACAGCGGGGTATTTTTTTATAAAATAAGCCATAGTTTTTTGTACCAATTAAATATCTCATGACTCGCTCAATAGCTAGCCAATGATCTTTACTAGGCTTGCTAGTAAATCTACTTAACACTCCTACTGCATATGCAATGTCAGGTCTAGTACAATTAGTAGCATAATGCAAACTACCAATGATGCTAGCATAATCCTTTTGATTAAAAATTTCATCATCATTATTCACAGGAAATAAATGAACACTAGAATCAAAAAGAGTAGCTACACTTTTGTGATCATGAAAATTATATTTTCTCAATATTTTATCAACATTATGTGATTAATCAAGATATATTCAATCACATGTTTTTGTAATTTTCATGTCCAAAATAAAATTAGCCTCACCAAGATCTTTCATATCAAAATTGCTTTTAAGCATATTTTTTGTCTCATTTATAACATGCAATTTGAGCCAAAAATCAACATATCATTCACATAGAGGCTAATAATAACATGTAAATTATTCCATGATTTAGAATAAATACATTTATCACATTCATTTGATTTATAACCATTCTCAATCATGCAAGAATCAAACTTTTCATGCCACTGTTTAAGTGCTTGTTTTAAGCCATATAGGGATTTAGTTATCTTACATACCTTGCTTTCTTGTCCAGGCTCCACAAAGCCTTCGAGTTGATCCATATAAATCTCTTCCTTTAGGTCCCTATTTAGAAAAGCAGTTTTTACATCCATTTGATGAATTTTCAAATTGAAGATTGCAGCAATAGCAATTAACAATCTAATAGATGTAATTCTCGTTACTGGAGAAAATGTATCAAAGAAATCAAGATCAGCTTTTTGTTTAAAGCCTTTTGCAACAAGTCTAGTTTTAAACTTATCTATTGATCCATCCGGTTTCAACTTTTTTCTAAAGACCTATTTACAACCTATGGTCTTACAACCCGGTGGAAGATCTACTAATTTCCAAGTTTTATTAGAAATCAGAAATTCCATCTCATCATTTACAGCATCTTTCCAAAAAATAGCATCAGGTGATGTTAAAGCCTCTTTTAAATTCTAGGGACTTTCCTCAATGTTAAAAACATAATAATTAGGACCAAAATCCTTTTCAACTCTAGCTATTTTACTCCTTTTAGATTCCATTTCAAAATTTTCTTGATTTTATAAATGTGAAGTAGAAGAATTAGGTTGTGACAAAATATTTTCTTCACTCCCACTATTTTTCAATTTAAAAGGAAATTTTTCTTCATGAAAAATTGCATCACCAAATTCAAAAATTATTTTGTTTTCATGATCAAAAAATCTATAGGTTGCACTATTAAATGCATAACCAAGAAAAGTACAGGTAGTAGCTCTTATACCTAATTTAGGTCTTTTAGGGTCAGTAAGCCTTACATAAGCAAGATAACCCCATACTCTCAAATATCCCAAATTTAGCTTATGTCCTTTTCACATCTCAAAAGGTATGGTGTGTGACTTTTTATGTGGCACCCTATTCAAAACATGACATGCAGTTAAAATAGATTCACCCCAAAAATGTAAAGGTGCACCAAATTCAATTAATATGGTATTTGTTAACTCAATTAAAATTCTATTTTTTCTTTCAGCCACACCATTAGAAGCAGGTGAATATGGTGTAGTAGTTTCATGGATAATTCCCAAAGACTGAACAAATGAGTTGAATGCACTTGATTCATACTCACGACCTCTATCACTTCTTATTCTTTTTATTTTTCTATCGAATTGATTTTCAACTTCTTTTAAAAAATTTTGAAATTTTTTAAAAGCATCACTTTTATTTTTCAACAAATAAATAGTTGTATATTTTGAGAAATCATCAATAAAAGTGATAATATATCTATTTCCTCCACGAGTTAAAATTCCCTTAAATTTACATTAATCGGAGTGAATTAACTCAAGCAATTCGGTATTTCTTACAACACTTTTATGAGGCATTTTTGTAATCTTAGCTTGACTACAAGTTTCACATTTTTCAAAATCTTTTGACAATCTTGGAATTAATCCTAAACTATTCATGATTCCCACATATCTACTATTTATATGACACAAACGAGCATGCCAAAAATTAATAGAAGAAAACATATAAACTGAACTGGTAGATACTTTATTATTCTCAACATTCAATTTAAACATTCCATCACAAGCATAACCCTTGCCCACAAATAATCCATTTTTAGTGATTATATAATTATCAGATTCCATAGTTTGCTTGAAGCCAGCCTTATTACAAAAAATTTGACATCAAATTCTTCCTCATGGACGGAGTGTAAAGTACATCCTTTAATATTAGCACACGTCCAAAAGTGAATTTCAATTCAACCTCACCACTCCCAAGAACCTTGGTTTTGCTAGAGTCACCAAGCATAACAGTTTTTCTTCTTCAAAAGGAGTGTACAACTTGAACCAATTTTTGTCATAACAGATGTGCCTATTAGCACCAAAATCTGCCCACCACCCTTCAACATATTGCACCATATTGATGTCTGTAATCATAGCCACTAAAGGCTCTTAGGTTACGTTAGCCTGTGGGACAGATTCACGTTTCTGAAATTTGCAAAATCGAGCAATATGCCCACTCTTACCATAAACAAAATAGGATCTATTAAATTGATCTTGTGAAGGGGGTCTTTAGTTCTTATTGTAATTTTTATTCGGGTTTCCCTTTCCTTGAGGTGATCTATTATTATTTTGAAAGGCTTTCTGTTTTGGCTTCAATTGACCATTTCTAGGAAAGTGATTTTTGGGCATATTATTATTAGATGAAATAAGGTTTACCTTTGTGGTGGAATTACCATTGCTCTCTTGTATCATGAGTGCATCTTGTCCTCTAGCCTCCTCCTCCACACGGATGCGTGTGATCAAAGTCTACAAGGATGTCTCCTTTTGTTTGTGCCGCAACGTCTTTTGAAACTCCCTCCAAGATTGTAATAGTTTGTCAATTATGCCGGCTACCACCAAATTGTCTCCAATCTTTATGCCTTCGGATCTCAATTCTACTACAATCATTTGGAAGTCTTGTGCTTGATCCACCATCGATTTTCTATCCATCATTTAGTAACGGAAAAATCTACTAGCAGCATACTTCTTTGCACCTGCCTCCGTGGTATCATACTTGCTTTGTAAAGCTTTCCAAATTTTTTTAATAGACTTGTAAGTTGTATCATAATAATCATAGAAATGATCGGCAAAAAAATTCAATAGATAAAAGTGACAATTATATTCATCTTTTGTATACTTATCTATTTTTTCTTGATGAAGAATATATTCTTCATCACTCATCTCATCGGTAGGAAACTTTGTCGGATTCTTTTCAGTGAGGATGTAGGCAACTTTGAGAAGGCTCAAGTAGAAGAGGATCTTGCCTTTCCACCTCTTGAAGTGAGCTCCCTTAAAGTGAAATGACTTGTTAAGATCTCCAACAAGCTCATTTGGTTTCTCTTGTGTAGAGTCCATGTGATGAATCTCCTTAAAAGTGTTGGTGCAAACACAATGATAATGGAAATAACACAAAGAGAAACTGAATAATACTTCTGAATTTTTAATTAATTTAAAGAAAGAGATTACATAACACTATTTAGACTGAGACACGACACTCACTCTCTTTAAGGAGATTCAAGTCCTTGGTTGACTAAACTTTGTAACTGGTGCAGATCGTTGACACCTCCACCCTTCACCTCTCCCTTGCGCACGTATCTGACCCAATATTTGAGACAATTCATGTTAGCCCATTAATCACCACAATTAAAAAGAACAAAATAGTCTCTGTCATTTTCAATGTGAGATTAACATTTTCACTAATTTCTCATCTTCCACATTCACTCCCACATCTTTACAATTATGTTATAAAATTTATTCATTTTAATTATTTAATATTAAAATGCTCCAACAAAAGCCTATCTTTGAATCACTATTTTGGAGTAGATTTTGTGTGTTTTGAGAAAAGGGCTATGGGGCCTTTTATAGTGTTCAGAGAGAAGGGATAGGGCTCTTCCCAGGTGATGTGGGATTAGCTCTACCACATTTTGCATGAAATATTTCTTGCATGGATTCTTGAAACCCTAATACGTACGCATTCTCGAGCATGCATATGCATGGCTTAAGTATGCGTATACATGCTTAGGGTTCATTCAAGGTTTTTCTCTTCCAAAACATTCTTTGAGTTAAATAGTTTCTTTAGCTAGGCCCTAGACTAGTCCTAGACCCTTCCAATGATATTGCCATTAGGGAACGGGGGAAGGGTTCAAAATGAGGTGTCTATTGTCTCCACTGGATCATTGTACACTGATGCTCCAAATTTGACGACCCTGCTTCTTTAGCATCTTGAAACCAAATTAGAGGTTCATCCTCTGTGTGATATGAGGCCAAAAGGATTTTTTGATTGGTGTGGGCGTTGTACAATTGGAAGAATTGATAGGCATTATAAACCCATCCTGAAGGATTCTCTAATCTGAATATTAAAAACTCCAATCTTATCATTGTTGGAACCATTGAAGTTGAGTCAATTTGAGGAGATGGGGGTCATGCTGAAGATGAAGTTCTCTGATATGAGGCCAAAAGAATTTTCTGATTGGTGTGGGTGTTGTACAATTGGAAGAACTGATGAGCTTTATAAACCTATCTTGAAGGATTCTCTCATCTGAATCTTGGAAACTCCTATCTTATCGTTTTTGGAACCACTAAAGTTGAGTCAAGTTGAGGAGATGGGGGTCATGTTGAAGATGAAGTTCTCTGTTGCCATTGATTTCCAGCATTAGTGAAGCCTTGCCCAGTCTCTGTCAATGTTTGCAATACAGAAGTCACAACATCCAGCTACTAGTGAATCTCACATATTTCTTGATCATGTCAGTCACTTGTTAATGAAAGGGTGTTAATTTTCTTATTAAAAGAAGATAGGGATCGGGTCTCTGCCATAATGACAAAGTTGGGCTTTGATACCAAATTCATAACAATTAGTTGATTCTTAGAGAATTGTGGTAGTTCTTCGAGGGAACTGGGCATCATAAGAAGAGGGAATTAAGGGAAGACAAAGAGAGAGAAGATAATGAGAGAATGAGAGGAAAGAATACTTTGCATGTCATTTTAGTTGTGTCCTTTACAGTTGGATTCCTTTCTTTTATACATTTCTAACAAATAATCACATTCATTGCTAATGCTAACTAACTAATCCAGCCAGTTCATCCTTATCACAAAACCATAGTTAACTGTCATAACTTATTTCTTTCCGGCTCCTGCCAAGTAACTGCCATTGAATTGCACTAACTGACAACTGTAATTAACCCTTGGTAAACAATGTACAAAAGAACACAATCACAATTTGGTGGCTGAGCTGCTAGTTTGGTAGCTAGAGCCACCGATGGTGGTTGTGAGGCACTGATTTTGATTGTTTGTGCATGAAAATTTTTATGTTACACAAAATACTTGAAAATATATTGCAGTAAAATATTTAACAACAAAATAAATAAAGCGTAACTATGAAGGAACAATATATGAGAAAAAATGAATAAAGGTATGTTCAATCATACATATATATACTTATGAATTTGTAAAGAAAAAAAAAGCAATCTATTAAACTCCTTGAACGATATATCTCTCGTCAAAACTGCATTGCCACTTGACTAGGTCACCCCCATCCTTTCCATCTTTGCTAGGGCCAACTCAGTTACTAGGTTAATTAGTTAATTAAGTAGTCACCTAATGCTCCCAAGTTGAACAAGACCTCTAAATATTAACCAAGAAGAATATTTCTATACTTATAAGAGAATTAATTAGGTCCCAAATATTAGCCAATAGATAACTTTTTTTTTTTTAATGCTATGGATACAACAAAATGTCACAATAATTTTACAGTGTTCTTAAATTAAGATGCCAAATCACACATGTACGTACCCATCACAATCTTTAATTAAAAAATTTTACAATGCTAATTTAAGAATTTTGTGAAATTGTTATAACATTTTGTTGTGTTCCTATCTTAGTTCAAAAGAAATTGCTTACCAAAGTCACACACATATATATAGAGCAAAGTGTAGATGAACTGTTGTCTACTCATTTCTTTGTCTTATTTTTTTAAATAAAATTTTATCTTAATTTGTAGTTTTTTATTTATATACTAGTTGTTAACAAAAGTAATTTCTTAGAAAGTTTTGTGAAAAATTAATTGAGTCTTAAAAGGGTTCTCCGGTCCTAATAATTCATTACTAGCAATGAACATAATATAATAAAATAAAAATTAGTTGAAAATCTTACAAATGAATAAGAAAATTTTTAGAAATAGTGATAAAAAATTTAGATCAACAACTCACAAATGAGCAATAAATTCATAAAAAAGTTAAAGCCTTTATATAATTTGCATCTAAAAAAAAAAAATTTAAGTTAAACATATTATTTAATTAAATTTAAATATGTAAATGCCCCAAAATTCCTTGGACCGGCCCTCCTTGCTTTCAAAACCATACTCTGTGAAGCTTTCGCAGCCACTATTGTGGAATCTTTACCAGTCAACTTTTGTACAATAGATTTGAAGCTCATGGCATCAGTTTCTACATAATGGGTCTTGATTATTATAACCTTCACGATAGGGACGGAGCCAGGTGGGGGCTTTGGCCGCTCGGGTCCAATTCTCACCGATCAGTCTAACTAAATCTAAACAGTAATTATTCAACCTAAAAACTTAACAAAAATAATAAAAATATTCACTATGATGATTGTATTTTAGCAAAAAAACTATTTTACCACCAAAGAATAAAAAAAATCATGTGCTATTTGCAATTACAGTAAACCGGTATAAATACCAGTTGACTATAACAAGTTGTTAAAAATAAAATACAATATTTTGTTAAGATTATATCTCTTCTTTCAATTAAAAAAACTCAAATTCTCATTCTTCCTTATTATTTTAATGAGTTGTTTATATCATTTTAAATGAAGTGATAAAAAAATAGAACATTTGATGATGTATTGTAAAATAAAGTAGTAAAATAAATAAAATAACTTTTTGAACTACTAAAAGACAAAAGTTAAAACTTTTAGCACCACCATTATAAATTCTCTAACTTCAACAAAAAAAAAAAAATCATAGCTAGCCTAGTTTTTTTTTTTTAAAAAAAAACATTATTTTTGTTTTTGTTTTTTTTTTTGTCTTTGTTGCATCTTAATGCATTTAGAAATAATGATTTTGTGTATTTATAATTTTTTAATACTATATGAATGTCTATCTGAGTTTTTTTTTTTTTTTTTCTTTATACTCTAACCCTAGTAGCTTAAAATCTTGAGCCCCTCCCTGCTTCACGAGCTTCCTATAGTTGATTGACATGAAAATTAAGGGCTCGTTTGGTAATGTTATTATAGTAACGTTGTTTTCATTTTTTAGAAATACATGTGAGTGAAAAAATGTGTAAAAATACGTATAATATTGTTTAAAAACTGAAAATTATTGTTTAAGTTTATGTACCAATCACCCTCTAAGTCTGCAAAGCGCCTGGTGTTTTAATAATCTAAGGCATATAATGAAGCAATCAGGGGTAGCTTGATGAATTTGGGGGCCTAAGGCAAAAATTGGTTATCTTATTTCATATATAAAATTACTATTAATTAACATGAACCATGTAGAATTTGTTTTTAAAAAGTTTATAAACAAAAAAATTTAACAAAACTGTTTACATTTATTGATGTGTCAAATTGATAGTAGTGAGTAAAAGAGCAACATTAGTGGTAAATCTAATTGAAAACTAGTAAAAGTTTGCTAACTCGACTATTATAAAAAATGTTGGTGAATTTTTTTGTGAATTGCTTTCTTTCTTTTCTTTTTTCTTTTAGAAGTGATATATTCAAAATATTTTTTATAACAAATCTTAGGTGTTAAGTTGCTTCTTGTGTTCTAATTAAACCTACTACTAAAATTATTTTTTTGCTATCAATAACAACCTTTAACAATTTGCAATTAAGATCTTTTGTAAAACTATTGTAAAAAATATTGTGAACATAATATTTTTTTTTATTTGATAAAAAAATATTATTTTATTTATTAGTTAATATTTTAACTTAATTAATAATATTAGTTAAAATTTAGATATTTTTTTTTTTACTTGGGCTCTAAACGATCGCTTCAATAACTTATATCATTGAGCAGCACCGGAAGCAGTGCTTTTTGCCTTTTGGTATGAGTTTTTATGATTTGCTTGTACGTACGGGTATGGTGTAGGATTGACATTTAAGAGTGACAGATGAGACAAGTGTACCATTCATTTATGGCTTGGAAGCAGTCAAGATAGACCAAGCAGATGTCAAGGCACGCAATTGACGAACTTATCCTACGTGCATGTTACTCCACGTAAATAGACATATAGAGGACGTGGCCAGCGGCAAGTGGCAACTTGCATTTGTTATGTCAAGCAAAATGATATTCACCATTTACTTTGAAGATGTACATGAAGAGAAGAGAAGGATGCTAATGTCCATTTTTGCAAATTCATACTCAAAATATTATGAGAAAGAAAGCTTAATAAGAAGTAAGATTTGAAAGCCCATACAGAGAAAAGCCCATACGGAGAAAAGTCCATTGAAAAGCAAGGGTCAAAGGCCTACTAAGAAGACCAAAGAGTAAGAAAGGTCCAAAAAAAGAAATGCAAAGGAAAGTGATTTGCAATAGAATGTAGATTTGCAGCAAAATATAAATTTGCCGCAGAATACAGTTCTTCAGCAAAATGACTTCGGCAAATCAAGGCAAATTGGGCCTAAGACCCCCTTTTAATCTAGTCAACATTATTTGGCCCACAAAAACCCAAATCCTTTTAATTAAAAAATACGTGTGAAAACTAATATGAAGAAATATGATGAAAAGAAATAAGGAACAGCAAGAAGTGTCAACAGTAGGAATTGCGTGAAGGAAAGAAAATCGAAATCACAAGAAATGACAAACACAACAGGAGATGCATGAAGAAATAAGATAGAGACAAGTAGCAAAATGGAACAAGGCCATTAATTCTGCTATAGCAGAAACAGCGTGGAAACAAAAGAAGACAAAAGTAAAAATAGTGGAGCAAGCACACAAGGGCTGGAACACCACCAACTTGTACCCTACCAATACAAGGGAGGTAGACCCACGGTCAAGAGAATTCAAAGTGTGGTTTGGTGGTGGGTGAAAAAAGGGTTTATATTTGGTTTTGAGTTGTGACTTTTTTTGGGAATATACCCTATTGGGATGGTATCTTACCTAAGAGAGGCAATTGATGGCTGGGACCATTTAATGCATGCCATAGAGGTAGGTGGTGAGGTAGCCTAATCCTTATCCATTTGAACTCAGAGGTAGAGGTATACATAAAAATGGAATTTTGTCACAAAATGAGTAGTGGTGTAGCAAATGTATTCTGACCAGAGGTAGTGGCCAAGCAACCAATGGGTTGGTAGGCAGTCTTGAAGAAATGCCCACAGCAAGCCAAAAACAGTTGATAAAACCTTAGGGGTAAAAGAGAGAAATCTCATTGAATCAGTTCATTATAGAAGTAAGAGGTAGATATGGATGAAAGGGGGGAACCTATGGTAAGAAAGGAGTAAGCACCTAAGGAGAAGGCACTTAAAGGGAGAGGCACTTAGAGAAGGGAGGCACCCAGGGAGAGGGGGATCCAAAAGGGAAAAGACCCTAGGGAGGAAAATAACCCATGGCAAGATAGTAGTCAGAAGTAAGAATAAAAAGAATGACGAGAAAGAAAGAAAGAAAGTGGTAAAAAGAAGAGATAAAACATCATAGAAATAGGGGCATGCATTAATAGATTATCTTTTCCCTCCCTCTTGGCAAACACACTCTTTGAAGTCCCCCAAAAGTAGTAGCTAATAGCTATTTAGGCATATTCTCCAAAATGCACAACTCTGATGGCAAAAGCCTATAACAAGGTTGTTTAAGTTGGAGTTTAGGTTTCTTCTTGGTTTACTTATTTTTGGAAAGATTCAATTCTTGATTTCAATCACAAATATATTTGATTTCACTTGTTAGAACTTATATTTGCTATATTTAGTCATTCTACTATAGCACTTTTTTTTTTTTTTTAATCACGTTTGTTGCATCAATTGTTCAGCAGTGGTATCTTTACTTGTTGTAGTAGTTACTCTACTGTATCACCTTTTTATTATATTTATCGTGTTAGCTATTATACTAGCTAAACCTTTTTTGTTGAAACTTTCTTATTTCTCTGTTATTACGTGTTTTACTTTTGACATGAACTAATCATTATTCTGCCATACGCACATGTATACATTTTATCTCATGTTCGGCAAATTATATTTTTTATATATATATATATATATATATATATATATATGTGTGTGTGTGTATGTATATGTGAATACATATAAGTGTATTTATGAATATATGAATGTATATATTTGAAAATATGCTAACCCTCGTAAACTAACATTTTCTTGATGGGTATTTTCTTTGGGTTTTAGATTTTTTTAAGTATTTCTGTAGTAAAAAAGGAAGAGTAGTCATTTACATTACAGAAAAGTGCAGAAAATTTTATTGCACAGCAGAAGGTTTTACTGCATAGCAAAAAGCTTTACTGCACGGCAAAAGATTTTACTACACAGCAGAATATTTTATTGCATAGCAAAAAAGTTAGTCTTGTGGCAGAAACTAGAGAAAAGTTCCTTCTGCGGAAAAATAGAGGATAAGCCCACTTTGCAGCGTCTTCCCTTGAACTTTAGACTCAATGTTTGCGCACAAACTAGTAGCGGCAAAATAGTACTTTGAAGCCCATTCCGTGAAGTGCCAGACCCAACTTCCTTCTTAGAAAAGGCCTACACTAAGCGTTGTCCAATAACATTAAGACACATGTCTAAGGTAAAAGAAACGTAAAAAGAACCCTTCACATTTTTGGAGACTCCACTAGAGAGTTGGGATCAAGATGGGGAGAAGGAGATATTTCTCCTCCGCAAACATGTATCCAAGTCCTTACCAAAGCGAGATGCGGATGTTCTTAAACCGTCCAAGCTATACCCTTAGGGAAGTTTCGAACCTTTTAATATATTTTGAAAGACATGGCTAGTTTTGATATTTGGTTCTAAATTGGCTTACCCAGATGATTCATGATATCATGATTTACTAAAATTATTATGCTTCAAGAAATATCACCTAAATCTAATATGACCATTTTATGGAGCTACCCACCCTTGGTTGAATAAGGGAGACCTGAGCATTAATTATTTTGTATCAATAATGATTTAGAAAATCTCACCAATTATTGGAGTTTAGCTTGCTACTTACACAGATTGAGTTTAGTGTAGGAAACAAAACAATATAAAACAAAATTTTGTTTAAAAAGAAATGTTATCGTATATTAAGACTAGATGAATTCTATGGCGTAATATCACAGCAACATTACAGTAAAAAAGTGGTTGCGGAATTCTATGTCAAAATATTGCAGCAATGTTACAACAGGACAATACCTAGCAGAATTTTGTGGCAGAATGTAGCAACATTACAACAAAACATTACCATAGTAGAATTCTATGGCAAAACACAGCAATGTTAAGATAGGACAATATCGTGAGCAAAATGCTATGGTAGAATATTGCTGCAGAATGTTGTGGTAGAATACTACAATACCATAGTAGAGTTCAATGGCAGTGCATCAAAATGCGGTAGCAATATATTACTACAACACCATAGAGTTCTACAATAGAACTATCCTGAGAACTCTACAGTAAAAGACCCATACAATAGTTGTAATATTTCCTATACAAAAAGACTAATAAGGTCAAGACACTTAGTCCTATCGTTTAAATGACACTTGTTCTCCTTGCCATGCATGTGAGACATGTGGCAAGCCACTTATTCAAACATGCAAAATCAAAACTTCCACCACTTTTTGCTCTCATTTCTTTCAAGGAAACACTATAAGCTTTCTAAACTCTCTCCATCTTCACCTTCGGGTCCAGCATTTAGAAGAGAAAAATTCCTTCATTCCCTCACAAGTTTTCAATCATTTTTTTCATGCTATTGATTCTAGCTCTACTTTGCCTCAAGAACCAAAAGCTAGAAACAAAAATGAAGCTATAGAAGCCAAAGGGAAACTGTCATCATTACTTACTGCTACGAATCACAATTTCCTTCGCGAAGTATTCTTCAGCAGACTTTTTTAGAAGTGCAAAATGTCCCTCTGTAGAAATGTCATGGCAGAAAGTGCAAATCCTTCGGTAGACTATTCATAGTAGACTTTGCTGAATTTCAGAAGTGCAGAATGTTCATTTGCATAATATTTTATAGTGGAAAATTTCATAAGCCAGAATGTAGATTATTTACAACGAAATCTGCTGAATTCAAAAATGTTCATTGGCAGAATATTTCGCAGCAGAATCCCAGAAATGCAAAATGTTCATCAGTAAAATATTTCGAAGCAGAATCTTAGAAATGCAAAATGTTCATCAGCAGATTATTTCATAGCGGAAAGTTTTAGAAGATAAAGTGCAAATCCTTCGGCAGAATGTTCACATCTGAATCTGTTGAATTTTAGAAATGCAGAATGCTCATTTGCATAATATTTTGTAGCAAAAAGTTTCAAAAGCCAAAGTTCAGATACTTAGCAGATTGTTTGCAGCAGAATATTTTGTAGTTGAATTTTGTATTGAATTCTAGCAGGTCTTTTCGCAGAGTATCCTACCACAAAACTTAGTATTGAATTCTTGAACTTTTTAAGTGCAATCACAAATCCAATGTGATTATCTTCTACAACAAAAGTGATCATTGCCCCATTAAGAATTCATGGGAACACCAATAGTGTGAAGATGTGTAAAAGGGTAGTGGACAATTCTGCTATAGTAAGAAATTCAAGTCTATATCTTATTCAACAAATTTGAGACTTGTTCTCAAAGTAAGAGGGGTGCATACAAAGCCTTTCATGTTCACGTTTGCTGAATCAATCTCTTGCTACTACATTAGCAAATATATCAGTATCAATGAAGGGAGGAGAGAGAACTAATCAATTCGGCGATATCATAACATTTGATTTCGACCAAAGAATACATTGAAGGCATGTGACAAGGTGGTGAAGTGTCCAAATCAAATCCAAACCTTGGAATGAAGCCAATCACTCAGCTCGTGCGTACTCTCCATAAAGAAGCCCAAATCTACAAGTAATTTGCAAACTACTCTTGTCCATCATCGGGTCTAGCAAGCTAATTCAACCACCTTGAAGAGTTGGGAAGTTTTCTTTGAAACACCTCAGAGTATTTATGCCAAGAGTGGCATCAATAATCATGATTTTTATGATATTCCTAAGAAAGAATGTATTGAATCACTTGTACTACAAACTACGCTAGGGATGACAATTTATATCGCCCGATAAATTATAGGGTCACGTATGGGTTCTAAAAAAAAAAACCCAAAGTGAGTCTGGGTTTCATCCATACCCGACCTGAACTTGGACCCGACCCGTTTATATATAAGTTAAAAATACTAAAATACCCCCACATATATATAAGTTAAAATGAAAATCTCAATCCCAATCCCAATCCCATATTCCCATTTCATTCAATCACTCAGCTGCTACTCTCTTTCTCCTCTCCCACTCTCGCTCGATCACTCCCTCTCACTCACCCCCAATCTCCAATCTGTCACCGCCGGCCTGATTAACTTGAAGCCCTTCACCATCAGTCATCACTTACACCTCCAATCAGGTTCGTTTTCTCTCTTTCTCTCATTTCAATCTCTTGACCATTCTTTTTTTAAAATTAAATAACTGAATCTAGTCTAATGTGATGGTAGACCAGAATTTGTTTATGCATATATTTGCAGAAATGATTTCGTCATTTTACTGAAAAATTGACTTTTGTATATAGAAGCTTTCTTAATTTATTCTAGTCTAAGCCCTCATTGTCTCTGATTTTGTCATTTAAAAGATTGCTGGGCAAGGTTGGAATATACGTTGGAGAGATCCAATATAATAGGACCAAAAGAAGCTTTCTTAATTTATTTTTTTACAAAGAAATTTAACTTTGAATTTGTAAGACCACAATATATATATATATATATACACACACACATACACGTACTTACATATCCAAAAATAAAAAGATCTTGCAAGTTGTAATGCTTCATGTAGTTGATGGACAAAGAATCAGAATTTAACGGTTCGAAAACATATAGAATCTAAAACATAATCAAGTACTAAAATTTTTAATAATTTCTTCATGAAGATTAAATAAACTATGAGTAGAAAAAACAATAATGATTAATAATTATGTTTGAATTATTGAACATACATGTCAGTCGTCTCCAATAAAAAAAGATGATAAATCAACAACACATAAAAAATAAAATAAAGCCTTAATAAAAATTTGAGGTTAGGTTGTTGGGGTCTTGCAGAATACATATTCATGTTCTTGTTGTGGTCTTGCAGAATGCAATTTGCCTCCACTATTCACTAATACTAATGCTCTTTTTGTATTTAATTAATATTGTGCAAGTAATTAGTATTTAATAAAGTCATGCCTTATTTTATTTTTTGTTTAAGTTCTGGTATTAGTAGTTGATTTGTTTTTTGTGTTTGTTGTTAACGTAGAGCCTAAGGATATGAGAGACACAACTAACAACTCTATAGAAATTAGGGGGAAGCTGGTCGGGGCATAGACCATAGAATCCTAAGGTGCTTATGATGAGAGGGTCTACAGGAAATCTAACCCCACCCTCAAGTATAGACATCAAAGGAAAAAACATTGCATTTGAATCAGCAACCCTTGCGACTGCGATATCGTCCACATTGTAGTACGCAATGTCGACATCCCCTGGGACACCAAAGGTCTCTCTAAAACTAGCCAAGACAACCCCAGGGGTGAGAAGGTGACAATACCCCATTCCTAAAGTATGAAATAGAGAAGAATCATAAAAGAAAGAGGGTTAAAGAAAACTTACTTTGGGTTCTAGGGAGTGAAGAACTGAGAAGAGTTTTTGCACAAGAGAGGGATGCTCGACAAAGAAGGGATTATGAGTGAAAAGAACACGAAAAGTGAAATGGGAGCCCAGAACGAGCTATTTATAGGATTTTGAGGCATTTAATGAGGCAAGGAGCGGGAAAACCCTCCCAAATTCCTTTTGGGTAACCTCCCCACACGTGTGGGCACGGTTTACAAACTGTCAGACGGTTCGCGAACCGTTGGACGGTTCACCAACTACCAAATTTTAATTACTGATATGACACCTTTTTCGAGAAATCTACTATGATGATTGCCCTAGTCACGTGTAGAGGGTGTACGTTCATGGGAAGTCATCATCATGACCTGATCGGGATTCTTGATTCATCACCGGAAGCAGAGCATGAATCAAGGGGGGGGCTATTGTACGGGCGTCACCATCCTTCAAGCCCACTTACTCAGAGGCCTATGGAGGTAATAACACGTGTAAGAACCTCATATTGATCACGTGTAAAAACACTCATGGCATGGCCGGCGAGGGTGAAATCTCGCTACCTTCGACAGATGTATCTTCCGAGCAGGTTGAACTCGGAATGCACGGCATATTTGACGGAGCTAGTCCTAACGCCACTATCACCTTCTCCTAGCCTTCACCAAACATCCACTTAAGTGACATGGTATTGGATCTTCCTTCCGTTGCCTAGGGAATGCCCTTGCCGAGCATCAAGTCTAGTGGTGGAGCTAGTTCCAATGCCACTGTCACCTTCCCCCACTCACATTTAAGCATCCACTTAGGGGAGATAGTATTGGACCACTCCTTCCACCCACCAGGAAATTGATCACGACCATTCCACTAACTTTGGCTATAAATAGGCAAGAAAGATTCAGTTGAGGCGGTTGGCGATTCTGGAGAGCAAAGACTAAGGAGAGGAAGTGGTCACTTTGGAAAGAGGGGGAGAGTGGTCTTAAGAGCATAGGGGACTTGGGTACATGGGCGGCCAAGCATAGTATTCCCCATTGTAGGAAATCCAAAAGTCCACAATACAAATAGATTGTGCGCCCAAACTCCTTTCAGGCCTAATAGCCATACTCGAGTGCGCACAGCTATATTGGGAGCAGGGACAGACCCAAGTAGTGGGCTAAGGGGGCCTGGCCCCAAAAAAAAAAAATTTAGCAAGTAAATTTTTTTTAAAAAAGGGCTTGGGCCCCTGAGTTTTTAGCTTGAGCCCCCCTCCCAAAAATCATGAACCCTAGCCCATCATCCAGCCAGCCCAGGAGCCCATGACCCATGTAAATCTTAAAAAAAAAAAAAACTCAGCTCTCACTCTCAACAGTCAGCAGTCCAAAACCAAACGGAGAAAGCAAAAAATGAAGGAAACAAAAGAAAAAAAGAAGAAGAAAGGGAAGTGAGAGGCGAGACAAAAAGATAGAGAGGCAAGACAGAGTAGAGATAGAGAGTACTCAGAGAGACGGAGACCCACTCACCCACGCCGTGACGCCGCCGCCCACACCCACGCCGTGTTGCTGTGAGGCCTCGATGCTTACGTGTTGCGAGACCCATCTCGTACTTCAACGGCTCCACCAAATTACATCTCTGAAATTGAAAATTTTTCGAAGAGGAACTGAGTGTGTAATTTATAAATAAATTAAATATATAAAAAGGTTAGAGGAGGGAAGAGAGCTGCTTTGCTTACGATGGCGTTTTGGGAGGCAAGGATTCGAGAGCTTGGGAAGAAATTTAGTTTCAAAGAGGAATGAGAAGTGAAACGTGAATAGGTGATGATGAGCAATACGAGTGATGAAGCAGAGATGACATTTTTCTTTGTTTTTCTTCTTTCAGTTAAAGTAGGAATGGATATATATATATTTTTTTTATAGTGTTATTGAAAATTTTTGAGAGATTGATTTTTTTTTTTTTGGGTTTGGTAGCTAAGTTGGGTTTTGTGGGAGGAAAGTGGGGTTTGTGAAATTGTGAGCTTAATAAGTAGTATTTTTTATTGGAGAAAATATGGAGTTTGACTGTAGAGAGTACAGGGCTTAAAGTTTTAAACAAGTGAGCCCCGTCCATTCATTTTTTTTTACTCTATTTATACTTTTTTTTTTCTATTTTGGTTTAATGGTTATACTGTTATATAGTTATTAATAGTTTTTTTTTTTTGATAAGTAGTTATTATAAATGTAAATGTTCCAATTCTAGAAAATATGCATTTCCCAATTCCGAAAAATGTCAATATTCCAATCTCTCAAACACAATTTCAAAGAGTTGATCTTAATTCTTTGGATTATAATGCCGGAACACGCAAACAAATATGGGAATATCATGTTAATCAATGTGATGAAATTCAACAGGCTTACATTAAAAAAGGTCCACACCAACCTACTGAAATTTTTTTTTCTGCTTATTTCTGGCCTTCCTAGCTTGGAATCCTGCGTCCATCCTTGATTGGAAGCCCCTAAGTCTTGGTTGTTACTAGCCAATCATGAACCAAGGGATGCAGTAAACTCCATCTAAATATGTCTGTAGTCAAAGCAAGCAAAGAAGAAACCCAAGGAATAAGGGTCTTAGTAGCGAAAGCCAGCAAAAGGGTCGTGGTCATGAATTCTTGGCTGGAAGCTATCAAAGGAATCATGGTTGTGAGTTCTTGGCAAAAGCCCACAATGGCGGTTACATTCAGTCTAACCTACAAAGGAGCCATGATTGTGGATCTTTGGAAAAATTATGCAAAAGAGCTATAACCACAATCATGTATAGCAGAACATTCCATGGGAAGCAAGTGTGTTTGCAATAGAACAAAGCCAAAGCATGCTTGGGATGTAACTCGTTCCCAAATTCTCTAGCAACAAAGAATTTCTACAATATGGTAACTTGTAGATCCATGGCATCTAAATTTTTTTTATTGGAGAATGCATGAACCACATGGTGAGGGTAATCTTATCAAAGAAACTTATTAGAAAATTGCCTATTTTGCAAAAGAATATCTATTATTATCTTGAAAAGTTTTACTAGTAGCATCAACACTAAGAGACGGTGATCAAAGTATGATATCAAGCTCATCTCGTTGTCTCATATACCGGGGGCTGTTTCATTCTACGAAAAATATGAAAAGCCTTCTGCAGAAAACTAAGGACTCATTCTCACATACCAAGGGCCGTCTCATTCTTCAGAAAATACGAAAGGCCTTTTTCAAAAAGCTAAAGACTCATCTAGTTGCCTCATATGCTAGGGGGGCTAAGGCCCATTCCGCAACAAATTTAGAAAGCCTTTCACAAAACACTTAGAGTATCAATATGCAGAAATAGCAACATTACCCACTGTGATAAAGGCTTTGATTGTGGCATTTCAACAAGTATACATTCACCTGTCACTTGATCTATAGAAACTTCAAACTTTATGATATGGCATAGTACAACACCCATGCAATTTGTCGCAACCTACCATGGTCAAGTAACATTCTAGTCTGCGATAAAGCAGCAACAACATCTATCTTCTACAGAAGCATCAACTAGCAATTGGAGAATAAGTTCTCACATAATACAAAGTCTAGGTAGTAGTGAATCTATGAAGAAATTCTACCACCCTTGTTGCAGCAAATGTCAAAGAAGCAAAGAAATGAAGCAAGAAGAGGAGGCCTACTAGCACTCTAGTAGAGACATATGTAAAGGTGAACCAACAAGCGCTACAACAGAAAATAAATGCTCTTTGTGAGACTTTAAGGCTTCAAGAGTGCTCCACAGAAAAGCTGAGTAACAAAGGAAAATGAGTATTAACAAATAGTTTTCATTTGATCCATTTTCTTTGATATTACCAAACATAGGAAAATGCGGAAAATTATTTCACAAAAGGATTTTCATTGGAATAAATAGAACGTAAGGAAAAAAGAACATGTGTGAGTGCCATACTGCCATTAGTGAGTAGGAAAAAAAAAAGATTGCAATTTTGTGTGAGAGTACTCGGTGCAAATTTCAAATATTCTCTTTGAGAATTGAACAAACCAGCCAGAGAGTTGGTGATTTATGTATCAAAGGTTGCCCAACTGAGGTCTGGGTGGAGGTAGAGCCACCATGTATTACTCATAGCTTATTATGATGTTAAATTTTAATTATGATAAAGTTAAGTAAATGTTTTGAAAAGTAATAGAAATTAAATATAATAATAATAATAGTATTTGAATAAAATAGGATTTGAAAAAAAAAAAATCTAATGTGAATGAAAATAAGAAAAACGATTGCGTAAGACAGAAAAAGTAGTTCATTATCCTAAAATGTGGAAAATTTTCAGACAACCTGTTACCGATGCTTTTAGAAACACCAAAAAAAACTAAGGCCGTTTACTGTTTACTAGTTTACGTTGTGAATACATCAGTACCGCCGTACTTCACCTCAAAAATGGGTTTCCGTTCTTTGCTAAGCTATTTCAACTAGCCTGACAATATTTTTACATTTCGGCATTTTAACCTTTTATAATGCATATGATATATTACGTTGTTAATTATTGTCTTATTGAGTATATATTATATATTAGTGTTGTTGTAATGCTTTTTTCTCGTTAATATATATAATAGTGTTGTTATGATTGGGAAAGAAGTAATTGGGCAACTTGGAAAGATTTGGGCCAGGCCTGTGTATTGAAAGGAAGACTCAATGGGTAATAAACCATGAAAGGTGGAAAGCCAAATCATCCCAAGTATTACGGACTTACCCGAAATCAGTTCCCGTGGAAAAGTTAAGGTGCCGACTTACCCGAGGTATGGTGCACGGATAATCCACGTGTGATTTCTAGTAGATTCTCGGAACCACGGAAAACTTCCGGAACATGGAAGAAGGTTGAATATCTTTGCCTTCGCATTAATGATGGGGTTCTTACCTAACTTTTGCCACATTAAATACAAGTAAGATAGTCTGAACAGTACAAACAACCCTCAAAAGTCAGAATTCTAGGATAAGGGTGGGGAGGATACCGATAAAGTTAAGGAAAATATCCCTGAGACTTTGGCGGACTATAGGACAGCTATAGTGATAAGAGCAAAGATTGAAACTATAAAAGGGGGAGGAGAGGCAAAAGGTAAGGGGTGCAGAAAAAAAGGAGAGAGGGGAACATTTAGAAGAAAAATGAGTCTGAGAGAGAGAGAGTGAGGGGAACACTGTGGGAATGTGAGAGTTATCTATTGTAATATTTAGGTTGAAATTGTAACATTTGAGGTAACAGAAATCAATTGCTTGAGTTTCCCATTGTGAAGTGTTTATCCCTTGTTGTTTACTTATATGTTGGTTGTTTGAATAATTTGAGTGTGTGGATCTATAAAGAACTCCATGGGCACCAATTTTTGTGGCCCCCCATACACACATATAGTTGATTTTGAGATAAAGAGAATCAATTGCTATATTGTTTGGTTTTATTTCACTTCTCTAAATAGTAGTTCACACTCTTTTTTTCATTTTGAATTAGCTATATAATTAGTTTATAAAATTCAATATTCGGATTACATGTGTAATTTATAAAGGTAACAACTAATATTTGAAGTATATTTTAAGAGAAAAAATGTTCAAGATTCAAAAAGTTACTCCCGGATGCTTATATAGAACTTTAGAATTGTTTTTTTTTTTTTTTTGAGAAGTAGAAAAAACTTAAGATGTGAATATTTTTTAAAGGGCCAACGAAGTTTGCATAAGCAAATAAATATTGCATATATAAATCATAATCATGGATTACAACCACCAGTATATGAAGAGTAATGCTATAGGTACAGACTATTTTATAACATTTTTACAAATTATTGATGTAGCAAATTCTTATTAGTTCTTATATGGGTTCACCACTAACATCACATTTGTTGGTAAACTGATTTTGCATCTCATACAAAACCCACAACAGAAGTAACACAAGAATCTACTTCATTCATGATAGATAACATATAACCTTGAATTTTAAAACAAAGAAAAGAAAGCGTACCTTGATGTAAGGAAATTATAAAAAAAAAAAAAAAAAAGACTTAAGAATACCTTCAATCTTCATCCTAATTCCACATGGTGCCCAAGATGAGTGGTCTCTCAATCAATTCTTGTGTACGTTGATTTTCTTTTGGAAAAGTATATTTCCAAGATTCTGTAGAGAAAAATAGTTTTCTCTTCCTTTTAATCAAACGTACGTTTTAATTGTCTTGGCGGTTACATTATTTAATAACTCTTATTAAATAAATAACCGATTATCTAATTGGTTAGCCTTTTTGGGCCAACCCAATTGGGATTAAGTGTGTGGCTTGAGATGAGACCAAAGGGATTAATAAGGCTCTAGCACTAATGGGCCTCAGACTTATCTATTAACTCTTGACAAACCTAAAGTTACCATTAATTATATAAAAAGTACCACTATGAAAATATAATTGCACTTTAGACCTTATTAATAAATTATTTTCTAAGAATCTAATATGTTATCATTTGACTCCCCTATGAAATATCCATAGTGAATAAAGTCATAATAAATTGTCACTTTGTAAACAACTATTTTATTTATTGAATACCCAGTTTAATCTTTTTGTCATTCATGTTTATGAAATCTAATTTCATAAATATATACTTTAGTAACTCTTTACTAAAGTGGATAGCATTGAATAACCAGTTCCCATTAAATTTATCTCAAGGGGATATTTCGTATCTCTATAGAAAGGGATTATGAATTTTATTTTGAGAATATGTGTTCCCTTAACACTACATGTGGTTACTTTACATACTGAGGTTTTGACCGTTAAACTAGATCTCACTCCTGATATATCAAAGTAACCTATATTTCATGATCGAATTCATTATCCTCTCAGGATTGATAGTCTACGAAATTAGAAGTCATGAGATTAATTATTCAAGTGACAGTTATTAATTGAATAATTAATCTCATAGTGGTCCAGTTCAATGTGTTTTACACATTTAAAACATATCAACACATCAACTAGAAGTCTCCACTTCCATGATCAAGACAAACTATCTTAGTTAATATGCATTATAGTCTTCGCAGATAAAACGTCCAATTTCATCACCAACTATAAACTATATTTTGAGTTTATAAGGAACTTGTAATATATATTTTCTGTAACTAATTACATACAATACATCTCAAGAACTATGATAATATCTCATTAGTTCATTTATAAATAGTCTCATATAATTAAACAGTTTAATTATTTACAACATGCCAATAAATTGAATTTTAGGGCACAAACCCTAACAACATTTATGTTTACCAATAATTATTTAAAATTACTAAAGCCACATTAGCAGTTTGTGAAAATGTTGTAAATTAATTTGTGTCTATAGCATTAGTCGTATATGAATATCCAATGTTGCAAAATATGTTGAGCATTTCTCAAAGTTCCTAATTTTTTCACTGATTATAATCAATAAAACTATGTTAACGTTCAATATAAGCTTGCAAATTTTAAAAGAAATAATTAACGTCCCATAGCTCAGGCATTAGCTGCATCTCTCTAAGTAATATATCAAACTCCCATGAACGATATATCTCTCATCAAAATCAGCTTGCCACTTGACTGAGAAAGAGTGCCGGTTCTATACTATAAGCAATTGAGGTAGTCTCCTGAGGCCCTAAGTGAAAAAAAGAGCCCTCAAATTTTAATTAATTAATAGAATTATTTCTTTCATTGTAAAAGTATTAATTAAGCTCAAATATTAGTCAATAAATAAATAATTTTTTTTATCAAATGAAAAACAAAATACAAAAAACAAAAAAGAGAAATACTACGTTCATAACACTTTTACAACAAATCTTTTGTTATTGATGGCAAAAAAATAATTTCAGTGACATGTTCAAATTAGAAATAGCAACAACTTAGTACCTGAGATTTATTGTAAAAGATATTGTGATTGTAGTACTTCTTAAAAAAAAAAAAAAAGATCACAACATTTTATTTACTACTATTAATCTGTCGTATCAAACTATAAAAAGTTTTGTCAAATATTTTGTATTTAATTATAGACTTTTTAACAAACAAATTCTACATGGTTCATATTAGTAGTAATTTTTGCATCTAAAACAAGATAATAAAGTATTAAGTAATATTTAAATATTTTTTTAAGTCATTTAAATATATAAAATATTTCAATTTCAATTTTTGCCATAGGCCTACAAATGTATGAAATCTCCCCAAATGTATGAAATCTCCCTACTGAGCAACTGCCGTACTTGATCCTTTCCATCCTTTCTTTCAAAACCTTGCTCTAGCTCTGCAGTTTTCGCAGCCACTGCCGTGGAATCTTTACCAGTTAGCTTTTGCACAACAGATTTGAAGCTCAAGGCATCGGTTTCTACATAATGGGCGTTGATTATCACAACCTTTACGGGCTCCCTTTAGCCGCTTGACATAAAAATTAAGTCTGCAAAACGCCTGGTGGTTCAATAAACTTAGGCAAATAAGCAGTGTTTTTTGCCTTTTGGTATGAGTTTCTTAATAATGACTTTTGGTTATATTTATTAATTGATTTTACTAACATGTGTTTTAAAGGCACCATAGTATACTATTTTTTTTAAAAAAAATTATTTAAAAATTAAAAAAGTTTTATAACTTTTTCAATTCTCTATAAAATATTTCTAAAAATAAATAATTGAATGTGTGTTCTTAACTAGATCCTCTATTAATTATATGTCCCAATTGTGCGATGGATGGAGATTTTACATAGAGAAATTTATGGGACTAGCTAGCTAGCTTTGTACATATTGGTAAGATCATGTGGAGGTTGACATTTTAGAGTGGTAGATGAGACAAGTGGACCGCTCATTTATGGCTTGGAGGCAGTCAGGAAAGACTAAGAAGATGTCAAGGCAAGCTATTTGACGAACTGATCCTACGTGCATGTTTACTAGACATATACGACATCGCCAGCTGCAAGTGGCAAGATGCATAATTGCATATGTCATGTCAAGCAATTAATGTTACCAACACTGGTTTGATACCAAATAAAAATTTTATTTTAGTTTAATTGTATATTTGCGGGATTTTTTTTTATTTTTAAACTTGAATTTGGGTCGTTATCATTCATATTCTATAAATACTTATATTTATAGAATGATACATGATAGATTTAACAAGTTTTATTTGTTTCTATCGTAACCAACAATTTATATCACTCTATTATCTACTATTTATAACTTACCATTTTGACAATAATAAAATATTTTATAGAAATTATTATGATTCTTAGACCTTTTATTCTATTTTAAGAATCATTACGACTAATAGAGAATTGAAGGACTTTTCTCCGTATAGTATCCATGAAATAAATTTTAAGTTTACTTATTTATATCTTTTAAAATTAGTTATACTTTCTTATGTGATGGTGTACTTTCTTATGTATATGGAAACTTAATTCTCACCATATATTTGTAAATATTGGATTCTTTTTAGTTTAAGACAAATGGAAAACATCCTAATCCATATGTTAAAACATGAAAGTCAAATCACTAATTAAGGAGCGTGGGTCACCATGAAAATTTTAAAGTAATCAATTCGTTAGAAACAGCATGTTTCAACGACTTGATATACACTCAAATATGTGTAAATCATCATTAGTACCATCAATTTAGCCCAAAAGTGGGGGGAGGGAGGCTGGGGAGGAAAAATCATCCATTACTCGTGACATTTTCTATAATAATGTGGAACTCAATGCAAACTCTCTTTGAAATTGAAAATTCAAATCCACAGAGTAGAATACATTACATTATTATAATTTTCTTCCAAGAAAATGACTATGGGATCCACCCTCATGCCAACATAAACTTGTATTCAAGAATAGGATACAAAAAATGATGATGGGATCCAAAATATGAATCCCAATGAATAATTTGTTTAAATTATTATGATTAGTTCAAATAGAACTTTCTGTTATAACAATTCCAAATAATTATTTATACCAACAAAAATCATCTATACAAGCGTAGGTAGCACATGAGAGTAACAGAGTAAGAAAGATTTCAATGGTCATTCACTTCTTTTTATTTTAGACATATATAGGGTTCTATTAATGTCATTCATTTTAATAGAATTGAAGTGTAGGTATCCATTCTGAAAAGACCACTAGTATAGGTTCCCAACCAACCTCAAGAGCTTTTCATAAGAAGCATAAAATTTCAAAGATATAGCTATTTAATTAATAAATACTTTTTCATCTTCTGAAAAAAAAAAAAAAAATCTCATGACAGAATTTAAAAAAAAATTAAAGAATAATACTTAATTAAATTATGTACCTAAGTGTTTCTAAAAAAGAAAAAAAAATAATGGTACCTAAAGAACACACTATACACTTTTGAATTGATCATTCCCATAGCTCATACATCGGTGGCATCTCTCTAAGCAATTTATCAAACTCCTTTAACGATAAATTCTTCATCAAAACCGCCTTATTACCACCGGAGCTGGACCAAGTTTTCGCCGCCCCCTTTCCATCCTTTCTTTCAAAATCTTGCTGTCTTTCTCTTTCCCTTCTGCTACCGTTGAATCTTTACCAGTCAGCTTTTGCACAACAGATTTGAAGCTCATAGCATCAGTTTCCACATAATGAGTGTTGATGATCACAACCTTTACTGGCTCTCTATCGCAGCCCGACATTACAAATCCTTGCAAGAAAATCAGAGAAAAAACAACGAAAAACCTGGATGATTCAAAGGTTTTTTTCACTAGCAATTTAAGCAATGCTTTTGGTATATATGGGTTTGTTTATGACTTTTGTTTATGTTTGGAATAACTAATATAATGAATGGAGGGTTTTATAGAGAATCATGGTAGTTGCACGGTGGGGTTTGACGGTTAAAGAGATGAGATAAGTTGACCGTTGCAAGTTGGGGGCAGTCAAGACGGACCAAAAGTTTAAAGATAATGTCAAAAAGGTACACGCAATTGACGACCATGCAATTCAAGTTGCACGAAGGTACGGAACTTAATTACACATTTGATTGCACATGTCAATATAGCTAGTGGCAGACTCACTTTTAACCTACGCCCTTGAATAAAATAAATTTTAACGTTCAAATTTTTCCCTTTTTTTTTTTTTTTAAAACTCAAAACGTAAAAGTCAGACCACACGTTAAGCGCGTGGCGGATATGTACCATTCGAAGATTGGGAAGCAAGCTACAAGTCATTATACATTACCGTTATTAAAAACGTGAGTGTTGGACCTTGGAATGTTGATTTATCCAATTTTAACTCCATAATCAAAAGGACAAAAAAGGACTTTTTTAGGCAATTAAGAAAAGGAAAAGAAAAGAAAAAAGTGATTAAAGAAATATGAGCATTTCTAACAAATGACGTATTCAACCACCCAAAAAATAAATTTCTAGACTTTGCATGTATTTTTTATTTACAAAGAGACCCTAAAGTTCACCCTCTCTCTCTCTCTCTCTCTCTCTCTCTCTCTCTATATATATATATATATATATATATATAATTTTCAAATTTATGGTATCAACTATTAAGAGACTCTAATAAATAAGCTAACTGAAACAAATTTCACTCCTTTTTTTTAGTTTGCTTCCTTTTGTAGATTACATTCTACGTTTTTTTTTTTTAGAACAAGTTTTAGTTACAAAATTAGTTATAATCTTAAGCTATAATCTTACTCAATATTTTTTTATTAGAAGTGAATTTTGACAAATTCACTTTTGGATTATATATTCTTTTTATATCGTCCATGTTTGCAAAATTTCTAAAAAATTAAAGATCAATAGCTATGTCATCAATAAATTTTTTTTTAATTGCAAGTTTTTGTAGTTTAATATTATACATAAAATATAAACTTATAAATTATATAATTAATAATATCCGATTGCCATAAAATTTTTCCTATGTATTAAAAGTATAATGAACATGCAATTCAAAGGTTGGATTTCAAAATATATAGTAATACTTATTGATGGTGATCCATAATAAGTAGTCTTCATTCATAAGGGTGATCCAAGACCAATGACATCCAAGACATTCTTCAGAAAGGAGAAATGAGAAAAATACACCACAAACATGAAATAAGGACATCCAAGGATGTTACCAATCGTCCAAAGAGATTCTAGTCGTCCACACCATAAGAAGGTGTGGACAATTAATAAACACGTAGTAAAATTCAGTGTTTTCCACCAATCACAAATGGTTAGACCACGATCCTCTATCTCAAAAAACGTGAGGTGGATTCTCGAAATTCACTCCACTCTCCCCACTAAGTTCATACATCTCCCATGATGTTAGTGGCAGTTAACAAATAGACTCACTCCAAACTTTCTATTAAAAGGACTCAATCTCACCAGATCAAGGTATGTTCTACTATTCATCCACTCATCATATTTGAGTCTTATAGAGAAATATGACTTAATCATCGAAGGGTCCTTGGCTAGTCACCCAATTACCTTCGATAGTTTCTTTCTTTCTTTTCATCAGGTCATCCAACTGTCGTTCAAACCCAGAACATTCAGCCTATTGATTTTCATACATTATCATTTATTTTATGAGATGTGCTACGTCCACAACATTTTTACAACAAATCATAGGTAGTTAATTATTATTGGTTCTAATTTGAACCAACCATTGGAATTACTTTTCTAGCCCACCAATAACAACCTATAACAACTTGTCACATAGGATTTGTTTTGAAAACGTTATAGAAAATGCTATAACATATCATTTCTCTTATTTTATTAAGTAAAGTTGTAGTCTTAGACTACAACCATTTTTTGGCTAAACTTTGTTCTTTTTTTTATTGATCTATATAAAGGCATAACTGTCACATTTTATTATGAAACTAGAAAGAAAATCTTTCATGTTTTGACGATATATATTAAGGAAAAAAATCATTAAAAAAATGAATCTGGGAAAAAAGTTTATATAGAAGTTGTTTGAGAGAACTAAAGAACATCATTGTTATCTTCAAAATTTGATAAAATTGTTAGCTTCCTTGTGAAATTTTTGAAGGAAATGTAATTTATTTTAATTTACTTATTAATTTTATTTATTATTTTACTTTTCAATATTAATTCTTAGAATGATTCTTAGTATATGTTTGGATAGTGCTAAAAAACACTTTTCAGCTGCGTTCCACGTTTTTCAATGGATCTCATGCACTGTTCACGGGACCCGCAAGTACATTTTTCCTTTTAAAAACTACAAAACTAGGTCCCACGGCACTATTCACACAGTTAAAAATTATTTTGCTACAGTGTTTTCAATTTTCAGTTTTCAACAATAAGTGGTATCCAAAGACACCCTTAAATTATTAAATTCATCATCTTATTAATTTTGGGGATAAATAAAATTTTAAAATGGGATCACAATAAGTAGTCTTGAGTTTGAGATTTAACGTTGCTCTATTCCCTATTTTAAAAATTAAAAATCTCATGTGTGAGATCTCAATTATTAAAGGAATGTTCTACCATACAAGTATAAAAATAATTATTAAACAATTAAATTCTTTCATTCCCCTATTGAGTGTAGGAATAATAGCCTCTTTTGAAAATAGTACAAAAGGTTTTATCCACTATTTCAAAAATCAAACCAGACAGGTCGGTTCAACTAGTTAAATCAAGAACCGAACTTGGAATTTGTTTGGTAAAAACTGCAAAAAAAAAATTATGTAATGGTCCTTTTTCTAATTCTTTAATCGTTTTGGTTTTTAAACCTATGGTTTTATCCTGTTGAAAACATAAAATGTTCTCTAATTGCATTCCTATAAATGGAAATGTTAAGTTTGTGTTAAGGAATAGGTTAAATTGACATAGGATAATACTTTTTGAATAAACATTTGACCTTATGTTTGGATTAAAAATTTGACAATTACTACAAAATCCATAAATGGTGGGATTTACATCCCTCTTCATTTAAAATGCCAATTGTAAACACTAAATCTCAAGTTTAAAAATCAAATAATTAAAAATGTTTTACAAATGTAAATTTGTATTCGTTAGGGTCATATATTTTGGTTTTGTCAAACCATGCCAAAGTGTTTTATTGAGTTTTAATGTGTCTTAAAGTTGCAATTGAAGACTAAGTTGAAGGTGCAAAGTTTTCTCAAGAAAAGCTCAAGGAAATGGCATTTTTAGCAAGTACCTTGCTAGATTTAGACCCTTGGAAAGCACAGTTTGTTTAACCTAATTTAATAGTCAAGTTGTTACTTAAGTTAATTAAGTAGGTTAAACAATAATAAATCATATCATACATAGTGAAAAAGTAAAGGGCATAGTGATATGATGACCTAGGAAAACTAATGAAACAGTCCAGTTTTAAGGTAAAAAAGTTGGGGAGGATTTAACCTAAAAAATCCACAAGACAACAATTCACTAATAAATTGGAAGTTTTTACAATATACTTAACCCTAAATCTAATGTTACATCATGTAGTACTTACTCACGTGATCACACGCAGCTCCGAATTCACAGACTCTACTATTATGAATCTGTTTCGTACAAACACTCTAGGTTGTGACTTTGTGATCTCCATTCAAAGGTTTAGATCATTGTCAGGGATGTTTTTGCGACAAGGGCAGAAAATGCAAGAATGGACCAAATCTCCCATTGGCTTCTTTATAAATGTTTATTGTGGATAATCAAGCTCAAAATTCCAAACGTATAATGAACAAAATGCTAATGGTGCTTTGACAAGAGAGAATCAAAATGCTAATAACAAAAGTGTAGAAAAAGTATAAAAACATAACAGGTTTGAAATTTCGACCCACAGTCAACGAGAAGAAGAAATTGAGAGAGGTTTTGAGGAAGAGAGGGAAGGTTTCCTTGTACCCATATTTCCACCCCTATGCTTAAAAATTGTGGGAATGTTAGCTGGTTGAATAAGCTTTTGGTCTCAAGTTTCAGTTCTGTAAGGGAAAACATGGTTGGTTGATTTTTAAGCTGAAGAGAGAGTTTTATATTGAGTTTGGGGTGTTGCTAATGATTGGGTTTTTGGTAGTAGAAGAGGCTTTTATCTCCCATAACATTAATTTGGTGTCTTGGCTTGGGTTGTTTTTGTTTATGGAAGAGTTTAGCATGCTTTTAACATGATTTGGGAAATGCTTGACTAAACCCTCATTGGCTCCCCCTTTTCAGTTGTTTCAGACCATTGGAAGGCTCACCTAAATGAGAGCTAACAACTAAAGTTAGCCAACAAGAGCCAAACATTTTTAAAGGAAAAAAAGATTCGAGCAAAAACTTTGGGCCACAGTCAGACAGAGCATGAAAGCTGTTTGGGGTGGAAATTTTAGGTACCAGTCTTCATCTATCAGCTTGAGATGCTACAAGTATCCCTTGTCCACTTGGTAGCACGCTTGTGTTGGGCTCAAGCAAAATGTCCGAAAGAAACTAACTCATACCCTCCTAACCACATTTCCTCAATTTCCCCAATAAGTAGCATGGGCTTGGATCATACTTAAAAGAATAAAATATAATATAATACATGAATTGAATCCACAAGAAAGTCAGGCTTAGTTGAATTGAGCTTGTAGAAAATGTGTCGTGAAAATGGGTATCAACAATCATCAACTGTAATATCTAGTGATAGGAGCAAGTTCTATAGCACTTGATCTTGAGTTTCTTCAAAGAATATTGATAGTCAAAGATTTTAGAGAGTTTTGAGTACAGAAACACTAGATCTATAATAGGAGGCACAAGATGCAATCTTCTCTCTCTTAAAAAAAGTGTCTTAGGGTTTTTCTTAAATATTAGGAGAATTAGATCGGAAACCTTAATCACTTAATGGGCTTAATGGATTGATGGGTTTTAATTAAATTCTGCAGAAATACATCTTGATTGGTCAAACCACAGTCTCAATCAATCGGACCTAGCATGTTTCTTATCTATAAACTTTTAGCTTCCTTATTCCTGTATCCTGACTTGCAGCAACTTAAGTACAGTATAATCATACTATAGACTTAAGAATCTTTATCCAAACAATTTTGTGCTCATGGTTTAACAATTGTTACTTTTAGAACCTACCATACCTTGATAGCAGTCTCAATACTATCTCGATACCTCAAGGGGTTTTCATAAGAAGCATAAATTTGTTTAGAAACTTCAATTCTATTATAGAACAAATAATGAATAAATATATTCTCAAAAAAAAAAAAAAAAAAGATATCAAACATACACAATATACACTTTTGAACTGATCATTCCCATAGCTCATACATTGGTGGCATCTCTCTAAGCAATTCATCAAACTCCTTGAACGATAAATTCATCAAACCGCCTTATTACCACCCGAGCCAGACCAAGTTTTCGCTGCCGTCCTCTCCATCCTCTCTTTCAAAATCTTGTTGTCTTTCTCTTTCCCTTCTGCTACCGTTGAATCTTTTCCAGTCAGATTTTGCACAACAGATTTGAAGTTCATAGCATCAGTTTCCACATAATGGGTGTTGATGATCACAACCTTTACTGGCTCTCTATTGCAGCCCGACATTACAAATCCTTGCAAGAATATGAGAGAAAAAACAACGAAAAACCTGGATGATTAAAAGGTTTTTTCGCTAGCAAATTAAGCAATACTTTGGGTACATATGGGTTTGTATATGACTTTGGTTTATTTTTGGAATAGATAATATAATGGATGGAGGGTTTTATAGAGAATCATAGGATTTGCACGGTGGGGTTTGACAGTTTAAGAGGTGAGACAAGTTGACCGTTGCAAGTTGGAGGCAGTCAAGACGGACCAAAAGTTTAAAGATAATGACAGAAAGGCACACACTTGACGACCACGCAATTCTAGTTGTACCAAGATACGGAACTTTTTCTTTCTCTTTTTTTTTTTTTTAATAATTACAACATACTATTAATTTTCGCATTTTAAATCTTTTTTTCTTCTAGACCTCAAGTACTTTGTACATAGAAAAGTGTTAATTCAGTTACAAAACTTTTAACGAAAATACGGAATTTAATTAAACACTTGATTGGATATGTCAGTATATCTAATGGCAAATGACTTGAGATCATGCCATTGTTGAAATTTACAGTGATTTCAATCTCAACCATTAATTCAAAAAAAGTTAAGAAAAAAATAAATAAATAGAAAGTAAAAAATAAAAAGGTCAAAAGTAAAAATAATTTGTGAAAGATTTAGCTGAATTGCACCCAATGTATTGACTATTGTACCGGATTCTAATTCAGTGACAAATATAAAAGCTATCATCGGTCAAATAAATTTTTACCTTTCAAAAAAAAAAAAAAAAAAAACATACGCCCTTTAATAAAATAAATTTTTACTATTTTAGTTTTACTTTTTTTTTTTTTTCATTTCTTTCACAACTAAAGTGAATTGAACAGTGCAATAGCGAATACATTAAACTCAACTTGTCAAGCACTATACAATTAAGATTAAAATAATACAAATGTGATTTAGCCCAATAAGAATATTATGAAAATATTATAATATTTTGTTGTGTTCATAATTTTTTTTCTAGAATTATTATGAGATTTATATCTAACTTATGCCTCTTAATATTTCAAATACTCTCACCCCAATTATAAAAAGGAAAAGAGTTTCTCGACAATTTAACCTGGATATGTCAACTTGAAATGTGAAAGTCAGACCACACGATAAGGGTGTGGCGGATATGGTCCATTCGAGGACTGGGAAGCAAGTAGACATGGCAAAACGGGTGAGTCAGGTCAAGTTCGGGTCGGGTCAATCAGGTTGCGGGTCGAGTCAGGTTGACCTGTATTTTTTACATGATTTTTTTTTTTATAAAGAAAACAACATATATTTGCCATTTGAAAATTCATGTAACAAATTACTTGATGAAAATTTCATTACTTTGAATTTATCACTTATATCAAGAATGAACTTAATTAAACTTATTAATACTTATTCAATAATCTTAAAATTATAAAAATTCTAACATTGCTATCTAAAACAAAATAACACAAAGAAAAGTAAAACAAATACACAAGTTTTATTTTTGCACAATATCAACATCCCAAAATATAAAACAAAATTACAAATGACTTATTGAATAACTCATTTGACAAAGAATAAAAACATATAAGAAATTTACAATCTTGAAAATTAATTTTATAATCTATTATCAATTGTAGTTGTCACTATTTAATATGAGATATGCAGCAAAATTTGATTGTTTACTTATTTATACATAGTCTCTTTTATGAATATCATATTATTGTCTAGCAACACATACTCTAGGAAATATCATAATTTATTTTGAAAAACTGTTTATTTTGGACATAAATTGTTAAAAAATAGGTTTAAGCATTCATAATTTATGTTAATTTAATACTTTGGCTTCACTATTTTCACACTTGTAAATATTTCTTACACGTGTCTATAATTTTAAATCTATGTTTTTAATTTTACTGTAACCAGATTATTTTGGCATGTACTTTGCTATTTGATATCTAAAAATCTTTACTCATTACAAAATGCTCAATCGTTCATCTTTCAATTAATTTGTATGCAGTTATGTAAATGTCTCAATTGTTTCCTTAAAGCTCACAATAAAAAATTAAACCAATATTGTCTTAATTTTATTATTTTTTTTACCAAAAAAAAAGGTTTTAAAAATTATTCGGGTTCGGGTCAAGTTGGGTTGACCCGCAAAAAACACGGGTCGGGTCACAGGTCAACCCGTTTTTACTTTGGGTAAAAAAAATCAAGATTGTAAATTTCATTCGTTTTGCCATGTCTAGAAGCAAGTAACAAGTCATTATATATTACCATTATTAGAAACGTGAGTGTTGGACCTTGGAACGTTGACATATCCAATTTTAACTTGTTAGGACATATGTGATTGGATGTTAGGAATATATGTCAACATTTTATGTGGATAATCCTTTAACAAAACACATTTTCTTGTAATTGGGTAGATCTAAGATATGTTTAATGTTTTAAGAAACAAGGTTTCAAGTTCAAGTATTAAAGTCATGCAAGTCTGTCCAAGAAACAAGTGAAGAAGTGTTGTTCATTAAAACTTGACAGCTAGCTCAACAACCAGCATCTATTGAAGTTTAAAAGAGCTGTTTCAGCTCGAGAGTCGACAGCTACTCGACAGCTAGGGTATCTGTTGAGGTTTATGAAATTCAGATTTTCAGTTTTGATTTTCAATCCGTGAATGTATGTTTGGGCTTTCTTTTACACAATCCTAAACATATATAAGGGTTATTTTAAGGGTCATATCATGTTGCACAACCAAGAGCACAATTGCGCAAGAGCATAATTTCACAAGTGTGACCAGAAACCTAGTTTGCCTTAGTTCTTGAAGAAGTTGTTGTGTTTGTACACTGGAGGGTTTTGTTACCAAGCAACTTCATGATCTTCATGTGTTGAAGAATAGAAGAATTTTGTAGCCAACAATCTTCTCAAGTTGGTGATCAAGTCACGTACTGGGAGCCGTGCAATACAAGGAGAAATTGTCACTACTGAACAAGTCCAATTGGGTATTGTGGTAAGAGTTCAATTGCAGGTTGGTATAAGGTACTAAGTTTCTTTTACTTGTAATCGCTTGTTTTGATAATAGTTGATTTTTAGGAGTGGCGACCTTAAAATCACCCAATGGGGTTTTTGCCGTGCAGGTTTTTCCCATTCGTAAACAAATCACCGTGTTGTTTAATTTCCACTGCATATTTAGTTAATTGGTGATTTGTTTGTGTTGTCACGCTCATTGCATGTAATTGAACCTAATTAATTCACTTGGCTAATTAATTGGTTAATTCATCACAAGGGGTCAATATATTTGTGGCCTATCATAACTCTTTAATCAAAAGGACAAAAAAGGACTTTCCTAGATAATTAAAAAAAAGGAAAAGAAAAAAAATGATTAAAGAAATAAGATAATTTCTAACAAATGACGTATTCTACCACCCAAAAAATAAATTTCTAGACTTTGCATGTATTCTTTATTTTACAAAGAGATTCTAAAGCTCTCTCTCTCTCTCTCTCTCTCTCTCCTCTCTCTCTCTCTCTCTCTCTCTCTCTCTCTCTCTCTCTCTCTCTCTCTCTCTCTCTCTATATATATATATATATATATATATATATATATATATATAATTTTCAAATTTGTGGTGTCAACTATCAAGAGACTTTAATAATTAAGCTAACTGAAACCAATTTCATTCCTTTTTTTTAATTTGTTTCCTTTTGTAGATTATATTCTACGTATTTTTTCTTAAAAAAAATGTGTAGCTACAAAATTTATTGTAGTCTTAAACTATAACTTTACTTAATATCTTTTTATTAAAAGTGAATTTTGACAAATTCACCATTGGATTATATCTTCTTATTATGTCCTCCATACTTGTGAAATATCTAGATAATTAAATATTAATATCTATGTCATCAATAAATTTTTTATATTAAAAGTTTTTGTACTTTAATATTATACATAAATAAAAAATTATAAATTATATAATAAATAATATCTAATTAGCACAAAATTTGATCTGTGTTAATGAACATGTAATTCAACGGTTAGATTTCAAAATATATTGTAATATTTATTAATGGTGATCCATAACAAGTAGTCTTTGTCCATAAGGGTCGTCCAAGACCAATAACGTCCAAGACATTCTTCAGAAAGGTGAAATGAGAAAAATACAACATAAACATAAAATAAAGACGTCCAAGGATGTTACTAGTCATCCAAAGAGATTCTTGTTATCCACATCATAAGAAGGTGTGGATGATTAATAAACACTTGGTAAAATTCTAAGTGTTTTCCACTAATCACAAATGGTTAGACCACGATCCTCTACCTTACAACGTGGGGTGAATTCTCAAAATTCGCTCCACTCTCCCCACTAAGTCCATATATCTCCCATGATGTTAATGACATCTAACAAGTAGACTCGCTCCAAACTTTCTATAAAAATGACCCAATCTCATCAGATCAAGGTATGTTCTACTATTCATTCACTCACCATAATTGAGTCATAGAGAGAAATCTGACTTAATTGTCGAAGGGTCCTTGGCTGGTTCACCCCCGGTCACCTTTGATAGTCTCTTTATTTCTTTTCAAGTCATCCAATTGTCATTGAAGTCTAGAACATTCAACCTGCTAATTTTCACACATCATCATTTATTTTATAAGAGGTGCTACATCCGCAACATTTTCACTATAAA
Organism: Castanea mollissima; assembly: GCA_014183005.1. Lineage (NCBI taxonomy): Eukaryota > Viridiplantae > Streptophyta > Magnoliopsida > Fagales > Fagaceae > Castanea > Castanea mollissima. The sequence continues at coordinate 17,567,238 of JACAVU010000003.1, read as the reverse complement.
TAATAAGTGGTTAGTTACTATTGGTTCTAATTTGAACCTACCATTGAAATTACTTTTCTACCTCACTAATAACACCCGTAACAACCTGTCACATAGGATTTGTTGTAAAAATATTGTGGACATAGCATTTCTCTTATTTTAATTTGTAAAGTTGTAGCCTTAGACTACAACCATTTTTTTTAGCTAAACTTTGTTCTTTTTTTATTGATCTATCTTGAGGCATATTTGTCACATTTTATTATGAAACTTGAAAGAAAATCTTTCATGTTTTGACAATATATTTTAAGGGAAAAAATCGTTAAAAAAATCAATCTCGGAAAAAAGTTTATACGGAAGTTGTTTGAGAGAACTAAAAGAACATCATTGTTATCTTCAAAATTTGATAAAATTGATAGCTTTGTTGTGAAAATTTTTTAATGGACATTTAATTTATTTTAATTTACATATTAATTTTTTTTTTTTTTTACTTTTCAATATTAATTCTTAGAATGATTCTTAAATTATTAAACTCATCATCTTATTAATTTTGGGGATAAATAAAATTTTAAAATGGATCAAGATAGGTAGTCTTGAGTTTGAGATTTAACGTTGCTCTATTTCCTATTTTAAAAATTAAAAATCTCATATGTGAGATCTCATTTATTAAAGGATTGTTTTAACATACAAGTAAATACAAGTATTAAAATAATTATTAAATAATTAAATTCTTTTATTCTTAGGAGTCCTAGTGAGTGTAGAAATAATAGCCTCCACTGAAAATGGTACTGAAGGTTTTATCCACTATTTTAAAAATCAAACCAGACAGGTCAATTCAACCAGTAGAATCAAAAACCGAACTTGAATTTGTTTGGTAAAAACCACAAAAAGTCGAGTAATAGTCTTTTTCCAATTCTTTGATCATTTCGGTTTTTAAACCTATGGTTTTATCCCGTTGAAAACATATAATTTTCTTTAATTGCATTCCTATAAATTGAAATGTTAAGTTTGTATTAAGGAGTAGGTTAAATTGACATAGGATAATACTTTTTGAACAAACGTTTGACCTTTTATTTGGATTAAAAATTTGACAATTACTATGAAATTCATAAATGGTGGGATTTACATTCATCTTCATTTAAAATGCCAACCGGAAACACTAAATCTTAAGTATACAAATGTAAATTTGTATTTGTTAGGGTCATATGTTTTGGTTTTGTCAAACCATACCAAATAATGTGTCTTTTATTGAGTTTTGATGTATCTTAAAGTTGTAATTGAAGACCAAGTTGAAGGTGCAAAGTTTGCTCAAGAAAAGAGCATTTTTAGCATGTACCTTGTTAGATTTAGACCCCTAGAAAACACAGTTTGTTTAACCTAGTTTAATAGCCAAGTTGTTACTTAAGTTAATTAAGCAAATCTAGGTTAAACAATAATAAATCATATCATACACAACAGAAAAGTAAAAAGCATAGCGATGTGTTGACCTAAGAAAACCAATGAAACAATTCAGTTTTAAGGTAAAAAAACTTGGGGAGGATTTAATCTAAACAATACACAAGGCAACAATTCACTAATAGAATGAAAGTTTTTACAATAGACTTAAACCTAAATCTAATGCTACCTCACGTAGTACTTACTCACGTGATCACACGTAATTTTAAATCCACAAACTCTTCTATTATGAATCTATTGTGCACAAACACTCCAGTTTGTGACTTTGAGATCTCCACTCAAAATTTTAGATCATCAACTGTGATGTCTAGTGATGGTAGCAACTTCTACAGCACTGAATCTTGAGTTTCTTCAAAGAATATTGCTGGTCAAAGACTTTAGAGAGTTTTGGGTACAGAAACCCTAGATTTATAATACGAGGCACAAGATGCACTCTTCTCTCTCTTAAAAAAAGTGTCTTAGGGTTTAATGGGTTGATGTGCTTTAATTATATTCTATAGAAATACATCTCAATTGGTTGAACCACGATCTCGATCGAACAAACTTGGCATGTTTCTAATTCCTAAACTTGCAGCTTCCTTATTCTTGTATTATGACTTGCAGCAGCTTAAGCATTGTCTAATTATACTATAGACTTAAAAATCTATATCTAGACAAATTTATGCTTACGTTTTGACAATTGTAACTTTTAGAACCTAACATACCCTAATAGCAGTCTTGATACTACGTTGATACCTCTTGATAGAAGCTCGATACAAGCTTAAAACCTACTAACTCCTCAATTGCAGTTTTGATACTACCTTAATACACCGAACTTCACGGATTAGCAAAAATTAGCAATACAAAAAAGCCCATAACTTATTCGTTTGAAACCTGAATTAAGATCCATTTTAACCTGTATTTAAATGACATTATAAACCATCTATTAGAAGGCTTTTTGTGTGAGAGAGACACTCTATTTATGCAGCTAGGGTTTTGTAACCAAATGTACAGTACACCAGCTAAGGCATGTTAGAATGGCTGGATCTAAATCCTACACGTGGAATGACTGTAACCAAAGGAGAGGAAATGTTGGTTAGCGGAAAAGATCTTTGGTTCGTGCCAATAGCGTGACCATCTTGAGGAAGAGTGAGATTTGCACTTGACATGGACATCTAGCACTCACAAAAGAGAGATAGTGACCCTCTTTGGTTAGAGGCTTTGAAATCCCTCCCCTTCATTTACTGTGCTTGTGCTAGATCACTGTTAAGGACACGTGTGTTGACACCTGACCTTAAGACGGATAACTACTGTTAGGCCTTCATTCAACCACCCGCAATAGCGACGCTCCCACACACGCTAGGCCATTTAAAGGCCTTTCTCAAATGATCGGCATGGTTCGTGCGGAGCTTTGGGTGCTTTCTCTCTCTTAGTGGAGTAGGTATTTGTCTACCTTTGGTGGTGTGGCAAGAATCTTGGCCAAATTTTAAGGAATTACCAAAGGTGAGTGAAGTAGCCACCAATTAATGGGTTTTTTCTAAGGTGTGATTGGTCATATGTTTCTAGTTGATTTTATTACCAATCCTAGGCTAGGAAAAAGGGCATTTTTCCTAATCTAATATGGATGGCAAAAAATCTTGATTCTTGAGTCCGGAAGTTTGGTTACGTGTAGAAAGGTGTTAGGCACCCCACAAATCCTGTCGAAGGACAATCCTTTGTTTTGATAAAACCTGAAAATAAAAACATGATTTTGGCATTGGCTCTCGGGGCTTTGCATGCATGGGGAGGTTTTGAGGTTTGGGTTTTGAAAAGGTGTGGTCCCAATCTATGCTTTCCTAAGGCGTTCGAGAAAAGTACCAGATTTCCACAACGAAAATCCGGCGACGTGTCACCTTACTTTCACAGCTAAAATTAGGCATTGCTTGCCTTAGGTGACATAGACTGTGACAATCACACTGAAAGGGGCGGAGCAGGTATATATACATACATCATGCACAATGCTAGCACACAAAGTAGGAAAGTAAATACCTACATCCCTAGAGCATGACCCAAAATAAAGGTGCAAGAAAGTAAACAGGGGTCACAAAACTCTAAAGATAAGGACGAATGGTACACATATGATATACCTAATGCAACCCATCTAAGAGAGAAAAGAGAGAGGAAGGAAGGGAATTTTAAAAGAGTATATAACCCAATGCGTTTGCTAGACCCCTAAACCAACTAAACATAGCCGCTCGGCTCATATTTACATGCTCGCATCCACGCCCTTTTTGTTTGCTCCTGGTAGATCATGCCCTAACTCCAAGCATCCTTGCCCCGTGTGTGTACGTGCAAGGGAAAAGACAAGAAACCTATAGACAAACGAGGGAGGGAAAAGATGCAAAGAGCATATGAAAGAGGTATAAAGCAGATGAGCAAGATAGACACGCCAGACAAAGAAACAAGAAAACAAGCAAACAAACAAGAAAACAAACAAAAGGTGGTGTCTGCAAGGGACAAATGTAGTTTGGATCAAATTTCCATAACTTCATTTTTTGAAGCATGGACGACATACTAGCAAGCAAGACTCATGCATGGACATGTAAGCAAGCATGTAAAGATGCATAGAAAGCCAACGGGTGGCACAAATAAGCATGGCAAGCATATCATCACACGGAGTGAAAAAAAGGGGAAATTATGCACGAAGCAACTCGGCATCCAGAGATGCATCCCAAGTGATTACACCTAAACTGGGCCTCAAGTGCTTTGGTAGTAACCATACAGCCACAAACCTATTAAAGGCGACAAGTGTGGCAAAGCCTAGAACTAGAGAGGCTAACATGAAAGATAGGGCATAGAAGCAAGCAAGCATAGGCATGCAAATGGGGTGATCCAAACCTTTGATGTGGGCCAAGGCATACGGATGAGGACCAAGACCATAGGGTCAAGATCGGGTCCTAACCATTAGGCCAAAATGCAACAAAATGCAATAAAAGGAACAAAAAGGCTACAATAGCACATGGCATAACAAACAAGGTCTAGGCCTAAGCACATAAACATGGCATGAAGCACGCAAGCACATGAAAGATAGTATAAAATTTATAGAGAACCTAGATCCAAGCACAAAGGCATGTGAAAACATAGGTCGAGACAAGTAGACATAGAAACATATACATCAACATGTACAAGCCTAGCACATAATCATGAAAGAACATAAATCCAAGCATATAAGCATGTGAAGACCAGGATCTAACCATTCAACATGGAAATATATGCATAAACACAAAGATCCAAACAAGGCATAGCCAAAAACATCATACAAGCATGTCGGCATGTAACTCTAACATCAACATAGAATTAAAAGGGCAACAAAACATGGGAAAACCTAGCATAAAGCATAAAACATGTAGATCGAGACAAATAACATATAAACAAGAATGGAAGAACATAGATCTAAGCTAAGAACATGCCAAGAGCAAGATAAAGCAGGAAACATGCTAAGGAAAGCAATAAATCATGTTATTAAGACAAAAAGAGCAAGATAAATGCTAGAAAAATATTTAGAAAGTTAGGGGTGTGGATAGTAGCTAAAAAGCTACATCCACACCCCAAAACCCTAAATCCAAGATGTAGAACCAAGGAAAAGAAGATTGGGTGCAAGAACACTACCTTGTATTTTTGGTGAAGAAGGAAGAATCAAGAGGTTTTGATATGTTTTTTGTGTTTGGAAGAGAGAAAAATGTGTAGAAAACATAGCCTCCTTTTTTTTGGTTTAGAGGGTGCCTGGTGTTATTTATAGCCCCAAAACACTTTTCGAGGCAATGGCCCTTCAAAGGCCGCCACCCTCAAACTTCCTCGAATGGGTTTGATCTTGAAACCTCTGGAAAGATCTTGACTTCCTGATTCTAAAAAGGAATGGAACTTGAAAATCCAACAGTCGGATCAAAAGTTGTGGCTCTAGGAAGTTAGTGGTGCATCAATCGGTGCATCAACCCGGTTTTCACGATATCTCGACCTTTCTAACTCCGATTTCGAACCATGAATAGTCATTGGAATGATAATTTGATTATCTTCATAATGGCATTGGTCTCAACCTGTTTTGATGACCAAATCAAAATTAGGGTTTCTAGGGTCCGCTAGGAGTCAACTTCGGGTCAAACTTGGTCAAAGTTGCCGAAAATCTTCGAAAAGCTCCGGTTTGATGTAAAAACATGAAAAATGTTGTTTTGTGAGGATTTTGGCCTTATTTGACTTTCAATCAACCTAGGGTTGACTAGGAGCATTTTGGCTGAAAAAGGCACTTTGAGTACTCTAGTCTCCAAACGGGTTGAGTCACGTTATTCTAGATGTTCTCGCAGCCCCATAGAGAGAAAATAATACTTTTGGGTTTTTTGGGGTCTGGCACGCAAATCGAGGGCTACAAAATACGGTATCAACAATGTGCATCACTCTTAATGCCATTGATGTCCTTTTCCTTGTCCAAGGATTACTCCCCACATAGTGGCAAGGTCACTTTTCACACCGCTACATTGACCTCGGTGTGCTTACTTTCTCTCCTCCAACCACTACATAGTACAACAGCTATATTAGGATTCAAATAAGGGAATTATGGTTTGACATCTATGTTTTGTACCTAGCAACATTCCTCAAACTATAAGAGGAACATGTTGCTGGACTATTATGCCAAGAACTAGGATAGAACATTAGAGAAAAGAATGGAAAGTTTGTAAGGAAGTGAGGTAGAGAAAATGCCTCTCTTTTAGTAGTAACATCACCACTATACAAGGAGAATTTTCATTTTTCATAATAGAGAGCTTGAAGGAGTGAGGGACATTTACCCTTACTCACCCGTGGTTTTTCACCCTTTTTTAAAGGGTTTTCCACATACATTTCATTGTTTTCTTTACTTTCCTTTCACTGTTTTCTTTACTTTCCTTTCACTGTTTTCTTTTTCTCTCGACTTTATGATGTTGAAGCTTTATCTTTTATCACTTTTGAGATTTTTCATCAAAATGTACTGTTAGATATCTCATACACTTTTCATACGAGCTCATAAATCTAACTTGCACGTACACCAAGTTTTCTCTATTCCACCATACCAAAGAGTTTCAAAGTAGATCTGAAGATTCTATTAGTGAAGAAGCTGAAGTCATAGCAACCACCACAGACTTGCTGCAGTGAAGAAAACTTCAAGAAGTTCTTGAAGTCAATTGGAGGTTCCAATTTTGATTGTGGATGGAGCGTTCATATACTAGAGAGTTCAAAGGTTCTGAAATGGTAGAAAAGTTTTGCTATAACTTCATTTACTGGAATTGTAGAGTTTAAGGATAAAGGTTTTGTACTAGATCTTAAAAATTCTTTTTACTATAATGGTTTGCTTCTTAGGAAGGTTTGCCCCCTAGGTTTTTTATTGTGAAACTAGTTTGTTTTATTGGTTTTTTCAGATCATCATATTTTGACTTATTTATTATGTTGTTGTGCATGATATTGACATAATATTGATGTTTGTTTAACCAAGGATTATTCATCATAGATCTCATAAACAACTTGGCTTTAAAACTTGTTAATTTTATCAACCGAGATCTAAATTTTCCAACAAGTGGTATCAAAGCAGGTACACTCTAATTAGATTAATTTTCTGAGTGTGATCACTGACCCTTATTGCCTTGGATTGTAGATAATCTCTTTTGATTCCTCCATTATTTGATGGTACTAACTATGTGTACTGGAAAGCTAGCATGAATGCTTTTTTACAGGCTCTTAATGAGAAAATTTGGTTAACTGTTGAAGTTGATTGGAAGAAACCAAGTGAACCGCCTATTAGGACATATGTGAATCATGTTAAGAACATATGTCATTTAGAATTGGCTAATCCTATGACAAAACGCATTTTACTTGTAATTGGGTAGATCTAGGATGTGTTTAATACTTCAAGGAACAAAAGTTCAAGTCCAAGTATTGAAATCGTGCAAATCTATCCAAGAAACAAGTGAAGAAGTGCAGTATTTTAAAGCTCGACAGTTAACTTGACAAATAACATCTATCTAGGTTTAAAAGGGATCTTTAGCCCGATGCTCAACAATTGCTTGATAGATAACCTATCTATCGAGATTTCCAAAAATCATTTTTTCAAATCTGATTTCATGCATATCCATGTGTATTTATTTAGGCTTTCTTTTCTCACGACCCTAGATGTATATAAGGATTATTTTAAGGATCGTCTCAGGTGTTGCAAATAGATGAAACATGATGCAAAGGTTTTGTTCAAGCAAATTGTGACTGGAGACAGAATTTGCCCTAGTTCATCTTTTTCTTGAAGAAGCTATTGCGTTTGTAGACCGTAGGGTTTTATAGCCAAGGAGCTTCGTGCTTCATCATGTTGATGAACTGAAGAACTTTGCAACCAACATCCTTTTTAAGTTGGTGGTTAGTCAGGTACTGAAAGTCATGCATTGAAAATGAGAGATTGTCACTATAGAATAAGCCCAATTGTGTATTGGGGTAAAGGTTCAACTGTAGGTTGGTATAAGGTATTGAGATTCCTTTACTTGTAACCTCTTGTTGTGATAATAGTGGATTCTTGAGAGTGGTGACCTTAAAATCACCCGGTGGAGTTTTTGTCTTGGAGGTTTTCCCATTCGTAAACAAATACCACGTCAACTTTATTTTCCACTGCATTTAACTTAGTTGGTGATTTTTTTGTGTTACCACGCATATTGCATGGTAATTAACTTAATTAATTCACTTGGCTAATTGATTGGTTAATTTATGATAAAGGGTTAATACATTCTTGGCCTATCAAGTATTATCAGAGCAGGCACATTCTGATTAGGATTAATCTTTGATATGTGATCCATTGACTCCTGTTGTCATGGATAGAGGACAATTGTTAATTATAACTCCTTTATTTGATGATACTAACTATGCATACTGGAAAGTGTGCATAAGAGCTTTCTTACAGTTATTAGATGAAAAAGTGTGGTAAGCTGTGGAGATAGGCTAGACTAAGCCAAAGGAAGTGTCGGCCAATTAGGATGATGCTAAGATCAAGGCAGCTAACTTCAACAGCAGGGCATTAAATGCGTTATTCAGTGCAGTCACGAATGAGGAGTTTAAGAAGATATCCTCTACCGAAACTGCTAAGGAAGCATTGACCATCCTCTAGAAAACCTATGAAGGAACTGAGGCTGTCAAGGATTCAAAGTTTCAGATGCTTACTACAAGCTTCGAAGAGATCAAGATGGAGGAGGATGAGTCATTTGATAAGTTCTATGCCAAGCTTAAGGACATAGTGAACTCAACCTTTAATCTTAGGAAAACCATTCCCAAACCCAAGATTATTAAAAAGGTGCTCAGATCTCTACCTGAGAGATTTCATGCCAAGATCACTGCAATTGAGGAATCAAAGGACAATTACAAAATTCTTTTGACAAAGCTGGTTGGCACTCTGCAGACCTATGAGTTAGGTTTGACAAGGATTGGGAAATCGAGTAAAGGTAAGAGCATGATACTGAAGCTAAGAGTAGTGACATCGATAAGTCTTCTAATGATGAAGATTCCATGATAAGGTCCTACATCACAAGGCAATTCAAGAAGTTCATGAAGAATGCCAATGTGAAAGGCTTCGACAAAGACCACAAGCAGTTCAGTTCATCTCAGTTCAAAAGCCAAGACAAAGGGAAGAAGGATACTAGAGATGACAGTTAGTACACTGTTCCCTCAGGACCAAAGTGCTTTGGGTATCAAAACTTTAGAACATGAAACAAGAATGCCCAACATATCTCAAGACCATTGAGAAAAGTAAGGCCCTTATTGTTACCTTGAGTGACACCGAGCCTAAGGATGATTCGGATAATGAGGATGATGGAATCTCGAATGCCTTTACTGCCACTGTAAATCCTATTGAAGGGATAGTTGAAGAAGTGGATGAAGAAGAGGACTTGGTGGAGTCTAAATTTGAGAAGATGGATGAACAAGATGGCATCCATACAACCTATGCTAAATTGTACAAGGTCTCTGAAAAGCATGAGAAATTGTATAGGTTTGCCACCAAGAAGCTCAGTGATGTGAAGCTTGAACGAGAAGAAATCTCCACGAAGTTTGATGAAACTAATCAGACTATTGGAGTACTGAGGTTTGAGAACAATTTCTTGGCTAAGAAGACCAAGAAGCTTGAGGCAGAGTTGTTCTAAGTCAGAGCTCGGTTGAAAGGACTTCTTGTGCAAAATTGATAAGATGCTTAGTGTTCAGAAATCTACTTTTGATCAAAACGGTTTAGGGTATAATTTCTCTTCTCCTAATATTACTTCTTCTAGTACTACTGTTTTTGTTTCACCTGCTAATAATATTAAATTTGAGAATAATGACGTGAAAACTGTTTTAGCCAGTGAAAACATAGACAAGAGTAAATCTATCTTAGGAGCACCCCCTAAGCTTGATAAGAAAGAGACTAAAAACCCTAGGCCTAAGAATGGCAATACCCAAAAGTCTAAATAGAAGAAGCAACATCTTTGTCATCACTTTGGAGCGACTGGACATACTTGACCTAATTGCTATAAGTGGTTAGCCACTCAACAGAGCAACAGTATGATCTCTTTGGGAAACCAGAATCAGTTTCCATCCTCTTTTGCTCCTCTTAAAAATCTACTTAAAGCCCTCATGTTCCTTTTGAACTTGAACAGTTTCAATTCTTCCTCCTTATTGCCGGATCAAGGGTTTGCTAAACAGAAAGGTTCTTCCAAGGTGTGGAAGGAAAAAAGCTCTAAGCGATTTAGTCACTTTTCTCTCCCCCTCTCTTTTTTATTATGCATTACTTGTGTGTTTTGCTTTCTTGATTTAGAGTCAGTCTAGTTTTATGCTATGTTTTGTTTAACGTGTTTTTGTTTGTTTGTTTTCAGTTTTGCTTTATTTTATTTTTCATGAAAGAATTGAAAAAAAAAAAATACAAAAACAGTGTGTGTTTTGTGTACATTGGTACTTGTGTACGTTGGATGACCATTGAAACAAAGTTTCCTAAACTTTGTATCTTTTGTAACTCAGATGAGCATCTTTATGCATAACTAAGCAAGTGAGTTTTGTGGCTCGTGTTTGTGATAAGTAAGATTAAGTAATCTCTTATACTTAACACTCGTATCACTCTTTTTTATAGAAATGACCAGAAGATCCTAAGAGAAATACATAAATAACCATCTTACCACTGTTGCCTACCAATTATGAAATGATATCTGTATACTTCGTCATAGCAAAAGGGAAATTTCAATGACATTTGTATGCTTCAATATAGCAAAAGTGCAATGTCAAAAACTTAACATCATTAGGTATTTCATCTCTCTCTCTCTTATATGTCCATGCATGGTATGCTTAAAAGAAAATATGCAAAGAAAAATAAAAGCAAAAAGAATCAAAATTCTTTACATATGATTGCAAGCATGTCTTCTAAGAGATGTGGGAGTTATAGCATGTACCTCGAAGGTGATAGTCCCTATCAAGTAGTTATAATTGTGTGTGACTTAAATTGATTTTCTCATATCTCAAATTGTCATAACGTGAGACACTTATGTAATTTTGCGATGTTATCACACACAACACGCAATATTCTTTGCTACTTTTGATACATGTACAAATATAATGTGATTTGGCCATCTTAAGGAATACATATATTAATATATGCTCACTAAACCGTCTTAACTTGTTTTTGAAATAAAAAAATTAGTTAGACTTATTTTGTGTGTGTGTGTGTGTGTGGTGTTTTGGATCTAAATGCTAATCATTTTTCTTGTTGAGAGATTTTTTTTAGAGTTTAAAATGCTAATTAGATCATTGATTGAGTAGCATGCTTGATTGCATTCATGTCTGTGTTTTTCTCTTCTTTGAAAAACTGTTTTTGAGCAATCTCAACAGTTTCTCGATACCTCTCAACAACTAGGCTATTTATCGAGCCTCTTGATCTTCCTTTCTCAACAAATGTTATCGCAATTTCGATTCATTGAAGTTTTTGAGAATTTGTCTCGATAGCTTCTCGACAACTTCTCGATCCATTAAGATAATTTTTGTCGTCTCAATAGCTGCTTGATATCTTTTCAATCCATCGAGGTCACTTTGCTATGGACACCTCTCGATAGCTCTTTGACAGCTCCATCTATCGAGAATTAAAGCTAGACACCTCTCAATACCTTTCGATCCATCGAGATTTGTGCTTTTCTATATATGGACTCAGCGCGATTTTTCTCTCATTTTTCTTGATCTCTTTCGATTGCTTCTGACTTTTCACCTCCCCAAACACCTTTCTCTCACTCTAAACCTCTTCCCCACTCAATCTTCAGCCTCAAGAGTGATTTCTTCCTCTGGAATGATCTTCCTCAAGAGTGACCTAACTTTTGGGGTTTTTGAAAAAATTTAGGGTTTTTCAAAATTGATGAGGTTTTTGCAAAATTTTGGGTTGGGATTTTGTTTAAATGATCCTATATGCTCATGCATTGCATCACATTTACATTTTAATAATGTTTCATGCATTATAGATGTGTGTTTATTATGTTGAAATTATGTGTGCTGGTAGGATTGGATTAGGCTGAGCCCATGATGTTTTTATTGTTACATGTCACATGTTCATGCATTTTTCGTGCATACGTACCTCTCTTTTCTATCTTTTTTATATTGATTGTGTTGGTACTCTTCCGCTTGTCTCTCACTCTCTCTTTTTCTTTCAGTTAGTCTGCGTCATGACACCTAAGCATAAGTCTACTCCATCCCAGAATCCTCTTCGTTCCAGGGCATCTACTTCTGATTCTACCACCTCTCACGTTCAGTTCCGTGATGATAAAGCCCGTAAGGATTTTTTGGAGAACTTTTCTCGACGCTGAATTCATTCGGAAAGCCAAGTCATTCTTTCATATTTTTTCTATACTGACCTTCCTACTGTTAACTACAATAGGGGTTAAGAGTCCCTTTGTAACATCCCTGTCACTTGTCCCTCCGTGATCATATAGGAGTTTTACTCCAATATGCACGGATTTTATTACACCGTACCACATTTCTCTACTTTTATTAGAGGTAAGCGTATTGTAGTCACTCTAGATCTTATATCCGAGGTGCTACACATTCTGAGGGTAGCGCATCTTGATTACCTAAGCTATCGTCGTCTTAAGACTGTGTCTAAAGACGAGCTCATGTCTCCATTTTATGAGACACCTTCATCATGGGGTAGACATCAAAACAGCTCATGTTCGACCTTTGCAAAAGGTCTGAGGTTCCTGAATATGGTGATGACATTTGTTTTACATCCCTTGTCTCACTATAATTCGATTACTGAGCCTCGTGCTCGAATTTTGTTGTCCCTCCTTAAGAGGCTTATCATAAACTTTCCCTTTTTACTTCATACTCTCCCTTATGGATGCCTATAAAGATACGGTGACCTGTGATAAGTTCATCTTTCCTTCTGCTATCACGCGGATCCTTCGCCACTTTTCTATCTCCTATCTCGAGTTGGATCACTTCTTCGTCATATGTGCCATTGAAAGGCTCAGCTTCAACCAAGTGGCCACGGACCAAGACGGCGACTCCTCCGGCTTCTTCAGCTCCATCCACATCTGCTCCTTCTTCTTCTGCGGGTGGTATGACCCTCGAGGTGGTCATGGCGCAGCTTCAGCGCATGGATGCTCGCCTTGACACTCTCAGTGATGACTTGTGTCAAGTGAACACTAGTGTCGGTTATATTGCATGACGACAGGCTCACCTTGGTGGCTTCGTCGAGTCTCCTTCTCCTTCTCCAGAGGCTTCTAAGGGCGAGGACGATGATGGTAACTCCGATAGTGGTGATGCTGATGAGGATAAGGCTTCTAGCTCTTCCGGCGACAAGGAGATGACTACTTCTTAGTAACTTACCCTTTGTCATTCGTGACAAAAAGGGGAAGTATTTTTGGATATGAGAGTAGTCATGTTCTTAGGAGGAGAGTTAAAATAAGAGATATTTTTGGTAGTGGGAGTGTTTTTGTTTATGAGGGATGTAGTGAGGACTCTTTGTATCTTTTCTTTTCCTTCTTTTTAGATACATTGTTCTTATACTGTGATAGAAAACCTTGTACTCCCTTTGATATATATTTTGAGGTTGTTATTACATTCTTTCACATGTCTCTTTATGTGTTGTTTCTTTTCTCTCTTCATGCACATGCTTCTTATTACTTGTATGTAATCTTTTATATATGTTTCACACTAAGATGTTGTGATGAGTTTTGTTTAAAGTGTTTCTAAAATACAGGTTGTCAAAGTCTTTCTTGCCATGGACTCTCTTCTTGCAAAATTTTTCAAGGGTTTGTATTAGGATAGATTTTATTGTATTCAACAAATGAGTATGAGTTGAGTGATTTATGACTTTTATCATATGTTCATTTGTTTGTTGTGGTTTTGTCACAAAGTACCAAATGGGGAGATTTTTAGGACATATGTGAATCATGTTAAAAATATGTCATTTAGAATTAACTAATCCTATGACAAAACGCACTTTACTTGTAATTGGGTAGATCCAGGATTTTTTTAATACTTCAAGGAACAAGAGTTCAAGTCCAAGTATTGAAGCCATACAAATCTGTCCAAGAAACAATTAAAGAAATGCGGTATTATAAAGCTCGATAGCTAGCTCGAAAGATAGCATCTATCGAGGTTTAAAAGGGATCTTTAGCCGGATGCTCGACAACTGCTCATAAATAACCTATTTATCGAGATTTACAAAAATCAGTTTTTCAGATCTGATTTCACCCATATCCATGTGTATGTGTTTAAGTTTTCTTTTCTCACAACCCTAGACATATATATAAGGATTATTTTAAGGGTCATCTCAGGTGCTGCAAATAGATGAAAGTTGATGCAAAGGTTTTGTTCAAGAAAATTGTGCCCAGAGAGAGAATTTGCCCTAGTTCATCTTTCTTTCGAAAAAGCTGCTGCGTTTGTACACCATAAGGTTTTGTAATCAAGGAGCTTCATGATCTTCATCGTGTTGATGAACTGAAGAACTTTGCAGCCAACATCCTTCTCAAGTTGGTGATTAGCCACGTACTTGGATTCCTGCAAAGGAGCAAGTCGCGTATAGGGATCTGCACATCGATTGGTTAGTCACGAACTGGGAGTTGTGCATTGAAAATGAGAGATTGTCCAATTGTGTATTGGGGTAAGGGTTCAACTGTAAGTTGGTATAAGGTACTGGAATTCCTTTACTTGTAACCACTTGTTATGATAATAGTGGATTCTCGAGAGTGATGATTTTAAAATCACCCGGTGGGATTTTTACCTTGAAGATTTTCTCCATTCATAAACAAATCACCGTATCAATTTTATTTTCTACTGCATTTAACTTAGTTGGTAATTTGTTAGTATTACCACGCGTATTGCATGTTAATTAACTTAATTAATTCACTTGGCTAATTAATTGGTTAATTTATTGCAAGAGGTCAATACATTTTTGGCCTATCACCACCTATTACTTGGGACAATGAGAAGATCAAAAAGGCAAATTTCAGTAGTAGGGCTTTGAATGCGCTCTATAAGGAGTTCAAGAAAATATCATCCACTAAACTTGCTAAGGAAGCATGGACCACCAATAAAAATACTAAGGTAGTAAAAACTGTTAAGCTTCAAAGGCTCACTAGTAGTTTTGAAGAAATAAGAATGGAAGAGAATGAGACATTTGGTGAGTTCTATGCTAAACTCAAGGATATTGTGAACTCTGCTTTCAATCTTGGAGAATTTATAGTAGAACCCAAAATTGTTAGGAAAATCCTTAGGTCCCTACTTGAAAGATTTCATGTCAAGATCACTGTCATTTAAGAAGCAAAGGAAATTGATATAATTCCTTTGACTAAGCTTATAGGGAACCTTCAAACCTATGAGATAGGATTAGGTAAAATAGGAAAAGGTAGAAAGAGTAAGAACATGGCTCTTAAGGCTATGGAGCAAGAAGTGATGACTCTAAAGATAAAGATAAAGATGAAGATGAGGATGAGGACTTAACTTTCATAGCTAAGAAGATTAGAAAGCTTCTCCAATAAAGGAAAAAAGATAAAAACAAAGCTCTTAGGAAATATGAATCCTTTAAGAAGAGTATGAGTGAGAAACCCTTCATCCAGTGCCATGAGTGTAGAAGTTTTGGTCATAAGGATAGAGTGCCCAAACTACCTTATGAAAGAAAAGACCAATAAATCAAAAGGTAAAGTGTTGGATGCCACCATGAGTGATACTGAGAGTGATCTTTCTAATGAGTATGAGGATGAATGTGGTAAGTATATAGCTTTTACCACCACAACTGATGAGGTGATTGTGAAGAATGCTAGTAATAGTGAGGATTCTTCTGATGATAAAGTATTCGAGAAGTTGACAATTCAAGAAGCCTATAATAAAATATGCACCGAATATATAAACTCTGAAAATAGATTACAAGATTAGTTGAGACTCTTGTTGTAGAAGAGTTTGTTGAGACAATTGAAGTTCTTGGAGGCTGAGGCCAACAACATAGCAACAGTGAACATCAAGGTCAACACACCATCCTCAAATTCTACGACCTCAACCAACCTCTGCCCCAGTCCGATTCCAACTCATGTCGGGATGTCCAAGCCACAGCCACTAAAGCTGCTTCTGTAGACTTTGAGATTCTAACAAAATTTTTAATTTAATCAGTATTGATGATTGTTATAGGCATTTTAAAAATTTTACTGTTGGTTTCTCGGTTGTGATAGTTAATTAGCGGAGGAGTTTGGAGCAAATTTAGAAAGAATTTGTCAATGCGCAAAAATTGTAGGAGTGGTTTTTTTTTTTTTTTTTAAAAGATTCTGATTAAAATTTCCTCATGAATTTTGAATTTCTGATGCTTCATCCAAACAAAGAAATCTCTTCGACAAAATTTTAAATTCAATCATAAGTTGAAAATTCCTCGGTAAAATCCCTGGCCCACACCACCATATTATATATCCCAATAGAATGAATATGTGCAGACCCAAATCAAGCTTATGCATGAGTGACGTACGTGCCTATGATGTGCACCTAAAATTCATGCCGTTTCAATATAATTAATACTATCTAAATTATTGACAAAGTATTGGTAGGAATTAGGATAGAAATGTACAGTGCAGTCAGAATATTTCTATAAAATTACATGTTCCGATTTTACCTAACACCAATTTGAACGGAATTGATGTAACACTCATTGTATATTATATATTTTTGATCGTTCCAAATGAATATACAAATATTTGTAAAGTCAATATTTCAATAAATAAATAAATAAAAAAGTAACATTAGGAATGTTGATTATTGGAGACTACGAGTCTGAACTTCTAAATTGTCTAGAAAGTCTACTTCAGAATGTTCCATAGACTTTGCGCTTTTATTGAGGAAAATGTCAAAATTTGAAAGTGAGTGAGAAACAAATGCGGATTTAGGTAGCATGTGTATCAGCTAATCACCTGAAGACTTGCATACAATGCAAGGTCAACCCCTAGACAGTTTAGGCAATTGTCAAGGGTTCCAAATAATAAAAAATAAAACTTTATAATCTTGCGCTTGAATTATGATGTTATATTTCTATAACAATCCAAAATTAAATATATTCCATACCCTTTTACTTTTCTTTTCTTTTGAAAAAAAGTTCTTTTCTAGATAAAATTTAAGGAATTTATATGTATTATTCTCCTTAATCTCCCTTAATGACTTCCATTATTTATGTGGATTCTAGTTAATACAACAAATAACTAAAAACTAATTTTGTGTCTTAGTTTGATGAAAATAGCAATTATCATGAAGCGAACATCATAGGTTTTAAAAAAATATTATATATATATATATATATATATATTAGCTGAAGATGTCTTTATATTGTGCCATATCCAACTTTGTGATGCACCCCACTCCCCGCCCCTTTTTAATTTCCTTTAATTTTCTCTTTTTGCTGGCATAATACTTGAAAGAACGAATGAAAATATTTACTATTTGCGAAGAAGGACCAACCCAATCGGCAATCACCCTTAAAAGTGATTGACAAAATGTTTAAGTGAAATACGAATTTATAAAGATTACTAGTAAGGGTTGCACGTGCAAGGTACGTGCTACCCTTTGTGTGAATAAATTAAGATAGATATTTTTTTTTTGAAGTAGTATCAAACCATGTATTAAAGTTTCTATTATATAAAATTATAAATCTAGAAGATATTGCACAACTAAAATTATAAAATTTTGTGAGGCATTTTAGATATTGCACAACTAAATATTCTAGGAATCATAAAATTTTGTTAAGGTTTAACTAAAAGAGTAATAGTAGGGACTATATACTTACAAAATATAAAAGAGGAAATTATCCAACTTCGTTGAGGGGATGAAACTACCTCAAATATAAAGGGGAAAAATACTTTTTTCCATAATTCTTTTTTGTTAGTAAAACTATCTGTTTTTTACTTTAACCAATCTGTTTAAAAAATTAAAAAAATTAATAAAAAAAAAAAGCCAGCTCAAAAAAACTGTCTGTAAAACTATGAATTTTGGCTCAACAAATTGGGTATAAAAAAAAAAGTCAAGAACACAATAAATGTCACGATATTTTCTCAATACCTTTATTTTAGCAACAGTGGACCCTAGTATGATCTTTTATCATTTAATTAAAGTAATGCTACATTCACAACATTTTCACAACAAATTCTAAGTGGAAAATTGTTATTGGTTTAATTAGGACAACCACTTTAAACTATACATTAAAAGAAACAACAAACAAAAAACCAATAGAAGAAAATTGTGTGTGAAACGGTGAATTTTTACTCATCAAATTTGACCAAACCAAAAAAGAAGTCTAGGAATACAAAAAAAGTCACAATATTTTCACAATACTTTTAATTTCAGCCGTGGTAAGTTGCGGTTTAGATATTATTATTTATTTTATAGAAATGCTATCTCCATGATATTTTCATAACAAATTCTAGGTAATAAGTTGTTATTGATTTTAAAATAGATCCACGACTGAAATCACTTTTTTATCCATCAATGATAACTTACCTATGATTTGTTTTGAAATTAATGTAAAAATGTTATGAATTCAACATTTTTTTATTTGATCTACAAGAAACTAAGATCTTAATAACTGTGAAAATATTGTGATAACAACAAGTATTACAATATTTTCACAAAACATTTATTTTCACCCCAGTGGCATAACCCTATTCGCATATTGTTCACCACAGCTCTACCCCAAGCGACAGCTTCGCCAGCTATACACAGACCCAACATCATCCCTTTCCAACCAGTTTCACACAACAATTTGACATCTGATTTGCAAACTGCCACTGTATAGTCGTGGCATGGGTGGAGCCGTGTCATGGGTTAGAGGCTTAGAGCTTAGTTCTTTCTTTATCGGGTTGAGCAACCTATCTCAAAACAGGGATGTGAAGTAATAAGTGTAATTTTTTTATAGAAAAAAGTGTCATATCGCATAAAAAGATGTCATGCCATGGCTTTGTTAGCTATGTAGGTAAGGAGACTAATAACTATTAACAGAAAGATCAGTAATGTTTATGTTTAAAATTCGAAGGACTAATAGCGCTCACTTGAAATTTGAAGAATTAATTACGTTTATCTAGTAAATTTTAGAGATCAATAGTGTAGTTTCATCTAATTATTTTCATCAAATTTTAATTTTTTGGATAGATACCCAAAAAAAAAAAAAAAAACCTTATTTATTATTATCAAATTTCTTCACTTCTTTTTATTCCAACGGTAAAATCAGTTCTAAAACTTGTACACTTGGTCAATGTTTAAGGTAAACAAAAAATTTTAATAGTTATTATCAACTTTTTTATATCTGCTCAGCGGGATCATTTAGAAAACATCACCGTTGGGGTACATCAGTGAAGATGCAAACATGGTTGCAAAAGGTTTGAGAAACCGGAGTTTTCAGCATGAAAATCAATGGAAAGCAAATACAACAGGGCAAACTCTTGCACGGTATTCACAACACATTGTTTTAGAGCTTAATTAGAAGATATCCTAGATTGTCCATATTGTTAACAGGGAAGCCTTTTCTTTTTTTCTTTTTTTTGGAGAAGAAAGTTAACAAGGAAGCTATAAGTTTTCAACTTTTGAAAACAGCAAAATCCTGTTTCCGTTTTCCATCATCCAAACTCAAAATTTTGAATTTTTGAGTGATGAAAACAAATATCCAAAACCAAGCCAAATACTGCATCATCTGTGGGACTTACGAGTTTTGGATGATGGATCATGAAAACTGAGTGATATCACTCAGTTTTAGTGCTATCCAAACAAGCTCTAATGTATTTTTTTTTTTAGTTTTCATATTAATAAAACTCAACCAATTTTCTTCGTTAAAATAAAAAAAAAAAAAACTTTCTTTCCCCTTTATGGTTACAGTTCTCTATCATTCTCTTTGTAATTTAAGCTTTATTCTATATTGCTTGGCGTATTGTGTCTCTATGTAGTTTTAGCTTTATCCTCTACTGCTTTGAAAAATCTTATTTTGGAGAACTAGATAGCAAATTCTAGCAGTTTTGTTTTATAGTTGATCAAGCACAATTTCAGAAAATAAGTAGGGGAGGATTCGAATTCAGTTATTCACATAGGGAATTAGAGAGTGGCAACAAGCTAAAATGCATGACATGATGGATATAACTTTGTTATTAACTTAACCTCTTTTTTTTAAAATCAAAGATAAAATTTATAAATTATGAACGGTGGTCATTAAATTGTCAAACCAAATATATGTATTTTTAAGCAACTTTATTCTTGCTTTGATCAGGTAATATTTTGTTTTGTTAATATGGATCATACAATTAATTGCATAGAATGCAAAATATGATGTTTGCTTCATAGACACACATATATACATTCTCTTGGTAGGGTAAAACTTACCCAAGTTTCGGTGTCTCTTTTCTTGCTTTTAAGAACAAAAATTCAATTTTCATGTGAGCCTCTTTACTTCAAATTTTTAAATGTTAAGTAATTTAGATTTTTCTTAATTATTTAATGGAGTCTTCCACTTAAAATGCTTTTCAATTATTGCTTTGGATGATTTTTAATTATTAAATTTAAGGTTTTAATTTAATTATACCTTCTTGATTACTTGAGCCTTAAACTTAAAGTTCAATATATTACACAAACTTATTTTATACTTATTTTTAGGCATCTCCTTTTACACACATACATACATACATACATATATAAATATATATATATATATATATATATATATATATATATATTGATGAAACACAAAAATCAGTAGGCTAAATACTTCGAGTTACGGTAATGGCTGTCAATCCTGAAAAGAAAGAAAAAATTGTCAAAGGTGACCAGCGTGACCCGGCCAAGAACCCTTCGAAAGTTAAGTCAGTTTTCTCTCTATGACACAAGGAAAGAAAATAGTGAATCGTCTAGACTTACCTTGGGTGAATAGAATTTACTCCTTTCATAGAGAATTAGACGTGGGTCTACTTGTTTGGAGTCACCACCGTCATGGGAAATGTTGGCGGTTGATAAAGAAAATGGGCTATATGGAGCGTTGTATGTGGAATTCCTTTCACATATCGTTCAACGTGTCGTATTTTGCTTATGTGAATATAATAGAGGATTTTCCACAAAACTCACCATGTATAATTTGGTTGTCCATATACTAGTCGTCCGTAGATCATCTTGTCTATATAGAACTCTCTACGCTATATAACCTAGTAATCAATGGACAAATACTATTGGATGAGTTTATATGATTCATGTTGTTCTTTGGACGATGACACAAGGACAAGTAATACTTAGTGTTGATCGCCATCAGTTGCCCCCTTGTCCTTGTGTTGTCTGTCAATCAATCAATTTTTTTTTTAGTTTCAAAATTTTGAATTTCATATTTGATTGTTGACACGTGGCGCGATCTTGAGGTTTATCAATCATGTCGTTTCGTCCTTTAAGAAAAGCGCCACGTGTTTTCTTTTGGTTGGTCGCCTCATTTCCTATGACCAGCTTCATTGCCTATAAATAGTAGAGTTCTTCTCCTACCCTTTCACATTCCCAATATTTTCTTCTTTCATATTTGTCGTCTAGCGCCTCATTTAGAAGTCTTCCTACATCCTTAGGCCTTCTTCGTTTAGAGCTAGGTATCTTCTCCATCTCGTCTTTAGGTTTTCCTATAGTTTTTCAAGATGTCTAAAATCATGGTATCTCCGTCTAGCAATAGCGATAATAGGGAGATAGACGAGTATCATAGTAGCACTAGTGATAGTGGCCCTAGTAGTAGTAGTAATAGTAGCAGAAGTAGTGGTAGAGGTAGTAGCGGAGGGAATACTACGGACGAGCAATATACGTCTGGAGTTCCAAGGGTTCCTTTAGAGGTCCTTTAAGAGGAGCTAAGGAAGAGGGTTGCTTCGAGGTCACATGTTGGTACCTCCACTAGCGCTCCTTTGTCCACCACCCCAGATGAAGTAGAAACCATCTATAGCTGTGTTGTAGGTGTCCCTTCTAAGACTGATGAAAGAAGACTTACTTCCCTTAGAAGTTGGTACCAAATTCCAGACGAGCTTAACCCTAGATTAGTCATCAGTGGCGAGTGGTGTTGTGACCCTCGTTTTGGAGTAGGTATTTATGAGGCCTATCTTTTGGGGGGATTTAGGTTGCCTCTCAATGCCTTTGCCAAAGAATTACTCTCTAGGTTAGGTTTAGGAATTTGTCAGCTTAACCCCAATGCATGGAGGCTCATCGTCTCTATGCAAATTTTATGGAGGGAAGTGTTTGAGGGGGATCGTCCTCTTATTGTGGACGAGTACCTCTATTGCTACAAACCTTCCAAAACTAGTCAATTCCTATGTTTTTATCAGTTCTCAGCCAGAGGCATAGATAGATTGATTTAGTCCCTCATCTCGTCTGATAGGAACTGGAAGACGGAGTTCTTCTTCGTCTCTGGGGAACCTTCGTCTAGAAGGTATGCTTCTTTTCTACTCAATATCTTCTATCTTTTATTGAATTCGTCTAACCACCTTTTTGTCTCTCTTTTCTTTTTTTTCTTTTTTTTTTTACAGTTGTAAGGCGACCTTCTCTAAGCGGATTCTATCTTGAGCGCGTCCAACAAGCTCGTCTATTCACTAACAAAAGCTTCCATTCTTTAGTCATTCTTCAACATCTTGGCACTTGGGGACTTAGGCCTGAACCTTCTACTGAAGCCTTAGCTCATGAACTCGCTACACGTAGACGTAAGCTTTTTTGCTTAAAAAATTTTCCTTACTTGTTTTACCCAAGCTCTAACATCCTTTTTCTTTGCAGGGATATCAACTATGAAAGAAAACAACAGGAAGGGCTTGGAGAATGAAGAGACCATGCCAGAGACCCAATCTCAGCCTCGTCTAGTTGCTAGAGATAAGAGGAAGACCTTGTCCAAGATGATTAACTTGGGAAATCTTCCAAGTCGTTGAGGTCACAAGAAGGCAAAGCATGGATTGTCTAAGTTTGGAGTCCTTAAGCCTAGTTTCGTTGTCCCCCTTGCTTCTTCTCAACAACCGTCTGTTCAAATACATGACTTGGATTCGTCCATTCATGCTGGACCCACTCTGTCCCAGCCTACTATAACCACTTTGTCCCAGCCTCCCAAAAGAGCTCCTATGAATCTTCTTGAAAATGAGGAACTTGCTTGGGAAAGGTTTCAACAGGCTGTGACTGACAAGGATATTGCTGTGTGTTATGACATGTCCTTAAAAGAATTTGAACACTCAACAGTTCATGATCTAGTCTAATCATCTTTTCCAACCAATTATGTTGGGTTAAAATGAATTGACCCCTTGCAAATTAATTAATTACCCAAGTTAATCAATTATTCAAATTACATGCAATAACATGGTAGCACAAACAAATCACCAAATAACTAAATGCAGCAGAAAATAAATTTGACACAGTGATTTGTTTACGAATGGGGAAACTACCGAGGCAAAACTCCACCAGGTGAATTTAAGGTCATCACTCCAAGAATTCACTATTATTAATCACAAGCAGTTACAAGTATAAAAAATCTTATCAAACCCTATGGCCTATCCCAAAATACCAACCTATAGTTGAAACTTTACTCCAATACTCAATTGGACTTGTATTGTAGTGGCAATCTCTCTATTCAATGCACGAATCTCAGTACGTGACTAACCAATGATGCATAGATCTCAGTACGTGGCTAACTCACTAACTTGAAGAAGATTATTGGCTACAAAGTTCTTCAGTTCATCAACAATGAAGATCAGGAAGCTCCTTGGTCATAAAACCCTTGGCGTAAAGACGCAGTAACTTCTACAAAGAGAATGATGAACTAGGTCACAATATGCTCGTATTCTCTTGGCATACACTTCGCATACATTGTACATAATGAGACGGCCTTTAAAATAAGCTTTATATATATCTAGGGCTGTGAGAAAAGAAGTCCTACACAAATACATAAGCATATGCATGTAATCAGATCTAAAAAGTTTGATTTCATAATTCTTGACAAATACAGCTTTTGTCAAGCTTAAACATTAAATCTCGATAGAAAGGATTCTGTCGACTTTTAATAAACAATACTTCCTTCACTTGTTTCTTGGCCAAACTTGCATGGCTTCAATACTTAACTTTAACACTTGTTTCTTGAAGTACTAAACTCATCTTAGATCTACACAATTACAAGTAAAGTGTGTTTTATCAAAGGACTAGGCAATTACATAAATATGTCCCTAACAAATTGTACATATAAGCCATGTCAAAGTTCATAGCAACATCCAAGCAAGCTACTGAGATGGATCATGAAAGAATTAGGCTAGAAGTAAGAGTTTGCGAAGTGCAGGCGGACTATAGGAGTAGAGCTGAGGTAGCGACTAAGGCTATGGACAAGGTGAATGAGCTAAAGAACCTCGTCGAAGAGCTTAAGGCGGATGCTGTTGAAAAAAACACTCATCTTGAACAGCTACAAAAGAGGAATAACGAGCTTCGCATCCTTCTTGAGAAGGCCCAGGGAGATGCCATCAAGGATTTTAGGACATTGAGCGAGTTCACTGATCTTTTAGATAAGAACTACGCTGCTAGTTTTGAGGACTTTCGTATGGACGCCGTAGAACATTTCCCTGAGGTTGACTTTAGCTCCATTAAGCTTAACATCGGTAACTAAGTTGTTGGTTTTTACTCAATAATCACAACGGTAATAACAAAGCTATTCTAGATCTTTTCTCTCAAACATCTTTAAATTCAGTATCAATCAAAATAAAAATCAAATCACAATTTTAAAACTAATCAAATTAGAACAAAAAAAGAAAAGAAAAAATAAATGAATAAATAAATAAAAAGAGCAAAGCTGACCCATCTAAGCCTCGATGGGGAGAAGGACAAGCGGTGGTAGGAGGAGGACAAGTAAAGGATAGGCATGCGTAAATGCCAATTTAAAAGGTTGTCCTCTCTAGCCTTTGTCATCCATTGACGATTTTTGTGTGTTAGAGAGAGAAAGAAAAAGAGAAAGCTTCTTGAATGTTATGGACTAGACGAAGCGGTAGAGAAGAAAAGCAAAAAGAAAAGTGAAGATAGAGACAAGGGAAAGAATACATGTGGAGAGGAGAAAAAAAGAGGCAAAAAAGAAAAGGAAATGTGTGGATGAACAAAAAAGAGATAAGGGAAAAATAAAATAAAGAATAAGAAATTGAAATTGAGAAATGCTATCACAATATTTTCACAATATGTTTTACAATAAATCTTAAGTGATGGGTTACTACTAACTAATACTGATGAAAAAAAAAATTTAAGTGATGTGTTCAAATTAAAATCAGTAATAACTTACCACATATGATTTATTGTGAAAATATTGTAAAATGTTGATAACGTAGCACTTCTCATTAAAATTAGATGAATGAAAGAAGATTGAAAAATAAATATTAAAGAAAGAATGAAGAAATAATATTTAAATGGGATAGAGAGTCTGTTGGAAAGTGTATTTGAAAAAGTAGATAGGCAAAAAGGTAAAATAAACTGTTCACTCTCCAAACAGTACAAAAATTTGAAGAGACTGTTGGAGATGCTCTTAGCTTTCTTTGGATGAGGACCATGCTCTGAATGGTGCACATGACCACTTTCTAACCTTTCTCCTTTCTTTTTCTTAGAATAATGGCATCTTCTGCGTTCATGAAACTTTGGGTTGAATGTATCAACTTAGCCACCATTTGTGGCTTCTAATCATACAGCTTATGAATGAACAAGTCTAAATTGACTCCATTGTAAAAAGCTGCCAAAAGGATTTTGTCATCCATTTCATCCACCAATAAGGCTTCTCTATTAAAATGGCTAATGAAAGTGCATAAACTCTCATTTTCTCCTTGCTCAATGTTCAACAAGCTGGACGAGGATCGCTTCTGCCTTTGTCCCCCTACAAAGTTGTTGATGAACAACTTACTTAACTCTTGGAAGGAAGTTATAGTGTTTGGTGGTAGTTTACTAAACCATACTATAGTTGGACCTTTCAAAGTTGTAGGAAAGGCTTTGCACATAATTTCATGCAGAACACCTTGAAGATGCATGGTTGTCTTGAACGTGGAAATGTGATCACAAGGGTCACACATCCTGTCATACGAATCCAAGGCTAACATTTTGAATTTGGAAGGCAAAGGATCACTGGTGATGGACGCAACAAAGGGGGAATCTGTCCTATGGACGAGATCATCCACATGGCTCACTCTTTTTATGGAATCCTTCATTTCTTTCGTAGCTCTCTTCATCTGGTCCATCTCTCTCTCCAAATGTGGTACCCTTCAAGTGACGGTGTCCTTGGACTGGTCCCCTTCTGCATTGCTCTAAATACCTTCACATCATGAATTTTGGCCTCGTTCTCCACCTTGCTGTTGACATTGCCCGTTAACTTCTCTAGTTAACTCTTCGTTTTGTTGCGTCAATTCTGCCATCGCTACCGCCATGAACTGTAACTGTTGTTGGACGGTCATGGGGGGTGGTGGTGCGTTATTTGAATGACTGGAGGCATTTCCACTCTCTTAGTGTCCTGGACTAGTAGCCATTGACCTAGTCGAACCATGGAGCCTTTTTATCTTGGAAAATAGAAAAGTTGATGGAAACTATCTTATTCCCACAAACAGCGCCAATTGATGAAGCATGAAAATCAGTATGCTAAAATACTTCGGGTTACTGTAATGGCTGTCAATCCTGAAAAGAAAGAAAGAACTGTCAAAGGTGACTGGTGTGATCCGACCAAAAACCCTCTAACGATTAAATCAATTTTCTCTCTAAGGCACAAGGAAAAAAAATAGTGAATCATTAGGACTTACCTTGGGTGAATAGGATTTACTCCTTTTTATAGAGAGTTAGACGGGGATCTACTTGTTTAGATCCACCACCATCGTGGGTAATGTTGGCGGTTTATAAAGAAAATGGGCTATATGGAGCGTTGTATGTAGAATTCTTTCCACATATCGTGCAGCGTGTCGTATTTTTCTTATGTGAATATAATAGAGGATTTTTCACAAAACTCACCAAGTATAATTTGGTCGTCCACGTACTAGTCTTCCATAGACCATCTCATCTATAGAGAACTCTCAACACTATATAGCCTAGTCATCAATGGATGAGTACTATTGGATGAGTTGATATAATGCATGTTGATCTTTGGACGATTACACAAGGACAAGTAATACTTAGTGTTGATCCCCATCATATATATATATATATATATATATATTGTTTGTTTGTTTGTTTAGACCCTTGTAAACTAGATTTGTTTAACCCAATTAATTAGCCAGTCAAGTAGTTACTTAGGTCAATTATTCAGATCTAAATTAAACTCAAGCAATCATATCACAAAGTGCAGAAATATAAAGAAGATAGCGATATGATAACCTTAGAAAACCAATGAAACCAATAGCTTCAAGGTAAAAAAACTGGAAATGATTTAACTTAACTATCATCAAGGTATACAAATTCACTATGATATAATGGAAGTTTTATAATAGATTTTCTCCCTAAAATCTAAAGCTACCCTTATAGTACCACTATAAGAAATACGATCTATTGTGTTGCGGCGCTCCAAAAGCATCACTAAAACCAATAAAAGCGCCACTAAAGGCACATTTGACATTTAGCAGCGATTCAACATGCCAAAGTTAGAGTGTCGCAATAGACCTATTGCGGCGG
This sequence comes from Castanea mollissima, assembly GCA_014183005.1. Classification (NCBI taxonomy): domain Eukaryota; kingdom Viridiplantae; phylum Streptophyta; class Magnoliopsida; order Fagales; family Fagaceae; genus Castanea; species Castanea mollissima. The sequence continues at coordinate 17,539,695 of JACAVU010000003.1, read as the reverse complement.
TAATAAGAATTGCCACTATATAGGTACCTTTGAGCAGAAAATTTTCGTTTATTGCGGCGGGCTTTCCATCGCTGCCATATAGGGTTAGTGTGGGTGTAACAGAGGGAGTATGCCTCGGCCAAGTGAATTGGGGCAAAGCAAATGGTAATGAAGTTGCCACCTAGTTTTATGGCCTAGAAACCATGTATATAGCGCCCTTACGTGGAAGGACTAATCTTACCACTAAAGTATGGGTTCAGAGTTTAGGTACAGCTTGGAAAGGTGTTAGGCACCCAAGAGCGCTCGACCCGTGGGTTGGCTTTCACTCATTGTATCTTACGCCTTAATCTCATTAAAGGCATGCTCAACGTTGCATCTTAAACTCACACACACACACACACACACACTAGAATACATCTAAGCATACACATGGCATCAATCATCCAAAACCCTAACATGCATCTAACCATATACCATCTCATATATCATCCAGGGCAGCAACATATATACATCAAATCAAGGCAGAAACATAGGCATGGTAAGATTAAACAAGCATGTGGTAGACATCCTAAAAACATATCATTCAACCAAAACACATCCATATCCTTCATCAAAGCACAAGATAAATGCATGTTCATGTGAATGCATGTTTTACCTCACTTACCTCACTGTATCACAACACCTATGCATCAATGCAAGGTCATATCACAAGCATGTTCATGGAAAAGCAACAAAGTAAAAGGAAACCATAATCTAGTATGTGAAGGATAAAAAAGCACACAAACAGAGAAGTAGAGACTTACAAACATAAACCCAAACAAGGCAAAAGCTTGTTAAATAAGAGAAACAAAGAAACAGAAACAAAAAGGAGTTAAATTAGGGTTTCTAGGCTTGAGTATGCATACGCATATATAGGGCCTGTGTACACAGCCTAGTTGTATGCATACACATACTACGAGTATGCGTATGCATGTAGAGAGCATGCATACACATACATGTCGATAACCCTACCCCAAAAACAACAAGAACAAAGAAACATAGTAGAAACTTAAGACAATAAATCTGACAACCTAACATGATTTAAACGATAAAACAAAGAAAGCCTAAGCTAAGCAGACATATCACAACTTAAATAAGCAAGAAAAACAAATAAAATAGGAAGATTAAAACAAGAAAAGCAAGGAAATGAAAAAAAGAAAGTTTGGAACTTATACCTTAATAACAAAAGCTTTTTGGCTTGATTTTGACCGTTTCCCTTAGTCAAATCTATTCACAACCAAACAAAATTGATTAGTAAACTTCAAAACTCAAAAATTAAGACCATAAAATGTTTCAATCAAAAGAAAATTGACTTGAGGATATTTTGGAAAAAAATCCCTTTTTGATTCACTATTTTTAGTGAATCTTAAGTTTTCTTGTAGGATTTTCTTTGTTTTGAAAAGGTACTATGCATGGCTTTTTATATTGAGAAAATGAGGTTTTGAAATGACTCCTAAACGATATGGGATTCATACCAAACCTTAGTCTTTAATGTTGAAAACTTGTCTTTCATATTGTGTATGCCTACACATGCATGAAGATTGCATACATAGGGCTGGGCATGTGTACGCTCACATGTTTGCGTATGCATGCCTTAGGGTTTCTGTGGTTTTTATTTTCAGAAAAAAAAAAAAATTTATTCAGCTCATAAAAGAGTTTATTTTCCATGAAAACCTTCCTCAAGTTAAATTAAGTCTGATTAGGCCCTAAACCAACCTTAGACTTTAGAGTTTTACTATCATTGGGGAACAAGGGCCCAAATCGTAAGAGGTACAAAATGTAATATCTACAATTAGGAATTCAATAAATCAATCTTTAGTGGCAATTTATATAGCGACTCTAAGATCCTACTCGAAGTTTTAAATCATCAGCTATGTATGATTTTGTTGCAGTAACTTTAGATCTACCAATTCTAATAATGTGTAGATGAAATTCTAGTAATAATTTTGAAAGAAAAATGAACAATACCTTTTAAATCTCAAAAGAGCACCTCCAAAGTCTTTTAAAACGTGCCTTAAGGTTTTCTTTAAATACTAGAAGAATTAGATTTGAAACCCTAATCACTTTATGGGCTTAATGTGTTGTTGGGCCGAAATTAAATTCTATAGATCTGTGTCTTGATCGATCAAGCCATCTTCTCAATCATTCGAACCTAGCATGTTTCGAATTCCTAAAACTGCAGCATCTTTATTCTTGTATTTTGACTTGCAACACCTTGAGTATTGTCTAATCATCATACCTATAAACTTAGGAATCTATATCTAGACAAGTTTACATTCACAATTAGCCAATTATTTAAAACTTTTAGAACACACACACACACACAGTGGATGACCTTTTATATTAGCTATAGTTATAGTTATGCATTATTCATTATCAATTGCATAACTAAGTAAATTATTCATTCATTTTTTGTTTACATATGAATTTTAACTAAGTGCATAATACTAGTATTAAGATAATTGCAAAGCCTAAATGTTTAAAACTTTAAATTTTTCGCTTTTATTTTTATATTTATAATTTTAGAAATCTAAGATGCATGGATTTATTGATTTGATACTAAATAAATTCTTCTTCTTTTTTTCTTGACAAGATGATACTAAATAGCATTGATTAATAAAATTATGTATTTTTATTTTTCTTTTTTTGGAAACACAAATTTGGCATGTCTGATAATGGATAAGCACTAAAATAACTTAAGAATGGAAAAAAAATTATGAATCTAAAACGTTGAGATAATACCTTTTTTTCCTTTTTCTTTTTTATGAGAATCCATTGAATTGAAACTTAGCTCTAGATACTCTGAACTTAGGTTAGAAACATCTTTTGTAGGAAAACCGAATATGTATCTTCTGCTCTCATACGTGAACATTTCAAAATTCTAAAATTCATTTATTTTTTTGGATTATGCTTTTTTTTAATCAAAAGTGATAAGGGAATATGTTTCTGAATATCTGATATAAATTAATTCAAAATTAGTTTTTTAAGGGAATATATCTTATACATTTTTAAACTAGTTTTCTATATACCAGAAAAAAAAAAATACGGAACTGAATTTTTTTTTTTTTTTATATAAAATAGAATTTCTATTTTAACCTAATCTAAGTGTATATATGGGTAGAGATTTGAACCCTGACCCTTGCCGTTCACACCTCCTTACAAGCACTTGTACTTGTAGAGTAACTACCGCAGTAGTGAACTAAATATAATTAAAATCGATTATATTATTCTTATCTTACGTGATTCTTGCCCCCATTTAAATTCCCCCCCCCCCCCCCCCCCCTCCTTCCCCCAAAGTTAAGTTTTCAATCCTCACGGTTAATTAAAAAAGATCTATATGTTACAAATAAAGAGAGAATCCGTTATGGATTTGGGGTTGAGTCAGACATGGCATATATAAGGTCCCTTTTCGGAATAAATGTTAATTGAAATATCTATTAAAATCTTTTCTTTTTCGTTTTTTCTCAGATCAAATTTATTATATATGGAAATGCTTATATGGTGGAGGACATTTTTCCCTTCCTTCTTATACATGTTTTGTCAACTTTCCATATTAATATACCTCAAAATATGAATATACCATCTCAAGCAGAAAGAAATCTCTCAAGTTTCCCATACCAAGAAATACTATCAATAAAATCAATACAAATTAGATTCATCTAATGTAGAAACCTTTTTTTTTTTTCGTTTAAATAGAACTATAATCCCATACATAAGAGTAGACAAACCTAAAGCCAGAAGGAGAAGACAAAACTCATTTATCAAAATAGAAGATAAATGGGTTTGAAACTTACTTTTGGTTGGGTTTGTTTGTTAATATTATCTTTGTCTGTATGTATTACTGAAGCTCAAGGCCAAACCAAGGATTTCAACGTGAAGAACTATGGTGCCATTGCTGATGGAAAGACCGACAACAGTAAGGTAATTCTTTTTTCTTTTTCTTTTTTGTCTTTTACTCGTAGTGAAAAGTCTCTCAACTCTTAAAGTTTCTTACACTTTTTCACACTATTCTTGTGTGTTTGTATTATGATGGTATCAAGACCTATCTCAATCTCAAAGGTTATGTTAGTAAAATATTAAAAGTTAGTGATTTGTTCATTGTTTGTAGCAGGACTATTAGTTCAAGTGTTTAGTAAATCAATTTTGAATTTTCTGGATGGTGTAACATGTGTAAAACAGATAACGGTATATAGTCTGAATTCCTTGAAAACCGTGGCTTTAGTCACTATTTCTTATGCCCAGAAAACCCAAAAAGAGTTTAGGATACAATTCTAGTTCCTCAAATCCATGATTTGTTTCAACTTCCAGAACCTTAACCTAAAGAAGTCTATGGTTTCTTCATGGGATTGTGTAGAACAGTATAACCTAATATTCAGACAATGATTAACTATATATATTTTTTTTTTTATGTCATAAATCACATCTTTGGAATCTTATAAAACCAACTTATAAAAGAATTAAATATAGTTTCAGTTTGATCCTGTAAAATTGAAGCTAGTAAGGTGGACTTGGTGCTGATTTGGGCTGAAAAAAAAAAAGTTCTTCAAAATTGTTAAATTATCCATTGTCTTAAAAAGTTTTTTTTTTTTTTTTTTTTTTTTTTGATAAGAAGACTGAAATTTTATTAAGTTAGTGAAAAGAAATTACATAATCCAACATTCCTTATTTATATGTGGACCGCCCCTTATTATTTGGCACCCAACACACCTCTTGCTTTGATATTATATAAAATCACTAACTGTCCTAAAAATTTAAGCTTTAAGAAATAATGAATTTAATTAAAAAAAAATTATGTTTTTTGCATCAATAATCATGTGCATGCATCAACAAACTTGAATTTTGGATGTTTTGTCAGGCATTTCTTAAGGCATGGAAGGAAGCATGTGAATGGACAGGGAGGGCTAGGGTTTGGATCCCCATGGGAACATACAGGGTGAACTCAGCAAAATTTGAGGGTCCATGCAAGGGTCCAATAGCCTTTGTGATTAAGGGGTATCTCAAGGCTCCTACTGAACCATCCCTGTTTATCACCGAGAACTGGATCAATTTTCGATATGTTAACAATTTGACAGTGAGTGGTGGTGGCGTCTTGGATGGTCAGGGAAAGGAGGCTTGGGCTTACAATGACTGCAACAAGAATCCCAATTGTCCCTCTTTACCAACGGTAAGTTTAGATCTATAGGGATTTCCTTGGTTCCAAAACATGTTGTTCTACCATGTGGATTGGGAATTTTGGGTCAAATTTACAAATGGTTATTGGTAGATATCACTATGATAAAGGGTCGTATGTATATAATCATAGCCATGAAGTTATTGTTCTGGTCTTTCTTCCTGGCTCTGATGGTTTATGTTATGATGTGTGGATTTCTTTTTGTGTTAATACATGCATATGCATGTATGTACTGGTGTCGTTACAATGATTAAAGTCAAGTGGAGTTTTTTATAAAAACGTGACACGGGATTTTAGATCAGATGCCTTACTTGATAGGAGCAAACTTTGTTTAGTGTTTGCAAATTCCTAAGTTAATGTCACATATAAATGTTAGTTGACGTTGATGGTCCTCTTCCTTCATTGGAGGAGTTCCTCCGTCGATGAGTGGTCTCATATTCCATTGCCTTGTGGAGCAGCGTTGCTGCCTTTACCTCTTGGGACTGGCCATGAGACATACATATCTATTACTATGATTTTGTTTTACCTATAAATAAAAAAATAGTACCATATATTTTTGCATATAAAAACACAAGCTATACATAGAATTCTTCGATAGATTTTTACATTGCTCAAATTGTGGGATGTCCCATATTCTTCATCTTCCATCACATCTCTTGCGAGAATAATTTAGAAGTTGGAAGATCCAAAACCAAAACCAGTGGAATTTACTTATCATGCATATATTTTTTATAACTAATACTAATTTTTAAATTTCTCAATAGTATTATTAAAAAGTAAATTTTTTAATTTGTTATCTTGTTCCAAATGTAAGAGACTAACGTCTAGTTATGCATTGCAAATATATTTTCAGACAATGAGATTTGATTTTGTGACCAATGCATGGGTTCATCACTTGAGATCAATCAACAGCAAGAACACCCATATTGTGGTTTTCGGATGTGTGGACGTAAGAATCACTAATACTAGAATATCAGCCCCTGCTGACAGCCCCAACACGGATGGGATAAAAATGGCAAATTCTAGGGGCATCAAAATCCAACAAACAACGATTCGTACTGGTGATGATTGTATAGCCATGCTAGCCGGAACCAGTCAAGTACGTATTTTTAATGTTACTTGTGGACCTGGGCATGGAATTAGTATTGGAAGCCTTGGCAAAGATGGAGATAAAAATGATTTGTTTGATATAAAGGTAAGAAACTGCTCATTTCACAATACTTCTGATGGCATAAGAATCAAAACTTGGGCTTCTCCTGGAATTGGTAAGGTTTCCAGCTTGATATATGAAGACATTTTCATGAATCAAGTTGGCAATCCCATCATTATAGATCAAGAATATTGCCCGTACCCTCCTTGCAAAACACAGGTAATTTTAATAATCCATTTCTTTTTCTTCTTCTTTTCTATAATTATGATAGATGTAAATTTATGATATCCACTTTGCAATGTAGATGCTAATGTATGAGATGGACTCCGAGAGAAATAGGCTCTTGGTTAAAAAATAGACATTTTTATTATGTTGTTAATGTGACATTAATATATTGATTTGACATATAAGTTTGTAAAGCTTTTGTTAAAAAAATGGTCATACTTTTAGCATTTCACTTTCACAAAACACCTTATGGTAATTTATGATCTCTATATTAGTGGTACCAAAAATCATGGCAGTGAATAAAAAACTGCAATGGAAAAGTCTTCAACTTGCATGCACAAGTTCCACACATTGCCAATTAATTATTAACAAAGTGTACTTAATTACTAATAAAACTTGTGATCTCCTTTCTTGTCTACAGCCCTCTCGTGTTCAATTAGTAATGTCACATACAGAAACATCTGGGGAAATTCAGGTTCAAAGTCGCAGTAACTTTCCGATGCAGCCAAAGCAGACCATGCAGAGACCTAGTGATGGAGAACATCAATTTGCATTATCATGGCCGTGATGGAGAGGGCTCTACTGCTATTTGCAATAATGTCAAAGGCGAATCTCTTGGTCCTCAAAATCCTGCATCGTGCATATAATCCGGCTATCACTAGCAAGTTCCATTTTAGTGTGCTTTCCCATATATATATACCAAAATGTTAAGAAATAATGTAGACTTGAGGATCCCCTTCTTCTAATGGCTCATTCTTGTGCTTATTATCAGGTTCAAGACTTTTAGATTTTAACATGTCAAATACTGTTGTGTGCTTAATTTGCACATTGGAGAATGGAGAGATTGTTTCATGGTTTTCCGGCTATAGTTTTGCCATTCTTAATTAGCCTAGTCCTGCAGACTAAGATATACATAGCTATCAATCTTTCACTTTTCAAATAAAAAAATTTTAAAAAAAAAAGAAGAAGATATACTTGACCAAAAATTAGCTGGGCTTTCAGCAATAAATGGTTGATTTGTTTAAAAGCTTCAAAAGTTATTATTTTAGGCTGTTCTTGCGATTTTGGATTGGCATTATCTTTGATAATAGTACTATATTAATTCCTTGTACACGATTAGCCAAAAAAAAAAATCCTAATGCATGTCAAACAAATCTCTAAATTAAGTAGCATGCTTTTATAACTAGTCACCATCAATGTTACAAAATTTCCTCTTTAATGGCTGCATTAAGAATTCGAACAAAACCCGCCAACATCCATGCTCATCAATAACTTTTGGTGCCAAAAGTTTTATTGATATTGGCTAAGTCTTCCTTAAAATGATAAAATTAGGATTGAAACTTTAAATCACGCCTACCCCACTTGTTGTAACTATTATAAAAATCATAATAATACAGAATAACATTTTCTTTGATGTTTATTATTTAAGTTTAGAATAATGCTAAAGATACAAATTATTTTACAAAAAAAATTACAAACTACTGATATGGTGAATAATTATTAGTAAATGAAAAATGTGATATTAACAGTGAGTCTAGATAAAAACTAATAAGTGCATTTTGTAAAAATGTTGTAAAATAGTTCGTGCCTGTAGCATTATTCTTAAATCTAAATAAAACTACTCAAAACTCATATTTGGTTTACTTGTAAAAATACATCGCCGACATGAGGTTTAAATCGTATCATTTAACCTCTTTTGTATTGTTTAAGGTAATGTTTCTCTTACATCCACTTTTTCACATCTATTAACATGTTTTAAAAATGGACATTTTCTTCTTGACTTTTAAAATGTGTATATCAATGTGTTAATTGTGGATATTGTGTAAAATAATAGATGTAAAATGAGTATAGGAATATTTTCTCATTATGTGGGTTCTAGTTAGTATGCTCAACTAGTAAAGTTTCTGATAGTTAAATAAGAGACTTAGAATTCAATCCCTACTTACACTAAAAACCAATTAGTGCTAAATGGTAAAATCTTTCATGGTTAAATAAGAAATCTAAGGTAGTTCAATCCCCGTCTACACCAAAAATCAATTGGCGATTTGATCTGATAATATAAAGTTATCACCGAGAGTGGATGTCATCGGTAGAAATTCTTTTTTTAAATTTTTTTTTTTTTTCTCATTATCTTCTGTAAAATGCTACCGGTCAATAAATTAAATAATGATGTACATTGAATATGATGATAAGGTGCCCATCTATTTCACAATTACTCATTCCAACAACGTGGGAAAACTTCTGCTTCTTCCCACAACTATATGTATTGCGTCTCCCAATCATTTTTTAGTCATTTTATTCTCCTTTCACACACACGCCAAAAAAAAAACCTGTTTGTATGCAATGATTTTAAGGGATGTGCAGTTTATAAAAATTACATACCTTTTTACACTGTGTAATTTATCTTATCTACTTAAATTCTGAAAAATCTGGTGCAAATCCAAAAGAATTACTTCCTCTGTTTGTTGAGTTTAGGATATCCAACTTTTTTTCTTTTTCTTCTTTGACAAAAAAATAGGTAATATCCAACTTCTTAAAAGAATATCATTTAATGAAATACTTTTCAAATAAAAAGACATAAATTTTCAAAACAGTGCACATTCATATGATGAATGAGGGGAGGGGTAATGACTAAGTGTCTATTTATTGGCAATATTATTTTTGCCAACTTATTTTACTATTTATGAGTTCATGAGTCTTATTGTACTTTTTAGTACTATTCATAGGTCTCACTATACTATTTCAGCTAATTTTTACCTTTATCTATAGTACTTTCAGTAAAAAAAATTTAATTTCAACAAAATAAACGAATCCCAAACAGATCTTAAAAAAAAGTAAAATCTAGATTAATAAAATCAAATTATCATAATTACATTAATTAATTAATATTTAAAAGATGACTATTTCGGGACATCTTAAATTGAAATAAAAGACCTACGAAATGGAACGAATAGAGTATTTCTAAAATTGGTGTAATTTCAAACTATACCAAATGGGTGCATTTCAAACAATTTCAAAATCTGTGTAATTCCAAAAACCTATACTAAACTATGGAAACCACGATATGAAGGGAGCTAGGGAGACCTGTGGATATTGTGCGAACCAAAAGAGGAGGGGACCAAGATTTTTAACGATTGGCATAGAGTCAGTGCTTTATTTTGAAAAGTTTATATTAATTGTGGATATATCTTCCTACCTTACATAATTGACATAGAGTCAGTGCTTTATGAAGAAAAATTAAGAATATTTTTAAAGAAAAATTAATATTAAAAGAAATAAATTACAAAATGTTTCCAAGAGACATTATTAGAAAGCTTTGCATCCTATGCATAATCAACAAGAAAAAGAGATATAAAACTTTCCTAATACTATTTGATGAGAAAGATTGAGAAAAGGAAATTACTTGGATAAAACCTAATCTAGGTCATTTAGGGTGTGTTTAGTTAGGGTGAAAATAGGGAGGATGGAAAATAGGGTGAAAAATACGGTTTTCCACTATTTGGTTAAGAAAAGAAAATAGGAGAGACAGAAAATATGAGAGAAAGTTTTTCCTCCTGGACCGACTTTTTTTATCCTCCCAAATTGGGAGGAGAATGAGGAGGGAAAAGTGATGAAAATTGCATTTTGCACAAATAACTCCACTTTATTACACTCACCTACCCCTCTCATTTTTCCACTATTATACAATAAGGACATAATAGTCAATTTATATAAACTACATTTTCCATCTTCCTCTTTTTCTCTCCAATCAAACAAAAAAGTTTTCCACCCTTCCACTTTTCCACCCCTCCAACTAAATCTTTTCTATCCTCCCATTTTTCCATCCTCCTACTAATTTTCTATCCTTCCACTTTTCCACTCCTCCAACCAAACGGACCCTTAAATATTGTTCAAAAGAGATTTACGGAGTGAGGGTGTTAGATACCCACCCCAACTAATCTAAGAACTAGTTTTTTAGGCTATAATGACCAATATAGCTCTGTTTGGGAAGCGCATTTTGCATTTCCCAACAATGCTTTTTTTAGTGGGTTCCGTGCACTATTCACAAGACTTGCAAACTACTTTTTTTCAAAAAAACAACTTTAAAACTGAGTCCCACTACAACAAACGTATTAAAGCAATGAAAGTTTGAAAGAGATAACGCTTCACATGCATTAGCCATTCACTCAAAAAAAATGCTAAAAATTAAAATAATCAAGAATATAAGACCAAGAGAGTGGTCACAAAATCGAAGCTAGCTAGAGGAATGGGCTTTAGGGACCTTGCATTGTTCAATGACTTGCTTCTTGCCAAACAAACTTGGCGACAATAAAGATACTCTTTTTTATAGGATATTCAAGGCAACATTTTTCCCGCATTGTTCATTCATCGAAGCAAAGGAATCACCATCCGGGTCATATGCTTGGAAAAGCATTTTGAAAGAGAGGTCGGTCACAAAAATGGGTTCAAGATCCTGGTTGGCAATGGGAAAACATCATAATTTGGCATCACCACTGGCTTCCCATTAAACACCCACCATTAGTCACTTCTCCAATCATTGATTCCATGGAGGATGCCACGATTGATTGTCTAATTGATGAGAGCGCAGGAAAATGGGATGCTGAAATGTTGGAGGGAATTCTTATACTGGCTAATGCTGAACTTGCAAAGAAGATCCTACTTGCCCGAAGCCAAACCGAAGACTCTCTGTTCTAGCCTTTCACGGCAAATGGGCAGTACAATTACAAGTCTGGATATAGGTTTCTCAAGGATTTGGAGGTGGGATTTGAGGAGGGTACACAACCAAACTTGGATAAAAATTTCTGGAAGAGCATTTGGTCCTTGGAAGTCCCAAACAAGTACAAAAACCTGGTATGGCGAGCATGCAGGAACTCCCTCCCAACAAAACTCAACCTAACCTGAAAAACAATCATTAAGAACCCAACATGTGACCGATGCTTTTCAAACACTGAGGACTCGTTGCATGCTCTTTGAGGTTGCTCGGGTTTGATGAGGTTTGGGATGGAGACAGATGGAGCTTTCGGACAAGGGAGGTGTTTGCTGACTTCAAGCAATTATGCAGATGGATCATAGAGAATGGGAAGTCACCTGAGCTCTTTGCTATCTGAGTATGGTCTATATCACACCAACGAAATCAAAACTTGCTGCCTCACAAAGGATCTGTAACAAGCTGCACAAGAGTGTTGGAATGAGATCAAAACTATCAACCCCCTACCAAACCCGATCAGACCACAATCCAAGCCAAAATGGACAGCACCTCCACCAAACAAATATAAGATTAATTATGATGGAGCGATCTCAAATGTAGACAACAAATCTAGGGTTGGAGTGGTAGTTCATGACTGCAATGGTGAGGTAATTGCATCCTTAATTTAGCAATTGGAGCTGGCATACCAACCCATGGACGTGGAGGCAATTGCTGCGTGTAGAGCAGTGGAGTTTGGCAGCAAGATTGGAGTGGACTATGCTATTGTGGAGGGTGATTCGGAATTGGTTATGAAGGCCTTAAGGAACACGAATAATGGGTTAATTTCTTTTGCCCCTATGATAAATGATGTCTCTTTATTTTCGGGTTTGTTTTCAAAATTGTCATACTCTCACATTAGGAGAGATGACAACAAAGTTACTCATAGTTTAGCTAGACTAGCTTTGATCACACCAAATTGTACCATGTGGAGGGTGTTCCGTCTCGCACCTTACCTTTTGTTCAGACAGATTTAGCCACCCTTCAATTTCATATAACGAATGTCTTCTTTCTATAAATAAAAAAAAAAAAAGAGTTAGTCACAATACCTTTGAAAAGGAAAAATAAGTATAAAAAAATAAACACCGTGTGCATGGAAAGGGATTATGCACACCTTAAATTAATTCCTACAAGATTGCATGAGTATGTTATATTCCATGGCTATGCTTAAAAATATAATTTCGCTGGCAACTTTACATGCAAGTTAAGGCAGTAACAAGACCACCCTGACTTACAAAAAATGGCATATATACACTTGTCAAAAAAAATTATATGTTAAACTAACATATTGTGACCACCCTAATAAAATGTTGAACATCTTAATTTGAGAATTACAAGTTTGGTATATAAAAATAAGAATAATACTTCATTCACAACATTTTCATAATAATTTTACAACAAATCCAATGTGGTAAGTTGTTACTAATTCTAATTTGGGCTCAATACTAATATTATTTTTTTACCCACCAATAATAGTTTTTTACATAAGATCTATTGTAAAAATATTATGAACGTAGCATTATTCTAAAATTAATTCTGTCCCCCAAACATAATCCTTAATCCCTTTTATAAAATTTTAGAAAAAAAAAAACTTAAATAACAACAATAAATACTAGCCCAAATAACAATAAACATAAACCAAACAAAAACAAGATAAGATCAAACAACAATAAGTGATTTAATTATTCAACAAAAAGCTTACTATAAAACAAAAAGATAAAAATTGCTAAACATTCAAATAGGTAGTTCGTTCACCCTATTCAATAAAAATAATCTCTAATTTCATTTTTCCTTAAAAAAATGGTACCAAGAAAAATATTGTGGTTGTCAATTCTCCTTAATGGTGATTACAATTATATTCTTTTTGGCTTTAAAGTCACAACAATTTTACTCTCCTTAGTCACTCGACTCACAATTGTAGCTAATATTCAAGTTATCGTTTTATTAGATTTTATATAATTTAAATTTTTTAGTGATCACCGTAAAATAAAAATAAAAATAAAAAAATCCTAGAGCCACCACTATATATATATATAAAACTAATCACTAACCCGTGCGATGCACGAAAACAACTACTAGATGTGTTTAAGGAAAAAAAAACAACGTTGTTATAAGTTTTTTATGAGAAGGAATAAGAGACATAATGTTATGTTTCTAGATTAATTGTATTGTATATATAATATTGAATATGTATTAAAGGTGTCTATTGACTAAAAGGGTGGCTATTTAACGAAAATGTGTCTATTGGCTAAAAATGTGCCTATTGAATGGAAAAAAAAAATGTCTATTAATCGAAAAGGCCTATTGAACAAAAATGTACTTATTGACCGAAAATGTGCTTATTGAATGATAAGGTACATATTGAATGAAAAGGTACCTATTGACCGAAAGATGCCTATAGAATGAAAATATGTCTATTGACAAAAAATGTATTTATTCAATGAAAATGTGTCTATTGAATAAAAATGTGTCTATTGAGGGGTCATAATTTTTTGGGGGTATAAATAGTGATTCATATTCATTTGGTAACTTTTTCTCAACTTCTTCTCTTTCATCTTCTTAAAAAGACAGGAAACCTATGAGTTTTCTTTAAAGTTGTTATTTGTAAATCGGTTTTTTTTTTTTTTTTTGTCAAACAGTGAAAAGGTCCAGGAATTAATAAAATCCATAAAACATTGCCAAAAAAATTGGACCACTCTCCTGGTTTTCGAACTCTTCTATATTCCTTCAATCGCCCATAAATTTAAACTATTAATTCTAGCAATTACTTGTGGTAACCATTTCTTCCATCTCCTTGCATTTATTTTCTTCAATTTGGAAACAAACTGTAAAGCAATCTAAGCCATTAAGGACATGCAAAGGAACCAAGGAGGCCACCGACCAAAATAAAATTCATCAGATTTGAACTCAAATCTTTTCTCCATTACTCTACCATCATACATTACTAAAATCATTGTCCATTATTGCATTTTGTTAATATCTGAAGAGGACATGTGAAATGTGGCAACCACTCAATACAAAAACCCAATAGGTATGTTATGGTTTCCGTTTGTTTATTATTCAATACAATATCACAAAGTCAACCATAATACAAATGTCTCAAATCTACTTATGCTACGCAAATAAAATAAATTTTTTGTTATTTTAATATATACATCTTATATGAAATGGTGAGCGGATACTGAAACTTAACGGGTAAAATGAAAAGGCATAACTATTTGGAGTTTTTAAATTAATGTATACGTGGCATAAATTTCAATTGCCATGTGGTGCAATAAGGAGTAGTCAATAAAAACTGAAACGTGTCGGCTTTATATTATATATAGATATAGATTCATATATGTAGTCATGTGGTGCAATAAGAAGCGGTTAGCAAAAAGTAAAAAGATACCTATTGACCGCAAAGGTGTCTATTGAATGAAAATATGCTTATTAACCGAAAAGGTGTCTATTAAAAAATGAAAAGTCACAACTATTCGTGTTTTTAAATATATACGTGGCATAAATTTATGTAGTCACATGGCGCAATGAGGCATGATCAACAAAAAGTCAAACGTTTTGACTATTAGTTATTATATTGATTTAGCATCAAATCTGATATTTTGTCATTTCAACTAATTCTTCATTACTTTATGTGAATTTTTCATGCTACACAGAAAGTGAATAGACATAATCAAATATAACATGTTAACAATATGCAGGCAAGAAAATCGGAATGTATTTTTGTTTTTTTCATAATTTCATGGGATGTAATGCAACATTAACATGCTGAAAATCATCTAATACAATGCATGAACAATATCATTTCATGTAAATAATCTCAAGATTTTAATTTTTTTTTTTTTTAAACAAAAAGAAAAGACCATTTCTAATTCAAGAAATGGGAATTGAAAAACATCTTAATCTCTGGTGCAATAGAAAATCCACAACAATATTGACATAAGCTAATATAACATTGAGATGATATCATTATTCAATGAGCTATTATGTTAGCATACGATGAATGCACTTATGCACATGTTAAGATGTATGCCACGAGTATGGCATGGGAAAATGATTTTCCAATATCATGAAAAGATTACTATAAAATTAAGTCATAATTCCATGCTTAAAAACACGTTTTAATATGGAAAATAACCAAACTTAACAAATTTGTGCGTATTTAATGTTCTTTCATGAACACCATCCATATTTAACTAATCCAACACATATAGAGCAAATGATTTTTGAATCTGAGCACTTTACAATCATGGCAACGATCACTGGTGTTTCACAAACGCGATAATGACCACCATGTTCTTCTGAACTCACGGACTCTCCTCGTCGCTTTCATTGAGCAGTTGTGTCGTTGTCGTTGTCGTTGTTGAATACCTTGGAATTTTCATTAATGAAGTGAACTATCAACGGAACTTAAACTTGTGTTAGTTGAGACTTGATAGGATTAAAAAATGGTTATGGTATGAGGATGCTTTTGGTTTTCAGGGAAATGGAGGTTTTTTGCTTTGCTTTTTGTTGGTTGTGGGAGGTTCGGAGTGGATACTTTGAATTTGGATTTTTGCTCTAAATTTTGCTAGTTCTTTTGATAATGTATAATATAAATATTTCAATATATAAGAATTGATAAATTATCGATTATTCCAAAAGTTTAAACTATTAGGAAATAGTAAATTTAACCACTTAACCATAATTTTAACACTCTCCTTCACATATGGGCCTAAACTCCCTCTATTAATAAATGAAGTTTAACGTGTGGAATTTTTAATATTTTAAATGGGAGATAGAGTGAAAGCAAAGATTTAACTTTAGATCAACTGTTCTAACATCACAATAAATTACTGATTCACTTGAAAACTTAAATTAGAAAATAGTGAATTTAATCACTTTAACTATAATTCTAAGAATTTTATGCGGTTTTTGTAGTTTAGCTTGGGCAGCAATTAGAGTTTATATCAATGTAACTTGGAAGGGTAGTTAGAGACCATGTGGATAATCAAAATATAACCAAGCTTGCAGCTGCAGTGGAGGAGTACTACTACGCACAACAAAGAGCAGGTCCTGAGTGCATCCAAGCTTTGCTAAAATTCTGCTGCCTGGTCATCTTCATGGTAGGAATGGATTAGCTCAAGGTGGGATATCGAGCTCATGAGGGATCTGCAGTCTCCAACAATACCAGTTTAAAAATTTTACAGCAACAATATGAGTTAGTAAAAGTAAAACAAGTTTAGCATCATGTTTCACTACCAGAGTGAGTCCAAGTGCTTCGGCAAGTAAAAAGACCATCTCTAACTACCCAAAGCATTGCTAAAACACTAGTTCCCTTCCATAAGGATCTTGAGAAGCCAGCTACCCACGACACAATATAGTTTCTTACTAATTAAACACCCACAACCTGATCTGACTAGGTTTCATAATAAAGACCCGTCCGTGTTAAGTTTAAACTAAACAAGGGAATGACTTTTCCATTTCACAGAGATAGGAACTTTTGTGTTGAGTTTGGTGGAAGGTTTAAATCTTTTTGGAAGCAAGTGGCCATGAATGGGTCGGTCATGCCGAAATAAGATGGGGCTATATATGGTGAGCCAAAGAGAGTCCCATAGGGAAGAGGAATTCAAGGAATGGTTATGGAGAGAGCTTTGGAAGTGCAATTGAAATGTAGCCAAGTGGAAGAGAAGAGTCCAATACAATGCCCTGGGATTTGGAGGTTGTTCCAAAGGTTTTAGGTAAGAGATGGGTAGGATTTTCAGATTTTGCTTTATAGAAAGGGCAAAAGTCGTCTACTTTGATTTCTTACCTCGTGAAACGCATGATCATAAAGAGAGGGTGGGATTGCTACTAAAGGACTACTTAAGGCCTTGAGCATTTAATGTTGAATTAAGGGAAGAAAGTGATCCATATCAAGAGGGAGGAACAATATTTTGTAGGAAGAGATGAATAGTGCATGCAAAGAGCAGGAATGGATTTAGTCACTGATTTGATGAGGGTGTGGCGACCAAGAAAGGAAAGAAGCTTTGATATCTAATCTGTGAGTTCAGATTCATTCGCTCCAACTTTTTTCATATATTTGTTGATGAATGGCAAGACCATGGTATTCCCCATACACGTGAACATGATGGAATGGTGAAACATTTCTCAAGCAATGACAACGTTTTGTTTTTTTTGTTTTTTTTACCAAGGTCCAGGAAAATTGGAGATGATGTGTACCAAATCGCCCACAGCCCAACACAATTTATATGGAATATGAGAAAATTACACTTTACCATTTTAAACTCTACTCCAATTTACACTTTTCTCCACAAACTATAAAAATGCACACTTTATCTCCCTAAACTATGACCCCTTTTATACTTACCCCTAAACCATGAAAATGCACACTTATTTTCTTAAATTATTACCTATGGAATGGGTTGCAAAGTGTTACACGAGTAATAGTCTAGAAAGGTACGTATGCACTCACATAGTTTAGCAGGACAAGTGTTATGCAAGTAATAGTTAGCGAGTAAAGTGTGTATTCTCATAATTTAAAGAGGTAAGTAGTATAATTTAAAAGGGTAAAATGTAATTTCTCCTTAAATATATAGACAAGGCAAAGCATATCAATATATCTCAAAAAAACACAAATCAACTGCATTAACTAATTTAACTTACTCCCAGATAGGGAAACGTTATACATCACTAATCGCATATACTACATGCACCAGAAACTTGGATGGTCCAGATAAGCAAAAAAGGAGTCAAGGGATGTTTACTAGGGCTGGGATGGAACCCAATTCTTTGATGGCAGGTCCATATTCATACAGACTTGCCTCTATGATGACATTCCTCACTACCTAGTAGTGATAGTACATTCATTTTGTTTAACTTCTTTTTTTTTCTTTTTTTTACATTAATAGTTAGGGGTGGGGGATTTGAACCCTGAATGTTTAAGTAAGAAATATCAGGAGGAGCCTAATGAGCTAAAAGGCTCTTGGCAATTTTGTTAAACTTCTTAGTAATAGTACTTTAAGCTTGGGCTTACCGGTGCAAAGTATTAGCAAGGCTTGCAATCAACACATTAGTAACAGAAATTAACACTATTAAGTTAATAGATGAAATTGTCAAAACAAAGAGGATGGATGAAGGAAAAATTCTCAGACCGAGACCCGGTCTTGTAAAACTTCAATTGAGGCAGGATCACGATATGTTCAGTCACAGAAAAAGTAACTGTTGCGACAGAAAAGATGGAAATACTGAAGACCAAAAAAAAAAAAAATTAAAGTTTCACCACCCCTTCAACACAAGTTTCTCTCAACTGGGAAGTTGACCCAATTCCATCCGTGTGTTTTGGACAATGACGATTAGTTAATGCAATGTTGGGCGAGTAACTCGCGGCCTCACAGGTGTCTTTGATGGACTTACCCTACAAAATCAACAATATACAAGATAAAGTGACATCAAACTTAGTTAAGGGCTTGAAAGAACAATCCAGTCCAGGGGCAAACCTGATGGGTTGGGCTCCTACTATCATCCCACTGCAACTCAGTGCAGTAGTGGCACTTTCCGCCTGCCCAGGAAAATAAAATAACATGTCAGATTTAAGCAAGAGCCATTTACTGCAATCAGAGCATTATGTCATAAGGTTTTAGATGACTCAAACACATCAATAAATCATTAAAAAAATGAATTAATTACTCACTCCGTCCCAATTTGTTTGTCCTGTTTGAATCAAACTTTTTAAAAGAACATCATTTATTGCCTTATCTGTCTTATAAAAATGTATAAGTTTACAAAACTATCCTTAAATAAATTTATTAGCTTTTTTTTATAAAAAAAGAATTATTCTTAATGAGGCAACTAAAAAGGTGCCCTAATTAGATTAATTTTTTTAAATGTTTGTTAGTTTTCTTTTCAAATAGTTTTAAAATTAAAGTAGGGGTATGATAGGATCATTAATAAATATGACTTTTATTTTTAGAAACAGGACAATATTTTGAAACTTGCCAAAATGGAATTTTGGACAAACAAACTGGAACAGAGAGAGTATTAAGCAAAAGCATAAATCATAAAAAAAAACTGTTTGCAAATGTGTCTCATGTAATCTAGAATTGATAGTTCAATGTCACTGTAAATAAAAAATTCAGATATTATAGAGACAAACTATAGATCTCTTCTTCTTTCTTTTTCTTTTTCTTTTTTTTGGGGGGGGGGGGGAGGGGGTGTTGAATGACCCAATTTTAACAAGAAAAAAAAGGCCAAAAAAAAAAAAAAAACAATGTATAATAACCACAAAAACTAGAAATGATTCATGTAACATACAGTAAATTATATTGCACAAACTATAGAAATCCTCTTTCAAAAAAAAAAGTGCTGGTTCTGCTATGATCTTCCTCCCTTTTCTCAAATATTAATTTGGTTTCTAAATGCAGGAATGTGTATACACCTCACCCATAAAGATGAAACATCGTCCCTTCATCATAAATAATTCACACAAAAAGGGGACTCATCAAGCATATAATTTTTTTTTTTTTTATAGGTCTCATCAAGCATATTAGATCACAAGTAAACATCATTATTTCTTACCCCATGATGTTAGCTCATGGATCTATTATTTTTCTATTAGTAAGCTATACACACTCAATTAGTACCCATGACTACACCCAGACCCCATTCTTCTGGAGTTGTCATATAACCTCGAGCTCATTTGCATCATATAGATCCTTCATACCTAAGTAACACTAAACAATGTGCAGTGTTTCTTTATTCTTAGGTAGGAAAACAAGTATTTATGTAAAGAAAATGTCTGCAACAACCCCCCCCCCCCCCCCCCAACTATGGCAGGTGAAATAGAAGTGTAGAGTGCATATAAAAAATGACATTTCTAAAGCAACAAGCAAGCTTGCTGTTTTTATTTAATGCAGATTTTCGGCATCCCACAGGATGCCAAAAAGCATATACAAAAAGAGAGAAAAATCCTCTAATTTTGGTTTCCAGTCTTTTTCAAGTAAACAATGCATGTAACTCATTACCGAATATATTTAACATACACAGAGAAAATGCACAATTACTTCCATAATTCCCTTCCTGAGAGAGAGAGAGAGAGAGAGAGAGAGAGAGGGGGGGGGGGGGGGGGGGAAGGGGTGATTTTTGTGTTTCCGTAAGCACAACTGTAAACGACTTTTCATTTACAAGTATTCCATCTATGACAGTATTTGGTACCAGTACATCACAGAAAAGGAAATCATCATTCAGCAACTATGAAATGTGTATAATTGTTATTACTAATTGTTTTCATGATAAAGGGAAGTGCAGGCACAATTCTTAGAATGAAATATGTCCTCTGTAAGAAGGCAATAAATTCTCTCCACATAATTTATTTACTACATAGATAAGGGCAACTTCCTCTCTAGTCCTTATCTCCTCTTAACTAGAACCTCTACCTTAATCTTCATTATCCTTTGGTTTCTAAGCCAAGTAATTACTAAATCCACACCCCATCTATGGAATATATTCGTGCATAAGATATGAAAACATCAAACATCTCTCCATTTTACAAAAAATTCAGGAAATGCAATTAAAATAGTTGCAACAAGCACAAATCAAGATACCTATGTCATAATATGACTACTATGTTAATGAACCAGTGTCGAAAAGTAAACCTAATCACCAAATATTACAATCAGTTTGAAGAAGATTGACATGGAAAAAAAGTAGTTTGTATGCTTTCTTTTTTAATGATAAATGTAACATCAGGTTTGATTAGATTTCACATTTCCACAAATTTTAAGTGAGTGACTAATTTCAAACCAAAGTGTCCCCTTTTTTGTTGATGATAGACATGTCTTGACATATGAACATGACATGTTCCATCTTGCCAGCAGATAAACTAAACATATAATTCATGACTAAAAATAAACGTAATATAAGCAAGACATTTTGATAAAGTAATTGAAACCTACAGAATGAGTGCAAGAATGTACTGACAAGAATATCGGAGTCCAAAGCAAGAAAGAAAGGTCTGACACTATAACTTTGACAAATGGATTGCAAAATGTCATTGATTTAGGCCAATGATCTATAGCTCAAATTGCACTTTCTCCCCCTATTCTTAAGATGAGTTCATGATCCAAAGACACAATGTCAATGAGCTCTAGCTCAAATGAAAACTTCTTCCTATCTTAAAAATGGGATGGAAGGTAAGGATATGGGTTCGAGACCCACAGGCTGAATGTGTAACTTATAACTTTTTTCTTTTCTGTTATTTTCTTCTTTTTTAATTTAAAAAAACAAAAAGACACAATAGGGTCATGGGCAACTTCATAATCAAAAAAAGAGACATTAATTTATGAAATAGTGTTCTACGGAAGTATCCATGGCATGTTCAACAAGATAGCATTGCCAAAATGAAAGTAACTTTTGACATAAAAATAAATAATTCAATCTCATGGTTTGAGATGTTAGCTGATAACAGGACAACACACACAAACCCTTTTTTATATTATAAATAATGGAATTATGAAACTTCATTGATACCAGAAAACAGTCACGCAAATATACAGGATGTAGATATATGGGGACACTACAATCAAGCATGCAGATTACAATGATCAATTAATTCATAAATCGAAAATAAAGAATAACTACCCACAACTACATTGTTACACAAAAATAAATAAAATAAAAACACCCTTATGTTACCTAGAATGAGGATCACTGTTTTTTGCAAAAGAGAAACCAGAATGTAGCATACCACTCATTCTGAATTGGACTCAATGGGGCTTATTTTGCAGCTCATAATTAGAAGTTAGAATGTGATAAAGCAGTCTTTAAGTCAACAACTCTAGCCTCTTTTTGCACCAAAGCTTCATAATCTATAAATTTCTCATATCCCTTTTTATGGTACCTTTCAGAAATGCAGATAAGGGAAGAAATTAGAAGGAATTCCACATCAGAAAAAGTTCTTTGGGATTACGAAAGACATACATTTCCTGTTGAAATGATAGTACCTCCACCAGAGGATTGTACCATGACCTATTAATACTTAAAACCATAAATGATTATTTCACTAGTTATCATTTGGTCAAGTATATTGCAATAAATACAAAAGAGGATGGTGTTGAAGCGCACAGCTGGGAGCCAGGTCCACAGTGTCACCACAGAAAGGCCTCACAAATATCCTCTTAACATAATTTTCCCTTTTTTACTTAGCCAACAGGCCACTTAGATCAAATTACTTTTGTGAAAGGTTTTTCAATAAAGACATCTTTTCAGGTTGATGCCCCAAAGAATATACGTCCACCGTTGAATTTCCTAAGAAATTGTTGGATATGCTGTTTTATCTTGGATATCAAAGCGGTATCCTGAAGAGTAGGATAAGGTGATAATTGACCATGCTCCCAAACTGTTAAACTAAATTCAGCACCACCCACTTCATTTCTTCATAAATATGTTGGGCCATTAAGATGAATTCCAAAAGTCAAAATGGTCTAGTTAGTGGGATAACTCTTGACTATGTATAGGGAAGTACTCCAAAATAAATTAAAACAGACAGAGATATATCAAATTTGGACAACGAACAACTGATATAAACCTTGAAGATGTTAATAAGTATCCTATTGTTTAAACTGCCCACTATTCACATGTGCAAACAATCATGAACTCATTGTACTTAACTTATAAAAATGAAGCATGCTCACTGCAAAGGGTATGGTAATTCTCTAACCCAGTGTTGTTAAAAGCACGCTTGAGGCATGCTTAAGCTCAACTCGAAGCCCCAAGCTCTTAACGCTTAGCTAAGCAAAAAAAAAAAAAAAAAAGCTCACTTAATGAAGCATGCTTTAGGCACACTTTTTTGGAGCTTTTTGAAGAAGCACAAAGCATGCCCAAGCATGCTTATTTTATTTTATTCCTAAAAAAGATATGGATCATCAGATATCAGATTGTCAATATTTAATAATGTTTTTAACCAGGCACAGAGAGAGAGAGAGACCTTTGCAAATTTTTTTTTTTTTTTAATTACTTCTAAAACATGAATAACTTCAAGGTTGTAAACAAAAACTTACCAGTGCAAATTCAACAAAAGCTATACGAGTTGAATGAACATGATCTCCCAAAAGCCTCAAGCGAGTAACCTGTAAATTTGAAATGATGTCAACTATCAATCACGTAACTTTATACATCATGTTTTGATTGTTTTCTAATCCATTAAAACGCAATCGTGTTTTAAGTATTGTCCCAACCTCACCACCACAGGCTGTTTCAAAGAAGTTCTTCACTTCAGCTTGAGAAACCTGCAAACACAGATGAACCTTTTATTGTGAAAAGATTAAGATTGACTGGGAATCAAGTAAATCAACTACAATCACTACATATGCATGCATAATGCATATGACCACTATGATGGGCATCATCCAGAACAGAGACGCAGTTAAAAAAAGTATCAGCAGGAATGTAAAACTTAATACTTCCAAATAAAACAAAGGGGAATACCTTCTTATCAATATTTGTACAATAGACAGTCCTGGCACACATTTCCCGTTCATCCTCTGACTGCAGTTAAATTTCAGTCATCAAAACACCAATACAGCAAACAACTTCATAGAGCTATGAAATTAACACAACTAGATAGAGTTAATGATTCATACCCTAGGAAGGAATGTAGGGTTCACAGGAAGGATGGCAGTTTTTGAAGGTAAAACCCTAACCGGATAGTACCCAAGCATCGTCCCTCCAAGTTCTAGAGCTGCTCTTGCACCATCTGTTGGCATAAATCCCATATTCACATTATATCAGTATGTTTTGGTGGGGGAAAAAGAACAACCGTAAGAAAGACTTGCGGACCAGAACAATCAACTTACGGTCATCAGCAAACTCCACAAATGCAAAACGTAGAACTGAGTGCGGATCACCACAATTCGGCAATCATTAACCTTCAAAATTTTAAAATAAATAAATAGATAAATAAAACTGAGAAAAGTGATTTTACTATCTCATCAACCAAATTAACCATATAGTAAAAGAAAATGCAATTATCAAAAAACCTAGTTCTCTCATAAATACAAAACATACTCAGAGAGAAAGACAAATTACTATTGTTCTTATAGGAAAAGGCATAAACCAAAGCATTTTACTCCACATGGACCACACATAATACAGGCAGAGGAAAGCTACTAGAAATACTTTGTAAAGATTTAAAAAAAAAAAAAAAAAAAAATTTGATAAGTAACGGAAAATTATATTAAGCTAAGAAAAATAGCCAACCCGAGTACATTGGGAATGTACTAAGGGGGCACAAATCAAGGACCAAGGTTACAACGATCAAGCAAAACAGGAAGGGAAGAACAAGAAAAATGACAAAAGACCACACTCCAAACGAGAAGCTTTGAGGGCTGCGAGCGCTCTATGTTAGAGATTTAAAATTACACACTTTTGGACAATGTCGCAGAAGAATTAGAAAACATTCATCACATATTCAAATATGATATTGGTTTATATAAAGATGCTAAAAGGTTAATTTGTTTTTATGAAGGCACAAGGTTTAAAAAGAGCAAAATACAGGTAGTCATATGATCAAAACTATTGGGAAATAGAACCAGGTGATAAAGAAGTTAACATCAGTCACTTAAAACAAATAAAAGTATGATATGAGTCTTGATTATTGTAGATTGCAAACAAGAATTATCACTAATAATAAGAATGGGGAAAGAGAAACCATTTTAATCAAGAACAAACCAAACTGGTTTATTTTGTTTGGTTTAATCTCTATTTTTTTTTTTTTTTCTATTTATAGAGAAGGGATGAAGGTTCTTTTTACAAATGATATAGTTTTAGTGGGATGAAACTAGACTAAATCAAAGTACATGGAATGTAAATTTAAATTAGTAAAAGTAAAAAAGGTAACAAAGAGATGGTAAGACTTAATAGTCAAAAGATACCAAAGAGCATGGGTGTGTTTCCGGATTCGAGTGCGGGTGCAGGACTCAAAAATTTTTGAAAAAGTAGAGTCCAGCGGGATGCGGCGATTAAAAATATTTTTAATATATCACTAAGCATACTTTTTCACATTATATAAACATATACCAAATAAAAAATCAATATTACCGGTTTTTTATTTTATTTTATTTATATTTATATATTTCTTATATAATTTATTGAAAATATTAAAATTATAAGTCTATGTTTCAACTAGTATATTAATATATCAATATTATGCCTAAATATCTACCTGAATTTTAATTATAATAATAAGTTAATAACAACTATCACTTTTTAGAATATTAAAAGTTTAAAACAATAATATAGTATGTACGTAGCTAATGAAAAAAAAAAAAAGCCACAAGTTAAAAAAATTTAAAAATAGAAAGAAAGATAGTACATTTACGTTTGGGGGAAGGGTTAGACTTAATAAAAAAGTTGGATAGCTTCAAAGTTCAAACTCTCTTTGCTACTTTTCAATGCTTTGTCACATGACTACTGACTAAGCTCACAAAACTAAAAAGAAAGATAAAAGAGAAACAAAGCAGAGAAACTAAGAGCAGGAGATGAAACTCATGAAAGTCAGAAGACTCAAAAAGACAAAAACAAAGAACGAAAGAGTGAAGAGGAAACAGAGAAGAAGAAGCCTGATCTACGATTCTGCGTTGTCTGCGATGAGCTGGGATTGTTCTTCAGGAAACCAGAACGAGGTGGTGAGCATATTGGGAATGAAAAAAAAAAAAAAAAAAGGACAGCACCGACGCGCAGGCAGCAGCGTCGCCCACTGCACCCCGCATCGGACACGGCTTCGGCGGCCATTTTGCCGCGTCAGTGCATCATAGCACAACAGTAATGAAACATGATAATTTTGTTTTTATCAAATTGCACCTACCAAGGAAAGTATATAACAAACAAAGATAGAGCAGAAAAAGAATATATATATATACACTTCTTTTTTTCAACAGTCATATATCACCAAATGTGGCTTGCTTTTTTTTTTAAGCCATTATGTTATTTGAGCAGTTAAAGATAATTATAAACATCCCAACCGTGATTGGTTCTTATTCTAATCAATGATTTTTATTTTTTTATTGGTAAGTTATACACACCCTGTATGTCTTGAATGCACAACCTCACCCTCCACCTTACTCTTACAAGGGAAAGAAGTGCCATTTGAGTTGTAGCTTATTGGCTTTTAATTAATGAAACTATCAGATTTAACAGCTTATAAAATTACTAAAGCCCTTCAAAGACATCCATACTAATCATTCGGTGGACAGCCACAGCTCAGACTGCAAGTAATGCTAGACCATTGATAGAGTACATTAGCCCTATCAATGAGGTAGTAATAGCAACACGACCACTTCCGATTTTACATATTAAAAATAAAAACCCCAAGAATCATTCTTAGACCCAAAAAGGGCATGGAGAGAACCAATCTCTGCCATGCATCAGATCCCAACACTCCATATTCAGATAACCATTCTAGACTTCTAGGTGATGATCACAACTAGAGTATTTACTTTTTCTAGTGACAGCTTTACCATTCATCTTCTAATAGATTTTTTTTAACATATACTTGTTCCATTACATAAATTAATACTTCAAAAACTACAATTTAGCACATGCCCAGGTACACATATTGAGAGTCAGGTAGATACTTCATCATAACAATCACAAATACTTCTACATTATACACATAAGAATTCAACTACCAAAAAACGAAAACCACCAGCTCCCTTAACAAGTTTTTTATAGTTACAAAGGGGAAGGGGACCTTTGAACCCTAGACATCTCCGTTGGAAACACCAAGAAGCGCCAATTGAGCTACAAGGCTCATGGCACCAGCTCCCTTAACAAATTCATATAGCTTATGTTAAGAAAATAACAATAACAACAACCAAGCCTTATTACAAAAAAATTAGGGTCAGCATATCTCATATTAAGAAGAGTGTGAAATAAAAGTGAAATAAAAACAGCCAAACAGTAGAGTAAAAAATTTTACTTGCTTAGTAGAGTATAGAAGACAGTTTCAAAGAATGGGGGAGTGTCATTTCAAGCAGCCTGCTAGAAGCTGCAAGCCTAGGTAGCATGCTAGGAAATGGCCCTTACAATGGCTACATGCCAGAAGTAGTATCAGAGACTGCTGTATTAATAATGATATTCATGCTGGGGCTACCAATGGATCAAGGGGCATCTAAGGGTAGCCACTAGGCAGCAGCTGCAATGGGTCAAGCGTGTAAATTTTCTCATTGCATTCAAAGGAACAATGGACTCAAGAAAACATATATAGTTGCCAAATATGTTCCACAAAATTTTTGTGATGAACTAATTGACAAAAAGTTTAAAATGTGAAAGCTTGAGGGGATCACATAGCCAAATTGTGACAACTCCCCCTGACATGATTTAATTCTTCTGTTTATTTTTGATAAGTTTGCACACACGCGCAGTGGGTTTTGAATCCATAACCTTATCCTCCAATCTTTCTTATGGGAGAAGGAAATGCCTTTTGAGCTAGAGCCCATTGGCATAGTTCTTTAGGATGAAATAAAAAAATTAAAAATTAAAATGAATTCAAAGTTATAACGGAAAAGAATTCTCTAAGTGTAAATTAAAATATTATCAAAGAATCAAAATGAAGCTCCTAGGTTCAAATATATTAAAGTACTGAAAAAACAATGGATTGATCAGTGTTCAAATGAGCATTGCAACTTACCTGGCCACAACTACTAAATAAGGCAGCAAGCCGCTCTTCAGTGACCTAAATTGACGTAATAAAAGGATTTATTAAAGTTATTATTCAAAATTAGAACAAAATAAAGACCTTATATTTATATATTCAACCATCAAGATGATTAGAAATTCCCAAAATTTTCACTTACATGCTGATCAATATCAGAAACATAAACTGTTCGTCTAATGCTATCCTCTCGTTGAGCTTTGAAAGCTCTCCCATTCAACCTTCTCCTCCCCTGGTTATAGTTGTTTCTTCTCTGGAAATGAAAAGTTGAAATTTTAGCAAATGTCAATGTTTATGGCAAGAAACTTCTTCAAAACCTATTTCTCAATATTTTCTCTCTTTATTTCCAACAGGTAAGTTTTATCATCACCAAAATAAAATCAGATAGAAAAAACTACCCTTCCTTGCTTAAGTGTTCCAGCTTCTCAATCGAAATACATAATTAGACCACAATTGGACATATTCAGTCTCAGACCACAAATTGGTTAAAAACACAATTGGCTCAGATACCACCTATACTAAAAATTACATAACAAAACCCAGAAACTCTACTCAACACCACCATCAACAAATACCAAAATATAATTCAAACGATCAATTGAAACCAAGAATTCTGTTCAATTCAGTTTCTTTCTTCTTAAAAAAGTATACCATTCCAAATTTTCTTCCTAAAAAGAAAATGGATATAACAGTATCAATGCTAGAACCTATTTAGTGGTAAGCATAACTTGTGCATACCAATTTTCATACTCAATTCAAATCACAGAAAAATAATAATAATAATATAATAATTTTATAAAAATAAAAAATAAAAATCCAAAAACCCATTAATCTAACAATTCAGACACTCAACTCAATTCACATTATACCCAAACAAAACAAAACAAAAGAAACAGTAAATAAGCAAAACCAACAACAACAACAACCCATTTCTCGAAAAAACAAAGACAATCCAAACAATGATTCATACAATGATACAAAACCCAAAAACCACAAAGAAGAGATCAAATGAGAATGATGATTACCCTGCGGTTGTTGGGAAAGAAATCATTGCCAGAAGGCTTATTGGTGTCAGCAAAATTGTCGGGAGACAATTGACCATTATTCAGAAAATAAAAGCTATTTTGATGGTTTGGGTATGAGGAAGGAAAAAACTCTTTGGCTAAAGGATTCAACTTTTTGAACATAGCAACAAGTTCTTGCACTTGCACATTGATTTCAGATTCCGATGTGGGTTTGGTGTCTAAGGTCTTGGCAGCCACTGCCTCACCAGACACTTCAGCCACCGCAGCCATTAGATTCACACACACACCCACCAAACATAAAAAAATCCCACAGTAATATACTATATATATAACTATATGTATATAAAAAATTCAGAGAGAATTAATTAATAAATTAATAAGTACACTGTGTTTTCGGGGGTCTCCGAGAGAAAATGGAAATGGGTTTAAAGATTTTTATAGATTTGGGAGTGTGAGAGAATGAGAATCTGATTTGGGTTTGAGATTTTTATGAACAAGAACAGAAAAGGGAGGTCTAAAAATGGAGACTCATTAAAGGGAAAAGAAGAAAAAAATATATATATATATGCTTAAGTAAAGGAAAAGATTGTAGAGAAAGAAACAAAAGAGGGTTTTGCAGAAGAATATGATCAAAAAAGAGAGAGAGAGGCAAACAGTTTTGCTTTGGTTTTTGGTTATTGCTGATTGCAACCTCTGTATATCTTTCTCTTTCTTTCTTTTGTTTTCTTCTTTTGATTCTTATTTGTTTGTTTCTGATTTTTTTTTTTTTTTTTCCTTTTAAAAAGAGAGAGAGAGAGAGAGAGTATTAAAGTGAGTGAGGACTGGGTGACGTTAAAATTGGGAAGAAAAGGAGGACATTATCGTAAAAGATGACTTAGGCATTAGCTTTTGTTAACAAAAATAAATCATTGGATAATGTTTATGTCCTATTTTATAGGATTTTTATATGAAAAGTTTCCATAACAAATTATAAATAGAATTGTTATTAGTTGTAGTATTTATTATTGAAATTACTTTTTACTCATTAAGAATAATTTGTCACTTAAAATTTCACTTCTTAGATACACTTATGACTAACATCACTGTTTCACGTACTAATGATCACTCACCAGATCAACAATTTGTAAAAAATCGTAACTTCAGCATTTGACCACGCTATTCTTAACTATTAAAGCTTGTTTGGTACCGTAGTTTTCGATAACTTATTTGTATAAAATTTATCAAAATATATATAAATTTCTTATAACTTTTATATTAAATGTTTGTTAAAATGCGCTTATTTAAAAAAAATCTAAAATTAAAATTATTTGCTAAAAACACTCAGACAACTTGCTTTGGATTTTAGTCAAAGGGGCACTTTTAGTATAGATTATGCAATTTCGGGAGTTTGTTGGGACTTGGGAATTGGGATTCCCATTTCTGCATATTTATCTCTTTGCCTTCCTTTTATCTT
The DNA here is from genome assembly GCA_014183005.1 of Castanea mollissima. Taxonomy (NCBI): domain Eukaryota; kingdom Viridiplantae; phylum Streptophyta; class Magnoliopsida; order Fagales; family Fagaceae; genus Castanea; species Castanea mollissima. The sequence goes on along the minus strand of JACAVU010000003.1, from coordinate 17,509,223 downwards.
TTTTAATTTTGGATTTATTCGCTGTAGTTTTTGCTTAATGCCAACTAGGGTGGGTGCTTTTCTTGGTTAATAACTTTTTTTTCTTTTTGCTAAACTCTTGGTTAAAAACTTGAATCTTAATATTTCGAATTTTTTAGTTTTTTTTTAGAAGAATATTTTTTGTTATTTTTTTATATGAACTTTATTGTTAATACTATTTAATTATGTAGTCTGCATACAAATTAAGATTAGGTGTAGTTTTTATCACTTTCTGTTTGGCGTGTTTGACAATTGCTTGCCTAAAACAAAGCTTTGACAATTGGTTGTGGGGTTAATATCTCCACTGTTGAGCGTGCGGTCCATGCGTTGGAATTCTTAATGCCACGTGTGAAATATGGTCTAAAATACTTTTCCAAATTTTCCCGATTCTTTTTTAGTTTAGTTAACAGGTGTCTTTAATATATTTGTTAATGCCAACAGATTATTTTTAAAAAAATTTGATAATATTTCATGAAAAATATAAAAAATTGTAAAAAAATGAGTGTCTACAAATACTTCTTAAACTAATATTTTTAGAAGGCGTATGTGCCCTTGATATAATGTACATTACGATGATGTGACATTAAAAATTTTAGTTTATTTTATTTTTTATAACATTACATAATTTAAAATTACAAAATATATTACATCATCTTAATCTCATCATCTTCCTAAACAACGTAATGTTGCATTCTTGTATTGAAATTACATTAATGTAAAATTACAATAATGTAATATTACAGCGTAATGTAATATCACGGAAAACCAAACACCACCTTAGGGTATCCATTAACTTTTTCATTTTCATTAACTTTGTCATTCTGGAATTATTTTTGTGGGGGTTCCAAGGAGCGAAGAGGATTAGACCATGGAAAAGCTTCCATAAGCTAGTCCGAGGGGGTAAGTAAGCTCCAAGGATTCCGCCGGCTCAAGGATGGAAGCAAAAATGGGTTGTTAATATCTTACAAAGGCCTAGCAAGAGAAGAAAGGACCATAGTGGGAGCAAAGGACGTGGGGGAAGTTTCCTGAAAGATATATCTCCCACCTCCGCATTGAATGTCTTACACTAACCATATCAAATGCATTAATGTGAAAAATGAACAATAACTTCACAAGTAGCAGCCCTTTCTACCATCGTCAATAGAGCTTTGATGGGACAAATATCCTGAGGAATGCTTTAAGGCATACAGGTGGAGGGTCATGATACAAGGAGGGAGGATATAAAAGAAAAGGAACCTCCTAGAAAAAAAAAAAAAAAAAAAAAAAAAAAAGAAAAAAAAGAGACACTTTCTCTGTGATATAGAAAAACGAGAAGGTGAATAGTGTATGATCTGTAAAACACTTGTACTAATCATATATAAGAAACTGATCCTCGGACCAGCCCGAGGAGAATATTATTCTCAATTATTACTCAAGTTACATTTACCTGTTATTTGGGGCTATTCGGTCATAGACTCAAACTTAGCTTAGAATTGCACTTGGAGTTTTTTCTCACTCTCTAAATAAACTATATTGTTTGGACTTGATTTGAATGACAAGGTACTACTGTTATTAGTGGGCTTTGGCCTTTATTTTTTAAGTACCTACAATTTTTTTTTTTATTTGAAACTTTTATCTTCTTTTTAATGAATAATAACATTTTGAGGGTCTTATTAATAAGTGGCCTTAATAAATACACAATTATAAACTGTAGTGCACAATTTTCAAAAAATAAAATACACATGTCAATAATTCATTAGCTTACACACATAAATTCATTATAGTTATGTGTACTCTTTTAAATATATGTATGTATGTATAACAGTCTGACTTTATTTTTTGAAAAAAATATATAAAAATATTATTTAATAAAGTATTAAATGCTTCTTAACCACTTCTCTTGGGCTATTCGTTAAAAGAATATTTAAAATTTTTTCTTTTAATCATGTGCTTCATCATCCTTTTAATGAAAAAATAAAGTTTAAAATTTAATTTAGTCCCTATACTTTTTTTCTAAAATTGTCAAATAAATTCTTAAATTAGGTAGTGGGGCAAAGATCAGGTAAGACTTTTGCCCCACACCCCGGGGCACACCGGGGATGGGTTTGGGCTTTTCAGTCTTGTCTTGCCTTGCTCAGCACTGTTAATGTTAAAGACTTAGTTTGTATTACTAAGTATTTGAATGCATGAGTATAAAGACATTTGTTTTTCTGTATTTTCAAGTATATTTATATTAATGAAAATAACTTTTATAAAAAAAATAAATAAAAACAAATTGTAATAGGTGTGGGGAGGGGTGAGACGAATTAACATAAATTAGAGCCCCAAGGGGCGAGAATGAGGCAATGCAGTTTGCCCTCTCATGTGGGGTAAGGTGGGAATGGAGCAAGACAAAACCATGCATGGTAGGGGTGAAGATCCTATCCTTTAACATCGTCTCGCCCCAATGCCATCCTTAATCTGTCCAAATTTATTAACAAATAACATTGTGTAAACATTATGTTTTAATTAAAATTTAACTTAAAAAATTCATGAGATGGGTTGTATAATAAATATTGTCGACTGACAATCATTTTTTGAAACATATCTTCAAATCGCCTCATTTGCTAATAGATTTGAAAAAAATAGTCATATTGATAAAGTGTCATAAGATTAAGGTTGTCAAAACTGGAATCCTACGTAGGATTGTGAGAGGTAGGTGGAATCATGGGTCGTAGGATTAAATTGTGGATCGTATGATCCTACATTATTTGAGAAAAAAAAAACAAAAAATACACATTGATATATTAAATAATTACATAAATTATACATTCATTGATATAATTACCATAAATCACTATATCCATTTGTAAGCATTCTTTAAAGATGCCCAAAATATCAAAATGTGACACTCAATTAGAATATTTTTTATTTGGGTCCAACTGACACTCTCTCTACATTAGAGTGGAAAAACTTAGTTTATTGAGATTTTATTTTTCATTTAAGTCCAACTGAGCCTTCTGTTAAATTAAAGAAGATTACAAGAAACTAAAATCATTTGGAATCGTTAGAATCGTACGATCCTACTAATCTTGAACAATCGCAAAGATCTTTGAAAGACCTGTATTGTTTTTTGGGCAGATAGAATCATAAAATCGTAGGATCGTAGGATCCAAATCAAGATTTTGACAACCATGCATAAGATCCAAAATGGTTGGATTCAAATTTCCTAAAAATCTAGGCCTATAAATAGAGGTAAATTTGACTTCATTTATAATAACGAACAAAAAATGACAAGACTCCGTTCATAAGATAATAAAGTAAGTTCTTAATGATAATTATTGGTTAGATGAAGTTGACAAATGGCCATAAGATTTTTGTTCCCCTAATTATTCACGTGTAATTTTCCCTATTATAAAATATCTTAATAGTTATATCTACATTTATACCATTAGTGTTAGTTTAGAATTAACTTATCTAGTGTGTTTCAATTAGCTCAACTGGTAAATTTTCTGATGGTTGAATAAGAAATATAGGGTTCAATCCCTGCCTACACCAAAAATTAGTTGGTATCTTAGCTTAATAATAAAAAGCTTTCATTAAGAAGAAAAAGAAATAACTTACCTAGTTTTTTGTTAAAAACCTTTTATTGAAAGTGTGATAAAGTATACTTGTACTAAGAAAAAATGAGAAAATATGATATTTTAAAAAATTGTAAGTAAAAGCTAAAAGTCCAAAAGTAGTTAAAAAAAAAAAAAAAAACTGTTTAAGAAAGACCCTATTATAATTTATAAAATATCTTAATGTTTATATTTTTATTTATACCATTAGACTACTTAAAAATTTTCTCGCATTGATACACTAAAAAAGAAATGGACACTCTTAAAAAAAAAAAAAAAAAAAAAAAAAAAAAAAAAAAAAAGAAAGAAAGAGGAAAGGATGCTAAAGAAGACTTTCAAAACAACATACTTTAATATATATACTTTGATTATTTTAAACTAGGAGTGTCAAATGGTTGGGTTTGAGCTAGGTATAAATAGGTTGGATACATAAAACTCATTTACATATTATAACCCATTTAATTAATTAATTATAACACAAACCCAATCCAACCCAATTAATATAGGTAAAACCCAACTCGCTCAATTACCCAATAATCAATGATTATATATAACAAAAATACCACTAAAACCTTTAAAATGCCAAAAATACCCTTAAATCTATAAAATTACTAAAATGCCCTTAAATGTTCAAAATGAGTAAAATACCCCCAAAACCCTCTAAAATTACCAAAATGCCTTTAGAACCTAAAAAATGACCAAAATATCCCCCCGAAGCCTAAAATACCCCCAAGATAACCAAATACCCCTAAACCTAAAAAATAACCAAAATACCACCAAAACCTTAAAAAAAAAAAAAAAAAAACCAAAATAACCCTAGGACCCCCTTGGTTATTTTAGAGGTTGCATAATATTTTTGGTCAATTTAGAGGTTTAGGGGAATTTTGGTCATTTTAGATGTTTTCAAGGGAAATTTGGCTCATTTTAGAGGTTTAGGAGTATTTTGGTCATTTTAGAGGTTTCAAGGGTATTTTGATTGTTTTAGAGGTTTTTAAATATTTTGGCTCATTTTAGAGATTTTTGGGTATTTTAGTCATTTTAGAGATTTCAAGTGTATTTTGGCAATTTTAAAGGTTTTGAGGGTATTTTGGTCATTATAGAGGTATTTTTGGCTCATTTTAGAGATTTTGAGGGTATATTAGTCTTTTTAGAGGTTTCGAGGTTTTTTGTTGTCGTTGTTGTTTTAGAGATCTTAAGGGTATTTTGATCATTTTAGAGATTTTTGGGTATTTTTGGTCAATTTAGAGATTTTAGGGATATTTTAGTCATTTTGAGGTTTCGGGATATTTTTAGCCATTTGGAGTGTATTTTTTAAATTTCTTTTTGGCAGTTCCAAGGGTGCTTTGGTCTTTTTAGTGGTTTTGAGGTATTTTAGAGTCGAGTGATTTGGGTAAATGATAATTGGGTCATAATTGATTAATAGGGTACTAGTTAAAACCTAATTAATAGCAATGTTAATTGGGTTCTATTAGGTTAGTATCCAATTGACTCAACTAATAATTTAGCGGGTGTAGGGTTCCATTCGGTTAGAGGAGTGAAAAAGTAGGAGGATGGAGAATATTTAGTTTTCCCTCTTATATGTTTGCTTGGAGGAATGGAAAAGTGAAAGGGTGTAAAACTCTTTTGTTTGGTTGGAAAGAAAAAGGAAAGGATGGAAAATGTAATTTATATAAATTGAATATTATACCCTTGTGACATAATATGTAAGAAATACATTTATTTGTACTCATTACATAATATAAAATTTATCACATCAGTTTCTCAAAAAAAAAAAAAAATTACCACATCATATATATAAATTTTATTATTATAATGTAGAAATTATAATAGTGTACAATTAAATTTAATTGGGCAAAGGATTTTGTAACCAGTAAAAAGGTGGTTACAAAATCAGGTCACGTTGAAAAAAAAAAAAAAAGACGAGAATGTTGAAAAAAAAAAAAAAGGTGAGAAGAGGGCATTTTTGTAAAAGTGCTACTATAGCACTTTTCTCTCCAGATTTTCCTTCCGATTTGGGAAAAAAAAATGTGGGCTTGGAGAGAAAACTTTCTCCCGGGTTTTCTCTCCTTTCTATTTTCCTTCTCCAATCGAACAGTGAAAAACAACATTTTTCACCCTATTTTATTCTCTCTATTTTATATCCTCCTTATTTTCACCCCAAACGGACGAACCCTAAGTCTTGTTTTAATGGGTGGATAAATGAGTTTGGGTTGATTTTGCTACTCCTATTTAAAGCAATTCTAATTTCTAACACATATTCATTTCTTAACTTTTCTGAAATAGTAATTTTCAATATTTGTAATTCTTTAGAATTAATAATTTTTAGTGAAAATTTCATTTCATTTCATTTCTTATCCTTATCCTTAATTAATTTTACGGTAATAATTTTTAGGTAGTTAGGTTAGCCCTTAAAATCCTCCATCTTTGATATTGCTCAAAATCTATCACAAAAGCAGCCCGCCCTTGTGATTTAGACAATATTGCCATTGCAAAGTGATGAGAAATAAGTCAAAATTTGGTTCCAAACATATTTGAAGTTATTTTTTCAAACTCATTACATGACGATTTATAAAACTATTCATATATATTATTTAAACAAGTCACTTGATTAATTAAAAAAACTATATAACTAACTACATATAAATTGTCTCTTCAATCACTGCATAATGAGTTGAAGTAAGACAATTTCAAATATATACCAAAACTTAGAGAAAATTTAATTAGATTTTAATTGGATTCTCAATTTCACATCACGTGTCCTATTTAATTTTTAATTTTGTGTCAAGTGAATTATTAAGTGTAAAAATTGAAGAGTCCAAATCCAATTAGATTTTAAATTGGATTTCAATTGGAGTCCAATTTTCTGCAATGTGTCCATCTACGTTTTTAATTTTTGTGGCAAGTGAATTATTGGGTGCAAAAACCGAAGAGTCTAAAACCAATTAAATACTAAATCATATATATATATATATATATATATATATATATAATGATAAACCATTACATATTTAGAAATGTATGGTTTAAAAGAAGTGTAAGCTAATACCATGTATATATATATTTTTTAGAATACCAAGTATTTTTTAATACACAGACATAGGGAGAGAAAATAATGTCTTAAAGAAACTGACAGTGGTGTATATCCATGTATAATTGTGATTATCTTTAATTGTATCCGTCAATTTGCATGAGGCTATACACTAGTATATATTTAAAACCAAAGTTTAGAGAAAATTCAATTGGATTTCAATTATGAGCTCATTTTGTACCATGTGTCAACTTAAGTTTTTTAATATTTTTGCCAATTGCTAAGGGAATTAATGAGTGCAAACTACTAAAAGTCTAATAATAAGGAACTAAAAAAAAAAACCAATCATAAAAACTATCATATATATTATATAGTAATTAAACTTAGGTAGGAATCTAATTAAGTTTATTTTTTAAAATAATTTGATTAATTATGTATATTTTTATGATTAAAAAATGTGTTTATTTTTAAATACATTCATGCCTATGCATAGTTAAAGTCCAATAAACATTAATAGCAGTTGAAGTGATGATCCAACAAACAAATATCCACTATAGCTTTTGAATAGAGTTGTGATGTAATTTTGTGTTAAAATCTTTTTCTCTCTCTCTTTTGTGTGAGTGTTTATTTCTCTAAAAATAAAATTAAGAAAAAAAAAAACCATCCAAATATCCAATAAGGCCCAAGGGAAGACTTATGATTTGCTTAAGGTTGATTAAAAGCAAAAATTACGCCAAAGGTTTGTCACTATTATATATACCATATCTATATATATATATATATATATATATATATATATATATATATATATAATATAATAAAAAATTATAAATACCGTTGGTACTTGCCCCACGTGCTAAAAATAGCAATAAATTAATCTTTTCTCAAATGCAAGAACAGCCATCATGAATATTTTTTTAAAGGCAGCCATAATAAAGTCATATAAATCCAATTAATTTTAGTGAAGAAAACTGCAGAAGAGTTGAATTTTTTTATTATCTGACACAACCTCGACCTTTTACTTACTTTTAGACGTTTACGCTGCCCCCTTTTTTTTTTTTCACTAGTGGGAATTTAACAAGTGCCCTTGAAATTGCTGCTGCACTTATTTTAATCATTGAGAATTTACATTAGAGGCAAAACCCATTGTTTGTATTTTTTAGTTGTATAACCGTCAAACTGAATACTATATATATGGTCATTCTACGGTACCTATGTTTTTTTTAGGGGTACGGTACCCATGTAAATTTTTACCATAGATCTTATTTTGTTTTAATCTTGACTATTTATTTATTTATAATAGAATACTTGTCACCGGTCAAGTAGGTAATGTATAAAAGAAAAAAAAAAAAAAAAGCACAGAGAAAAAAAAAAAAAAATCTTTGCTCCGCATTCTCTCTCAAATTGCTTCCCTCCCTTGCATTCAGTGCGAGATTCTTAGAAAAAACAAACTTACCCCATTCTCTCCCTCAAAATTCTTCTCTCTTAAACTTGTTTGATCGAAATCGGTTTGTTATTGTTGAAGGTAAGGATGAAAATGACAAAACCCTAATTTCATGCAAGTTGTGAAATCTCTGAATTAATTATTAGCATGTTTGTTTTTTTTCCCCAAATTGTTTATTAGTTTTTTTGAATTCAACAATTTTTTAGATAAACTTATCAGAGTTTATTGCACCTCTAATCATTGATCCTTCTCTCTATTTGATATGGCCGGTGTGGGGACTAAAAGGACCTAAGTAAGTATTTGGGCCTCGAGCTTTGTTGATGGGCGCTAGTTTGTTTTAGACTAAAAGCCTCTTAGAACTATAACTCGGCCCATGAGTCGAGAGTCCGAGGATTCGTCCGAGGATGAATATCTCCTCGGACAGACCCACGATGATCCTGGGATTCGCCAAAAAGATCAAGATAGAGTTACGGAAAAACCGTTGGTTAAGAGGGGGATTTAAGCACCTTTCAGACGAAACGGTGTGAGGGAAATATCTTAGAAAAAGGCTGCTACCTCCACATTAAAGACCCTGCACCTACCTCCCTGGTCGCATTAATGGGGGAGTGACCCCTAAATAGTAGAAGTCAGCCTTCTTGCTATAATTTAAAGACTTCCAGAGGGTGGTGGATGTGACAAGTGGCTAATAGGGTAATTTGTGTGACACGTGGATAAAGAGGGAAGAAGAAGAAGTATTTAAGGAAGAAAGAGGGCAAAGAAAAAGAGGGGGGACAAATATTAAGAACTGTGACATTTGAGAAAAAAAAAAAACAAATAATATATAATTTGTCCTCGGCTCACGTCTGAGGAAGTTTATTTTGCCCCGTTTGTCTTTTATTTACAAACACTGTAATATTTTAGCCTGTTCATCAAGTTTCAAATATCACTAAACTAAATTGAAAGCTCACACTCTACAAATTTCATTGTTTAAGGCTCATTGGGCCTGAGCCCACGTGTATTTTTGGGTCCAGACGCAATTGTGCCCTTACAGCCGGAGTCTAATTTTGTATTGTGGGTATTGTGTACGGGGTGGGTGGATGGGGAGGAGGACTAGAGGTACAGATTCTGGTAGTAAGAGATGGTGTTATATTTGGTTAATTAAATTATCTCTATAAACTTCTACTCTTTTTTTTTTTTTTTTTCATTTTACTTTATTTGGCTAAAATTATCATCTCGACAGTAGCAGAGATGCCATATCCATATGTGCCAAGAATTTATATGTTCTTTAGTTTTCTAAAGTACATGAATTATATTGACTAGGACATCTAAGTAAAGTATTATGAATTTATTATTCATATTGCTTGTTGGGAGAAATCGCCTTCCTACATATGTTTGGATTTATATGTTCTCTTTACAATTAAAACTATAAGACCTAATTTTCTTTTGTAATATTCTAGATTTGTGTTCCTATTACTACAATAATGGTCTATACTACTCATTGTTAACTAGAGCAATCCAAACTCATTGACAACCATATATCTCAACACCTAGACTTAAAGACTGTTTGTTAAAAAAAAATGATAGGTAAGACTCTTTGAATTTGTGTTGGATTTCCCCTGCTTTTGAGTAGGGGTTTATTTTACTTTAGGTTGGTCTTTATGATTTAGAGGTCTGATGGTTTGGTTGTTTCAAGTGTGAGGTCTGATGGCCTAGACTTTGTAAAGTTTCGAATTGATACCCTTTCACTTAATGAGGAGAAAAAAGGCCTAAAGCTTTCAGATCGCTTTCTGCAAGTGTTGTTTGTGGACCTTGAATTTTTTGATCTTTAAGATGCAAATATGATAAGGTTTTTGGTAGATAGTTACAGCAAGCTAATTCTAGTTATTATGGAGATTCCTTCCAAAGACTATCCTTATGATCCTGCACATGATTTTGTTCTTTCAGGAGTAAAGTACCTATTCTCTGGAGAATCAATGGCATCTTGGAGGCACTAGTCACAGATATTTGCTTGATGCATCATTGTCACGTCATGTTTTATCCATCTTCCTAAATTGTGCGTTAAGATGTTGTTTTGAGTTACGCCATGCCAATTATAAAATTCGAATTTACATTTCTAATGTTACAAGTATTGAATTTAATCAATGTTCAGGCTATGCAAGCTTCTCATTGTCACTCACTGACAGATATTTAACTGAAACCTTGCATGTTTATGCATGTCAAATAGAGAGAAACAATTGGGCACATTGATGCAGATGCAAGTTTTCCCTTACTAGCTTCTCACTGTAACTCACTAACAAATATTTCCCTGAAACCTTGCATGTTCATGCATGTCAATTTTTTTTGCTTGGACTCAACTTGTTTATTAAACAAGCCTAAAACTAAGGCTCAAGCTTCGCTTATTTAAAATTAAGGCTCAAGTTGAATGCTAGAAAATACCAACTTATCTATGTTTTGGCAATGAACATTGAGAAAGTAACTTGTGCTTAATTGTTAAAGAAATTTTAATCATGGATTCCTTGCTATTTCTTTACATATAGCTTTTTTAATGCTTCTCATATAATACTTTTATTTTTGAATGATAATAAAATCAGTCTCCCTTTCAAAAGAAAAAGAAAAAGACAATTCACTAAATCACTAAAGATAAACATTCAATCTCCCATTCATTAAATATAAAAACAATTCACTAAATCATAAACAATCTCTCAGTCATCATTTAATACAAATCACTGTCATTTTAGTAACTAAAAATAATCATGTAGTGGAATTTTCCTAGCATTTTCTACAATTTTGGAACATTCATTTTCTTTTGAAAACACTAGATTTGATGCTAGCTTATATCGCAAACGTTCAGACTAGTTGTGCTTGGCAAAAAGCAATTATTAAGTACAAAACTTAACAAAATCACATATCAAAATTATTATTAAGCACTAAGAGAAAGAAACAATACCACAGTTTGCACGTTTTTGGTCGCATGTCTTGCCCAGGTGTGCTTGGCAAAATGTCCAATATATGTATACATCTTTCTGAACTAAAGTCAATGATACATAAGTACTAGTGACTATTATTGTCATTCATAGGGATATAAATTTACAAGTACAAATTAACAATGTATTAGTATGTGTTAACGTAAAATACAAAGTCTGTTGAGTAAAATTACATGTTCACAAAACATCAATTATGACATATACTTGTCATCGTCCCTATATGTATTTTTAAACCATTCCAGTGTGGGATTTCCATCTTCATCAATCAATTTTTGCTACAAGTATATATATAAAGAAATAAGTAAGTATAAAAGGGACTGCAGTGGTGGGCACAAATGTAAAGTACCATTAGATGTGATATTGGTACTACTCAATGTGACAATAGAACTGTCAAATGTGGGAAAAAAAATTAAGTGAACCATTAAATGTGACAAAAGATCTGTCAAATGCAATGTTGGTACTGTCGAATGTGACAATGGAACCATCAAATGTAAGAAAAAAAAAAAGAGAACCACCAAATGTGACAAAATAACAGTCACATATGATTTTAGAACTGTACAATGTGAGGATAAAATCATCAAATGTGAGAAAAAATAAAGGAACCACCGAATGTGACAAAAATACAATCATATGTGATGTTGGTACTGTACAATATAAGGATGGAACCGTTAAATGTGAGAAAAAAATAAGGAAACTACCAAATGTGACAAAAGTACTATTAAATGTGATGTTGAAACTGCAAAATGTGAGGTATGAGGATGAAACCGTTAAATATGAGAAAAAAAAAAGGGAACCATCAAATGTGACAAAAGAACTGTCACATGTGATGGTGGAACTACATAATGTGAGGATGAAACCATCAAATGTGAGGAAAAAAAAAGGGAATCACCAAATGTAACAAAAGTACTGTCAAATCTAATGTTAGAATCGCACAATGTGAGGATGGAATTGCCAAATGTGAGAAAAAAGTAAGAGAATCACCAAATGTGAGAAAAGAACTGTCACATGTGATGTTGGAACTGCACAATGTGAAGATGAAACCATCAAATGCGAGAAAAAGTAAGGGAATCACCAAATGTGAGAAAAGAACTATCACATGTGATGTTAGAACTGCACAATGTGAGGATAAAACTGTCAAGTATGAGAAAAAAGTAAGGGAACTACCTAATGTGACAAAATAACTATTATATGTGATGTTGGAATTGCATAATGTGAGGATAGAACTGTCAAATGTAAGAAAAAATAAAAATAAAGGAACTACCAAATGTGAGAAAAAACTGTCACGTGTGATGTTAGAATTGCACAATGTGAGGATGGAACCGTCAAATGTGAAAAAAAAAAGTAAGAGAATCACCGAATGTGAGAAAAGAACTATCACATGTGATATTGGAACTGTACAATGTGAGGATGGAACTGTCAAGTGTAAGAAAAAAGTAAAGGAATCACCCAATGTGAGAAAAGAACTGTCATATGTGATGTTAGAATCGCACAATGTGAAGATGGAACCGTCAAATGTGAGAAAAAAAGTAAGGGGACCACCAAATGTGAGAAAAGAACTGTCACATGTGATGTTAGAACTGCACAATATGAGGATGAAACTGTCAAATATGAGAAAAAAGTAAGAGAACCACCAAATGTGAGAAAAGAACTGTCACATGTGATGTTGGAACTGCACAATATGAGGATAGAACCGTCAAATATAAGAAAAAAATAACCTAGTACAGCAGGTTACCAACTAGTGGGTATCGTACCCCCCTTTTTTGGGGGTACCATAGAATTACTCATATATATATATATAATATATATATATATATATATATATATTATGATATAAAAAACAAAACTGAAAACAATATCTAGGACTCTCTCTGTCCTAATTTTTTTGTCCTCTATTCCATTTTGAAATGTTCCAAAATATTGTCCTGTTTCTAAAAATAAAAGTCATTAATTTACTAATGTTCCTATTATACTCCTACTTTATTTTCAAAACTATTTGAAAAGAAAACTAACAAATATTTAAAAAATCAATTTAATTGAGGCACATTTTTAGTTGCCTCATTAAGAATAACTCTTTAAAAAAAAATTGATAAATTTATTTAAGAGTAGTTTTATATACATTTTTATAAGGCAGACAAAACAATAAGTGATATTCCCTTAAAAAGTTCGACTTTTCAAACTGGACAAACAAATTGGGACGGAGGAAGTAATAAATTATAGAACCTAAGGTAAGTAGCCACATGAAAGAATCTTAAGAAATAGCACTAAGATACTGTACATAAGTTTTGTCCTTTATATAATGGTGACATGTTTATATAACGGTGACATCTAGAGATATATATGCTTATGGTTTTATTCTTGGAAAGCCACCAACAGCTACTTTTTTCCTAAAATAGCTTCCACAAATTAGGAAACTTCGTGAAGCTTTAGATTTCCCTTTTATCAAAGAAAAAAAAAGCAAAGGTGGCTACACTAAAAAAAAAAAAAATTATACAGTAGTTTTTTAACATGTGAGCATTTATTCCATATGCTTTCAACTGCAACATAAAAGATTCGAGGTTTGCAAAGCATTGTTTTAAAGGCTTAAATCCTGATATTCTCTTGACTTGTACCATCTGATTTTTGGTGGAAACATGTTGTGATTGAAATGCCATTCTAGAGAACAATGCCTCTTTTCATTAGGCACTATTATTGCGTCTTTTAGTGTCGGCTCATTACTTCTGTGACATTTACTTGTCACTATTTGCAAATCTATAATATACACAAGATGAATGAAAATAATGATATAAGGATAAGATTTAGGTACAATAATTAGATTCTATTTTTTAAGTTCATCTTTTAAGATTCTGCCATGTAAGATGGAAGTGTACTTTTTGGTTAAGTAGCTACATGACTGAATGTTAAAAGGAAAACTTAAGAAACAACACTTAAGGTATTGTACCTAAATTTTGTCTATGATATAATCATCTACATACCACACACAACACTCATACAGCAGCACGAATCTATCAAATATAGCAAAATACTTCAGCACAAAACAGGATTGAATTGATTAACATAATAAAATTGATAATATACAAATTTTGAAGCTTCAATTAAATAAACATTAACAAAATATATCATTAGCGGGAAAAAAAATAGTAGAAACAGTCAAAGATTTGCTAAAGATAAACAAGATAGAAGAAATAGAGAGAGTATGGACTTTTTTTTGGGGGGAGGGGGGATTTTAGGTAGAACCAATGGATTGGAAGAGAAGTGCAAAGGGAGTAATAAGAAAATTACGTAGAAAATGAGATTGAGGAGAAAGGGTTGCATGAAGAATAAGGTTAGAGTGAGAAATTATGAAGGAAGAAGAAGAGTGAAAAGTGAGGAGAGATGGGTTAAACAAAATGTATCGGTAGGAAAAATGATTAAGGCATTTAAAGGCTTGAATTTGAAGAGGGGGGAAAAAAGAGAGGAAAAATTGTTAGGAAAAAAATGATGATGTGGTGGCACAACAAGTTTTTTGAAAAATTGCGATGGTTACATTATTATATATAGTATATATAAAATTTTATATATATTGGTGCAATTTATTCATTGTAAAAGTGTGGTGATGGGTTAGAAATTGCTCAAAGAGTACAAAGTTTCTATATGTTCAATATGAGGAGTTCATGTTCTTTGACCCATATCTTTTGCACCGAAATGAATTTTTGAGTGAAACTTGTTTCATTGGAAAGTGAACAACCAAGACTTCAAATTGGACACAAATATGATCTAATTTGGATTTGAAGTGAGTGAGATATTGCAGTTTAAAGTCAGTACAAAATGCTAAATCTAAGAAGCATGCTGGAGCTCAAAACTGCGGGATATGGAGTCCAAATTCTAATAGGAGAAGGATTCTTACTAGGTTTTAACCCTATTTTGTGCTCCTGTATAAAACCACTTATTACTTTTAGAAGCAAGAAAGGAAGCTAAGAGAGGTGGAAACTGTTGGCTATTTAGAGAGAAAATCCAAACGTCCATCCTAGTGTACATGTGAGTTCCAAAAGACATTCTTCGGGTTCTCTCATATTGGTGAAATCAAAACTTGAAACCATAGAGTCATCCTAGTGTTACTTAGGAGATCAAATCTTTAAGGTGGTCCTTGGATTCACGTGCGAGAAGTTTGTGTGAAGGAATTCATAATAAAAGTGTCTAATTAAGTTAGAGATGCATGCTCTCACATGAGTAAGTTACTACCATAGGTACTAATTAGGAAAATGGGTATGTTTTAATTGTAAGAACTTCAATTCTTTAGTAATTTCTTCTTAGGGTTTGGGAACTCTCATAGCAATTTTTCTCTTGGATTTTTGTCATTGAGTTTTCCACTTCGTAATCATATTGTGTCTTTTTTATTATTATAATTTTTTGCTTTATGAGATGGTTCTATTAATTTGTGAGAATTAGCCTAAAAGTTAATATGAATTCATAATTGGTTATTTTATCAAGTTGATTTATTTCACTACAAAATCAACATCGGGCTCTAAAATTTCTTAACGTGTCAAGGACATTTTTTGTGACGAGCCAAAATGCTAGAACAAGCCCAAAACTCCCCTTGGGTTTATTTAAATTGATTAATTTGAGAGAGACAAGCCTAAAATTCCAATATTCAATGAATAGAGGCTAGTGGTGCATCACAAGAATGAAATCAAAGTGCAAAACTCCCCTTGGGGTTTGTTTTGCTTTTGTTTGGATAAGAGACCAATCTACTTTAAGCATAATTGAGTAATTATTTGATTAAATCTAATTAGGTGTTCTTCCTCAATCATTTGAGCTCATTAGGAAGTTGTTCTTAGTGGTGTTTAGTAGCCAAGGTCAACCAAGCTCTAGGGGCTAAAATGGGTTGGTCAAAATGTTTAGCCACACACAGCCGAAGCTACAAGCCTCCAATTAGGTGAAAATTTCGGGTACTAGACCATTTTCACGAGCTCTAGGTTTTGCAAGTGTCCCCAACCCACTTTGCAATATGCTTGGCCTAAGCTCAAGCAAAAGGTATAAAAAAAGTCTACTCACATCCTCCAAACCACACTCCCTCAAATTCTCCTTATGTTACATGGGCTAGGCCATACTTAAAAGAATAAAATAAATTATAACATATGAATTAGGCTCACAAGGAAGTTGACTTTGTAGAAAATTTGTTGCGAAAACGACTATCAAGTTATCAACATGTACCCAAAAAAAAAAAAAAAAAAATCCCTTTTACATTGGTAGCGATTTCCTTAAAACTCCATTCTCATATATTTTTTTTAAAGATAAATGATGCCGTTTTAGAGAACCTCTTAATATTCAATTGCAAAAAATTTACGTTGGCCATTATGAACACATGATGAGCTATACTTTACTCTTACACTTAAATGTTGTTCAAACTTTTTTTTTTTTCCTAATCACAAATCATAAAGATATTTAATTTATCAATGAGGGAGAAAATAAGAAGAAGAAGAAAAGAGTGTCTTTTCCTCCACATTGAACAATTCATGTCAATATTTCATTGTCCAGAGCTTTATAGCTTTATCGGGAGCACTATTGTTCAAAACTTCAAATCCCATTTTTCCTATTATTATAACTATTGAATTATCCTCTCTCTCTCTCTCTATATATATATATACATAAAAGTATCCTATATCTTATTGAGTCTTTGTATCATGTTTCCCTTATATGTTAGGAATGTAGACTTGCATTCCCTAGACCCAGAAAAGACTTTTTTTTTTTAGGTGTTGGGTTGGGGGAGGTAGTGTGGGGCCCACCCTCATTTGAATGTGAGGATGAATGCATCCAAACCACCTTGTATTTTCTCGCGCTGGGGGGTGGGGGGAACTCAAACCAAAAAAAAAAAAATTTCCTGTCCTTTTCTGTAGTACTTCCAATATCTAAGCAATCAATAAAGCGTTTATAAATGCACCTCCAATTATATGGTAGAATTCAATTTAGTCAATCAACTATTAGTTATGTCGATTTGATCTCATAACTATCAATTGTGTCACTTTCAACTCATTTTTTAAAATTAATTCAATTTCATCCTTATGATAACATTAATAGTTGAGGAATCAAATTAAATCATTTCCAATGATTTAGTAACCTTAACAGTTGTTATACTTATCAGTTAAGTGAATGCCTAGTGCTCACAGACAATTCAAGAGAGGAAGGGTAGCGACTTTGCAACATACTGCCCATTTGTTTCAACTTTAGGAAGGGTAGCGACTTTGGGAGGGGGCGAACATCTTCTGCACATTTGATAACTGTTTCCCTTCTTTTTATTCCTACAAACAGAATATATAACTTATGTCGCGAGTTGTGTGATTTGGACAATAACGCTTAAAGTAGTTTTGTATTGAGGAATATCTAACAAACAAATCAATGTCCTTTGCAATAATAAGACCACCATCTCTTAAGAGTTAACCAGATCCTGGGACAAGCTCATTGATGTACCACTATAATATATGGCGAAAGAAAAGCTAAAAAAAAAAAGTCAATTTCATCCTCTCAGTTGAGGTAATGGGCAATCCTTTGATCAAGGGGTTCACTCAAGATAAATTCAAAGTTTGTGTAGCAATGATAAGATTTAAGAATACCCAGGTAAGTTAATGCATAATTGCATAGTCAAAAAGATCTGAGGATTTTGCGCATGCTCTGCTTGGGAGACATAATTGGTCTGTTAAGGGCACATGGGACATATGAGAGATATGAATAGTCACAAATAAAATGGGTCTAAAGCCCAGATAGACATCAAGATGATACTATGCTCTCAATGCCGAAGTCACCGATAAAGTTGTAATTGGGTCGAAGAGGAAGTACTTGAAAAAATTGTAATGCACATCAACACGCTTTGTGTACGGCTGAAGTCATTGGTAATTGAAGGGATGTGGATTATGTTCTCCTACTTATTGTAGTGTGTGGTAATCAATTGTGTGCATATAATAAGATCTGAAGCCAATGTCGATCACTTGAAATGAATCATAAGACACCCAGAGTATACTATTTGTATGGATAGTATATTAGGAAGTGGTGATCAGAAGTGATAAAAGCGTGCGTATGGCCTTCATATCACTGTTTGATACCAATCTTTGGTGCGTCATAGATGAGGGTTAGCAAAAGGCCTAATTGGTACCTATGTTTTATGCTAACTAAATATTGCTATCCCCTATTATTATAAGGTGATCAAGTGGGTGATCACACCATATCAATGGTGCACATTCTCACACTAGATTTCCTACTGTCTCCTAGAGAAGAGATGATAACTTCAGTGAATGTAAATGACTCTACACAGGGTTGTATTTGTTCCTAAATATACATATCTTTCAAGTGGGTATAACTCTTCATGAAAAGGTATAAGGTTGCCTATATATAAACCCCATGTCTTCAGGCCATTTTTTTCCTTGTCCCCTCTCATTTATAGAAAAACTCTCTACATGTGATTTCCACCCTCACAGGACTTTCTTTTATCTGGGACCAACAACATCTACTACCTAAACAAATAAACCCAATTCAATTCTATATAGATTTTTCTTAACCCTAAATCAACCATAAAGCACAACAGCATGCACTTCAAGAATCTGAACTGATCCTGACCTACTCCAAAAGAAAGGAAATTGTCATAAGCAACAAAGCAAACAATAATATGTAGTCTTCCCTGCATTGGTGGTCCATGCCAAGATAGCAAACAGGAAGGGCCACTTAAAGCAGGAACTACAATGGTAAAACGCTTCCATCACAGGAAAAAGTTGAGAAAAGAGAGGCACGAAGTGATATGAGATGGTTAGAGCTTAGACACATCACTGGAGTATAAGATAGATAAGATAAAGGGCAAAATCTAAAACCAAAACGAAGCAGGGCAGCAGGTTTGAAACTAAGAAGTGTTCTGGGTTTTCAGTGTCAGCACTAAAAAACTTTTTTAAAGGACTTGATACTGCTACAGGGATTTAGGTTACGATGTAATGGTCAGTGAGGTAAAACTAGTTTTTTGGTAGTAATTAGGAGTTAAATTACCGAGAAATTCATAGTATAAATTTTCACGGTATCTCACTTTTGATGTTTAGATGTTAAAGTGAAAGATCTAATTGGTAGAGAATGATTAGGGTTGCTAAAAACCCACTTGAAACTGAAAAACAGCAATTAGGAAGTAGAGAGGAGAAAGAAAATAGAATAAAGCTGGGCATTGCAACTAGGGTTCTTAGTCCTAGGCAACTCACCTAATGAGGGGATACATTTTACAACAATAGATTCATGATACCATACCACAATTTAAGCATCACACAAAGCCAAAATGTTTTAACTTCAATCATCTCACTCCAGATATGACAATGCATCATTTCATTCAAGTGAAAAGCTTGGCACCTAGTAAACAAGGACCCCAAGCAAACTTATATATATTCTCAAGAATCAAGAAAAGAGGTGAATGATTGGTTTTGCAAACTTATATATATTATAACACAAATGGACATACCTGTCACTACAAAATTTACATCAATATAGGCACCATAATAGAGTAACAGGAAGTCCGAACTTGACACATGCTGCTTATCAACAAGAGCTCCACCAGTTAGCATATAAAAGTCAAAGAACACTGGATTGGAATCCTGTGGAACAATGAAGGTAAATTATAGCAAATTTTGGATCCTTTTGATCATAAAACAAATGTGAGTCTAACGAGTAAAATGAAGAAAACCAAAGCTGACCTGATCAAGCATTACAAGAGCAGGGAGAATAAAGTGAAATATGTTAAGTGGTTTCTGACAATGCAAATGCACAACCACTTGTGCAATCCAAAAGAGCCACCTGCTTTCTTTGGGTCCCAGTAAAATCATCTACAATTGCAAAGCACTTTTCATTTAAGTCTATACTAGGAAAACTTTTCTTTGGACAAAGTGTTTGTATAGAGAGAGGGAGGGAGAATGTGGGAATGTCTAGATTTACAATTTAAAATTGTCATAGCAATCCTGATACCTGTCCCATGGAATGGGGTTCAAGTGATAGCCCAATGATAATAGCATCCCTTGTGAAACCTTATGTATGTGTTTCGAACCGCGCCTTCCCCACTATCTACATATGTAAAAAAAAAAAAAAAAAAAATCCTGTCCCATGGTAAAAATTTGCTTACACAACGACACATGCATGATTTGGTTGTCACCAATAACCTTTGCATGAGCATGATCCTTTCTTTATATGATGAAAACGACTTGAGTCTCTCAAAATGATTTCATGGTCAATGATCATAGATATGTAGCAAATGGCAGTGTGGCAATCACCACAGACACGCAAGTTCTTGGTGATTCGGATGGGTGCCCCTGCAGGTGATGTTAGGATGCCATATGCAAGTGCCAACTTCTCACTATGTTCAAAAAGAAGATCACCCTTCTCCTCATCATCCACATCATGAAGAGCAAAACTCGTCTCAGGAACATATCCCATGGCTTTGATGCGTAGAATTAGGTCTCCCAGGATCTTGTATATTTGTTGAGATAGAGGATGTGATCTGTCCCCAACAAAGAAGGCTGCAGTTCCTTTCTTTCCTTCGACCCAACTGCAACCGGGCCTCTTCTTGATCCTTGTATGTCTCATCAAAGATCTAATTCTGGCCACATCTTTCCATCGCCTAGCATTAGCATATATGTTTGAAAGCAAAGTATATGACCCATCATTCTCAGACTCCAATTCTAACAACCGATTTGCAGCATGCTCCCCAAGTTCAATATTTGGGTGGAGCCTGCAAGCACTAAGCAATGCCACCCACACTATTGGTGTTGGTTCCATGGGCATGCCTTCAATGAGCTTTAGGGCCTCATCCAAGCGACCAGCACGGCCCAATAGGTCAACCATGCAAGCATAGTGTTCCACTCCAGGATCCACCCCATATTCATCACTCATGCTATTAAAGTATTTCATTCCCTTCTCAACCATTCCCGTATGGCTACAAGCATAAAGAACAACAACAAAGGTTACACCATCAGGCATCCACCCTGCTCTCCTCATCTCATCAAAAACCCGGAGAGCATCTTCTCCACAACCATGCATGCCATAACCCGTCATTAGAGATGTCCAAGAAACAGCATTCCTTTGCTTCATGTTATCAAACACAACTTGAGCAGCATCAACGTCTCCAGATTTGGAATACATATCTACGAGGCAATTAGCTACAAATACCACCATAGACTCATACTGATTGCGCAATACATAACAATGAATTTGTTTACCTAACCTTAGTGCAGCTAAACGAGAACAAGCCATCAAAGCACATGCTACTGTAAAAGCATTTGGCTTTATGAAAATTTCCTGTCCAAGCATCTTTGAGAAAAGCTCCAGTGCATCATTGGCTTCACCATGCTGAGCATACCCACCAATCATGACAGTCCAAGTTACCACATTTTTCTCTTTTGTTGCTATTGAGTCAAACATCATTCGTGCTACCTTGACACTTTTGCACTTAGCATACATGTCAATGAGACCATTAATTATCATTAGATCATCCCCAGGATCATTTCCATCTACATTCAGAATACGTTTTATGGCATAACAATGAGTCTCTTTTCCATGAAGCAATGTTCCCACAGAAGCACAACCTGAAAGAAGAGACACAAGAGTAACAACATTTGGCTCTGAACCACAACACTGCATTTGACGAAACACATCCAATGCTTCATAACCATGATCCCTCTGAGCATACCCAGCAATCACTGCGCTCCAAGTCACAACATTCAGTTCGATCTTCTCCTCACGCATCTTCTCAAACAAAGCAAGAGCATCTTCAAATCTACCAATCTGAGAGTACCCAGTTACCATAGCATTCCAGGAAACCACATCCTTAACCATCATCCGCTCAAAAACCTTGTTTGCTTCATCCATCATCCCACACTTGGCATACATGTCCACTACAGCATTACCCACAAACACATCCTCCACCAACCCATTTCGAACTGCAAAACCATGAATCTCCTTACCCTGCAACCATGCACTCAATGAAGCACAAGCAGGAAGGATATTGACAATGCTAACTACGTCTGGGCAGATTCTATGATCATCAGCCATTCTAGTGAACATTTTTAGTGCATTTTTCTTATTACCACCTTGCACGTAAGCAGCCACGATCGAATTCCAAGACACCACATCACCTATCCCTCTCACACACAATTCATCAAATACTTGGTGTGCATCATCCAACATGCCACACCTTCCATACATAGCCACCATCGCATTACAAACAAACACATTGGACTCAAACCCATTTGCACAGACAACAGCATGAACTGAAGCACCTCGTCGGAACGAAGGAAGATTGCCACAAGCTTTGAAAACAAAAGGGAAAGTGTAGTGGTCAGGCTTCCAGCCAAATCTCTGCATTTTTCTATACAAACCAAGTACATCTTCAAGAAACCCGAGACGAACTGCATGTCGTATAAGCGCATTCCACCAGTAAACAGTAGGCTGTGATGGAACAAGGCGTTCGAGCACCTTTGTGGCATGCATGGGAGCTTCGCATGCAATGTAGGTGCCAATGAGGTATGTGGCCATGTCTGCAAGGCCCTGGACTAAGATCTGCTGATGGACCAGCTTGGCTTGGATTAAGGTCTTGCATTGCTTTAGAAGCGTGTTAGTGATGAGAGGAATTGTGGGTGTTGTAGTAGTATTAGTAGAGAAGAAGAATGTGGTGAAGGGTTTGAGTACAAGTGGTGGCTTTGGTTTCAGTTTTGTACCAAGGAAGAAAGAGAGGGGCATACTACTGGTTTGAGGACTAAATGGGCATGTCCCAATGCCTAATATTTTGATTTGTTGCACGCATGCCATTGGCTTGTAACTTGGCTAAGGTGAACAGACCATGGAGACAGCAGATGCCAGAGAAAACCCTGCATCAACACAACCAATACACAGAAATTAGGCTGGGACTATACATTTACACAGCCTAGCAAGACCAACAAGAAAAAGCAAAAGCATAAACATCAGTCCTGCCAGCACTAAGTCAAATACACCCTCAAAAATACAAAGCAGCAACTCTTAAGAACATTGCAGACCAAACCAATAGTATAGGCACTACAAAATAGATCTTTGCGAGTCTAAATCTTCTGTCCTATTTTTTCTGCTCTACTCTATACTTCATTAGTAAAAACTTACCACGTGTTCACTTAATTAATTAAATACTACTATTAATTAATAACAGTAGCATTAATAAGTCAATAATATTTAATTAATTAGGTAAACACGTGGTAAATTTTTATTGGTAGAGTATAGAGTGGAGAATGGGACAGAAGATTTGTACTCGATCTTTGCTGCAGAAACAAGTAGAGAACTACAACACAGCAAGGCTCATATATAAAACATAAATAAATAAAAAAGACCACTTAACACTTGTTCAACACTAGGAACCAGAAATTATCCACCTTACAAACCAAGCACTCTCCCAACATCATGCATTTTTCCTGCTATAACTCTTGCTATTTAACAGAAATTCAGCAATAGTATTGACAGTCAACCAAAGGGAGATAAAGAGTTCACAATTTCACATAGCTATAGCTAACTAAATTATATAAATATATAAAAGAATATTAGTAGGAAATGATGAAGAGAAGAGTGCACCTCAAGAAGAAAACTTGCTCGGCCTTAGTAGCCCAAACCAGTCCACATTTCAATGACCTCCTGCTTACCAAAACCAACCAACATTTAACTCTAAAATTAAGAGAGTTCCAACTGCACATGTATCTAAGAATCAGCCAAACAAACAAAAGTTATTTATTACCTCAAGAGAAGCCTAAGAGAGAGCTGTTAAAGAATGAAATTTTAGTAACTATTTGGGACCCAATAAATCACAACCATTCAAATGCTCCTAAACACTGCAGACATAAGACTCAAAATCAGCTGACTTGAGCATAGAGAAGCTAAAATTCAGAGGGCAAACTATAAATAGTTCACACATGTATAGAAGCTTTAAAAAAATTGAAATATATATATATTTCAATTTTTTTAATATATATATATATATTAGTCGCATACCCATGCAATGCATAGGAAAACTAATGAAAGAGCTCTAAAAAAATAGGAAGCAATTGGTATAGCTGCAATCCAAGAAGAATCAAAGAACCACTAAAATTCTCTCTCTAAATCTCACCCTCTCAAATAATCTATATAATAAAAATTAAATCAATATCTAAGGGCTAGTAATATTTTGTCAATTATTTGTAAGCTTACAATGGAATTAATCCCTTTGGAATGTCATTAACTTGACCTAGTTATTCAGGAAAAATAAGTGCAATAAATGGGGGTGAGAGATCTAAGACCTAGTTATTCAAGTATACATTTTTGGCTATTGACTGAAAAATATCATATAAGAATGAGAGAAAGATAAGTCATATTAATATAGTGCCACTATAGTTCATAATGCATTAACAGCACATCTCTATAGATATTGTAGCACAAGATGTTGCACCAATGTCATATCCACATGGTAGTCTTCCAAGAGCCAGGAAGACAAATTTGAAAACGTCAAGACACTCCTTAAGAGTTAGGCTATAAGTAATTAGATGTAGACTTTTTGTTTCACTTAACCACAAATAAGTTAAAAAATAAAATAAAATAAAAAACTATCTAGATGATCTCAAATCATTGCAATTTAAAGCTATAGCTGATTATTTACAAACATATATTGATACAAAAAATATATTTCATAACACATTCCATTGTGAAGTTGGCTTAAATAATGCATAAGTGAGAGATTTTGTCAAACACATGGTGTGCATCAGTGCATGTTCCAACATGGGAATAATAAGAATGTTTACAATATGAATCCACTCAAAAATTACACCCAAGACAAACTAAACACATTACAATAGAACAAACACAGCATAGCCTCCTATAATAATACTTTGCCATGAAACACCCTTGCATTTTTTCTATATCTAAAAAAGGTATGTGTGTGTGTGTGTGTGTGTCTATACATACATACATACATACATATATATATATATATATATATGTATGTATGTATATATATATATATATATATATGTATACATATATACATACATATCCAAACAATTATATTTCTAGTATTCAAACCCAAGTTAGCGCACCCAAAATCTGCAAACAGTTGAAATCCACACCTTAGGTAACAATGTCTAAGATATTAATGATTATTGCAATAAATAAAGGGAAATAAACATAAATGCAGAACTTAGTGGGTCATCATTAAATAGTTTATGACAGTTCATCTATACTATTATCCCAACACCTATTGCTCTTAGAGACCTATTGCTCTTAGAGGCCTTTTGTCGAACTCCTAGCAAATATAACCAAGAAATAGAACTTGGTTCATCTACGAAAATTTAGAATAATGGAATCTACAAATTACAAACATATTGATACATCAAAGTAAAATTTAAGGAAAAAAAAAAACATCTTTAGTCAAGTAGAAGTAGATAAACTCAAACAAACATAAAAGACTGAACAATATATCCAAAACTCAACCGAAAGTAAAATGTTTTTGGTTTTATATTATTTATAGATAGATTACAATTATGACAGACAAACGAACCACATTTTCTTGGTTTTGCAGTAGACTGATCTGTTCTTCTTGGCTCAAAAACTCAGCTCTTATATGGGCTTGAGGCAGTTTCTTCTTCTGGATCACAAGCTTTAAATCAGAAGAACCATTCTTCTTCACTTTGATTATATTGTTGAACTCAGTACCAGCTTGTTGAATCACTCTATTTGGATGGTTGGTTTGGATTTGAAATGGGTTTTTCTTGATGGGTTTTGATGTTCTTGGATTCTGGGGGACGAGAAATTCACTTGTAGTCGTCGCTTTGACTTCAGAGCCCTTTGTTCACCGCCGACGCGTGGTGGGAGAGGTGGAGAAGGAAGGTTTTTTTTTGGATGGAGGGGGAGAGGGAAAGTCGAAGTTAGGAGTTAGGACTTGAATTCCTATAGTGTTTGGTCACAAGATTAGCTTATTCAAAATTAATAATAGGCATCATATTTACATTCCCCAAGCATGTTTTGATGGCAAGTGGATAGGTCGTATCGTAGGTTTTTGGCCTCCGCTTCTGAAGATAGAGTGCATATTTTATACAGATCATGTGTAAAACCTTTATTTTACACTTTCCAATTTCAGTATGCCACGTTAGCTTATGAAAAATTAAGCTATAGAACTTGCCACACACAATCATGTCTCAAGATCCATTAATGGCGGCTCCTGTTTGTTGCCACTTGCCACTGCCAACTTCAATAGTACCTGCTTTCTATCAAGGTGTAAAGCTGGTATATAATATGCTAAACGCTTGAGAGATTTTTCCCAAGGTGTATCTCCTCTTCTTTCAAACTTCTTATTCCATCTACTAATCCGAGTGTGTATATATATATGGTTGGGTTCAAGTTACATTTGGTATAACTCTATGTAATGTTACACCACTCAATAACTTGTTATTGAATTAATATTTTGGAAATCCAACTGTTGAATTACATGTTCAATATGTTCTTAACATACATGCCAATTTTCATCTTTTATGCATTATTTTAAATTACAAAAATTTGAATTTTAACAATTGGTTGATGACATGACTATTAATCTTTGATCACCTTGAAATTTTGCAAGCATAAAGAATATACAAAGATAATGTAATCTAACGGTGGATTTGTCAATATTCGCATCCAATTAAAAAATGTTGAGTGGTGTAACATTGCTTAAAATTACACCAGGTGTAACTTGAACCCAACCCATATGTATATATATATATATACACACACACACACACACACAGAGTTTTGCAAAGGAGGAAAGGAAGGAGTTTTTTTTAAAATATTTTTTTTACAAGATAAAAATTCCATTTTAGCATAATCTAAGTGTATATGTGTGTGAAACTTTTTCCTAGAAATTTGAATCTTGGTTCTTGCCGCCTACACTCCACAAACACTTATACTTGTAGAGTAACTATCACATCAAAAAGACAGCAAAATGGCTCAAGGATTAAGGGTATGTTTGGTACACTAAATAAAGATTACGACAGGAATTGTAATCCTTATTACTTTGAATAAAATGTATTGTAATGTAATAACTAAACCTATTTATTAGTTTGGTTGTGAGTTCTAATATAACTGTTTAAAGAGGAATAGTTATTCCTCATTTTGAAGAATAGTTATTCATAAAGAATGACTATTCTTTGTAATAAAATCATAATCAAACTAAAAAATAACTAAACTATAGGAATAACTATTATATTACAACACCTATTACAGTCTATCAGATATGCCCTAAGTAAAGGAGAAGGGTGGATACAGGTTAGTGTTGTATAAATACGATAATTTGGTTGGTGGAAATTAGGCTTTGGTGTTCATGATGATATGAACCTTAAACCTTAGAGGGGTCTCCAAGTCCTAGGTAGCTTGAGAAATGAATGTTCAACGATAGAGTGATTGGTGCCAAAGGGTCAAGGTGGTCACAATACTGGGGTTGTGAGGGGGTTGAACTTTCGAGTAATTTCCAAGTCATAGAGGGACTTGCAAAGCTTCTTAAAATGGAAACTTCCAAGATCACGTATGTGTAATTTGCAGCAAGTTTGTGCGCAAAGTCAATACCCTAAGTGTGCATTTGGCTTTAGATTAAAAAGCCTTTTGTTACTATTCATAGACTCCACTACACTTTTTGGTACTATTCATGGGTCTTACTATACTATTTCAACTAACTTTTACCTTTATCTATAGTACTTTTAACAAAAAAATGCAAAATAAGCGGATTCTAGACATATCCTAAGTTAATTAGATTTGATTCACAACCTTAGTAACCTCAATTTGGCCTAAAATGAGTAACCATCAAAAGGCTCTCAATATCAATTCTCATTCATATCATACCAAGGTTGAGGCTCAATGTTTTCAATTCAAAAAACACCAAGTGCATAAACATGACTACTCTTTTTTTTTTTTTGTTGATAATCTACAATTCATTGCTAAGAACACAAAGTACAATTGGGGAAATCTTCCTTACACACAGCCAATAAGTCAGAAGGAAGATTATCCTTATTGAAGCAAAAAGACATCCTAGAGTCTAAAGCAGCCCTAGTTGCATGGTATGCAGCACCATTGCAAGATCTAGGGACCCAAAGGAAAGAAAAAGAAACAAAATAACCAACTAAACAACAAATATCAGAGATGGGGGCGAGAATAGACCAAGGGACTTGGGAATCCGGAGCGTTGATGGCTTCGAAGCACAGCTTGGCATCCCCTTCGAATAAAACATGGCTTCACTTCTCTATTCTGGCAAGTTGAACAACCCATAGAAGTGCTTTGGTTTCAGCTGGGAGAGGGGTGGAATTCCTGATGGTTCTTGCCCAAGTTTTGATTGGGTGCCTAAGTGGTTCCTTGCGAAAATAGCAATGGAGGCAAGATTGGATGAGACAACAGCATCCACATTGATTTTGATCCATCCTAAAGGAGGGGGAGTCCAGTGTTGTTGTACCGAGTGGGTTTGGAGGTTAGTGGGAGAGAAGAGAGTTGATGAGTACACCTGGAACCTAGTATGGATAAGCTGGGTAGAATCAAGGATGTCCTAGCTGATATTGTGGTACAACGCCCTGTTCCTTGCTTGCCAGATCTCCTCAAGAATTAAGGCCATGTTGAGTGAGACTCTTTCTTGATCTGGGGTAAAGTTAAGGAGCTCTGGTGGGAGATGGACTAGCTTGATGATGTCTTCAGTGTTCGATATTGTGATCAGTTCAGGTTTGAATCCCTAGCAAGCAGAGAACTAGAATGCTCTGGAGGCATTGCATGTGATGAAGAAATGGGTAGGAGTCTCGATGTTTTCTCTGCAAAGCACGCAGCTCGTGTCAGCTACTTGGAGGCACCTTGAGAGGTTGTCCCTAGTGGGAAGGACATTAGCTCCTAATCTCCAGAGAAACATTTTGGTTTTTTCAGGCATCTTAAGTTTCCATAGCTTTTTCCAGTCCGTGTCAGTGGAATGGGGTGGATTTGAATGAGTATGTATTGTGTGATAGGCAGATTTGACCGAGAAACATCCTCTGGATTCTGGTATCCAAATCAACTTATCTGGGGTAGGCGTGACTGGGATTGACATGCTAAGGATAGCCTGAGCCGAGGTTGGATCAAAGAGCTCATGGATGAGGCTTGATTTCCAACAATGCATATCTGTGTTGATATGTTGAGAGATTTGGATGGGTAATTGGTTGTAGGCAGCCACTCTTGATGTTGGGCTGAATCCTTCAATCTAAGGAACCCAAGGATCCTTCCAAACATCAATGTTTGTACCATCCCTGATGGCGTAGCATGTACCCTTGATGATTACTTTTATTGCTTGCCCAATCGCTCTCCATACAGGAGATGCGGACTTGGGGGGATCAACGCGAAGCCAGTCCTTGCTAATTTTGTATTTTGCCCTTAGAATTTCTATGCATAGGCTGTCCCTATTGATTGCAATCATCCAAGCTAGCTTAGCAAGGAGGGCATTGTTTATGTCTTTAGCTTTTTTGAATCCGAGACCACCGAGATTCCTAGGATGGCAGAGCTTATCCCAAGCTTTCCATGCAAGGAAATTGCCTTCATGTTTATTGGGATTCCACCAGAATCTTCTAAAGAGGGAGTTAAGCGTGTCACAAATATTGATGGGGTCACTAAAGGTGGACATGGTGTAATTGGGCAAGGTTTGGGCGACTGGTGTGATGAGGGTTCTTTTCCCAGCCCAGGAGAGATATTTACTTCTCCACATAGACAGCTCTGTTTATAGCTTGGATTGGAGATATGCGAAGTCTTTAGATGGAGACCTGGATAAGAAAAGAGGTGCTCCTAGGTATATCACATCTTTCTTAAGGGTTTTGACTTGGAGAATGTCACTGATGGATCTACAGGTGGAGGTAAGGGTGTGCTTTGAAAAAAAGATGCCCGACTTGCTTCTGTTCACTGATTGTCCAGACCAATAGCTATACTTTTCAAGAACATTTGAGATGGTTGATGCATCCTTTCTGGTAGCTTTTGAGAAAAGCATGATGTTGTCGGCATACATCAGATGTGTGATTGTGGGTCCGCTAATGCTTGTTTTGATGCCACATATATTCTTATTTTTGAGCTCGAGGTCAAGCATTCTGGAGAGGATTTCTTGGCCTAAGATGAACAAATAAGCCGAGAGCGGGTCACCCTGCCTAAGTCCTCTGCTTGGTTTAAAGGTCTCGGATTTGCCCCCGTTAACTAGGATCTCAAAGGAAACTGAGAATATGCAAGAGAAAATCCAATTGGCAAATACCTTGTTGAAGCCTAGATGAAGGAGAACTGTGTGGATGAAGTTCCAGCTAACTCTGTCATATGCTTTTTGAAGATCCAGTTTGACAACCATTAGACCAGGCTTGGTTTTCCGAGTTTTGAAAATGTGGAGAATTTCTTGGACAATGACTTGGTTCTTCGCTATCCACCTATTAGGTATGAAAGCTGATTGAGCCGGGGAAATGAACCTGTTAAGGTGCGGTCTAAGCTTTGCAACCAGCAACTTGGAAATGATTTTGTACATGACGTTATAGAGACTAATAGGTCTTAAATGATAAGCAGAAGTGGGGTTAGAGACTTTAGGAATGAGAACAATAAGGGAGTTGTTTACCTCTCTTGGCATATATTTAACGAGGAAAAAGGATGTGATAGCTTTGATGACGTCGCCTCCTATGATAGGCTAGAGCTGTTTGTAAAATATGACAACAAAACCATCTGGTCCAAGTGCTTTGAGGTCTTGCATACTAAAAAGAATGGCTTTAATTTCTTCAGGGGAAGGGATGCGACAGAGCTTAGAGTTGTCATCCTCGATGATGCATGGAAGGACCAAATGCTCAAGGTAGGGTGGGAAATTTGTCTCTTCTTCCTTGAACAAGTCCTTAAATGTTCTAGGAACAACCTTCTGATAGCATTAGAATTAGTAATCCATGAGCCATTCTAATCCCAAATGGCGTCAATGCTATTCATTTTTCTTCTAATAATGGTGGATAGATGGAAGAATCGCATGTTTTTGTCTCCAAGATTGAGCCAAAGCTTTGTAGACTTTTGGCGCCATAAGGTTTGGCTTCTAAGGAGCCATTTAGAGAGTTTAGATTGCAGGGCGGCTTCCAATGCTTCTATCTAAGTGGAGGGGGGCAGTTCCTGTGTTTCCTTGATTTTTAGTATGAGAAGGTTGATCCTATCTTGACATTTTTCGAAAACCTCTTTATTCCACTTCTGAAGTGCATCTTTAGTGGTGGCTTGCTTTTTGCATAGTTTGATGAAGTCTAAGCCCTCAATAGTTTTCTTCCAAGCATGTTCAATGATCGGTTGGCATCTACTGTCTCTAAGCCATGTTGCTTTGAACCTGAAAGGGCGATGGGCAAAGGTGGATTGGGGGTTGGTGTCTAGGAGGATAGGGGCATGATCCGACCTTATGGCTCCCAGATGAGAGATAGTTGCATTTGGGTATGCTAGTCTCCAAGCAATGTTGGCAATCCCTCTATCGAGCCTTCTTTTGATGGAAGCATTACCCCATTTGCCTTTAGCCCAAGTGAATTTGTTGCCGTTGTACCCCAGATCAACAACTCCAAAATCGAACATAAGATCTTTAAGATAATTGGTAGATGATGAGCTACCCTTTTTTCCTCTATAAGATTCATCCTCGTTAAGCACATAGTTGAAATCACCCAGACATGCCCAGGGGCCTTGATGAGTTTCTAGAAGCGCAGCTAGATTTTCCCATGCTTTTTTCTTTTTCGAGAAATAAGGGGGGCCATAGAAACCAACCAATAACCAATCACAGATAGAATTAGAGATAGGCAAGGCAATTAGATTTTTGTTATTCTCAGCTTGTTTAACAGTCTAACTAGACTTCCATATCATACAGAGTCCCCTTGCTTTACCTTTGGCTTCAATGACTAACAAATGATCAAACTTAATAAAGTACCTAACAGAATCCATTCTACTAAACAAAGCTTTAGTTTCAGACAAAAAAATAAAACGGGCTTAGCCCATTTTATTTGAGCCTTTAAGACTCGAACTGTCGAGGCATTGGACAATTCCAATCGAGGAGCTTCATGGAGACGATGGGGGCATGATAAGGCCTGCCTCCTCAGCTGTAGAAGGAAAAGATGCAGAATCAGAAGAACATGCAGAAATGGTATAAGGGTGCCATTGTGAGAAACACTTACTAAAGCGAGCTTTATCCTTCGCTTTGTGTCTTTCTTGGAAGATAAAATCTTTGAGCTGAGATTTAGGAATTAAGGTGGCGGGGTAGAAAGAAACCTGGGTGTAAAGGCTTGTCTAAAGGAATGTCAAGCCGGGCTTGAAGGAATTTCTTCCAAGCTCCATCGGGCTCTCCTACTAGGTCTATTTCTTGAACCACCCCAATATGAGAGCCAATCTTCCTTATATTGTCCTTTGTTGTCCATAGGGCAGGGAGCCCGTGGATCTGAACCCAGAGGTTGGTTGATAAGAAGTTGATTTCTTGCCAAGTGATGTCTGGGCTCCATTTTTTAAGGACGAGGTGGCCTCCACGGCACGACCAAGGGTGCCTGAGAAAAGCTCTATGGGTGTCAACTTCATGTTGGAAGGAGAACATGAAGATGTTCTTGTTCAGAAGCTTAACCTCCATTGGATAGACAGGTTTCCAGGCCTTGAGTGTTACTTCTTTAACGTAATTGAGGTTGATGTCTTTAGAGGTAATGAGTTTGGCTACAAGGATGACGTCCAATGTTGTGGATGAGGTTTGGTTTGGAGGGAGCTCATGTCTGGGTTCTTTGCATGGGATATTTTTCGTTCGGGTGATGAGGTTAGAGACCTCCATGGATTACGGTGAGTAGTGGGAGGTGAAGATTACGGTGAGTAGTGGGAGGTGAAGGGGCTGTGATGGGCATAGTGTAATGTCAGGTGAGAGGGTGAATGTGGGTAGGTAGGACAATGGAGGAGGTGGGTGGGATGGAGTGGAGTCAACAAAAACGGCTCAGGGGAGAGGGGAAAGGGGAGTAGGTACTAGTGAGAGTACGGAGAGAAAAAAAAGGGGAAATTTTTTTTTGAATACATGACTACTCAAATATGTCTTTGTAAGTTTCTACTTTTCATATTTTTGTGAGTTCTCATCATTCAGTAGGGATTTTCATGCTCAATGCCCTTTGAATTGAAGATTTTTCAAAGCACTTTCCAATGACATCTTGTTTTCATAAATATGGTGTTGTTTAACCATGACTAAACTGACAATCAAACATTTCTAATACTTAGTAAAAAGTGCAGAGTGTTTATGAAATGATTTTGTGATATCTCACTCATATCAGGCTCAATTTTGGCTTGTGACTCTCACTATTTCATTTTTCCCTCAAGGAAGCAATTTGCCGCTTGTACACAAAATTGAGATAACCTAATTTCAACCTATAAATAAATTAGGAACATAACCTGCGCCCCTCGAACACCTCAACTTGGCTAGATTTAGTCAAATTATGGAAAACTTAAAAGGTTTGGAGCAATATATGAGGTTTGGCCAAAGTTAACTAGCTTTGAGAGAAAATCCAAATGTTCAACCAAAACAATTCTTATGCTAACGTGAAGATATCTCAATTCCCATCGAAATGAGGAGCAGATCGTTAAGATTATGTGAACCATAGATTATGGAAAGCTCAGATGATAACAATGAGTAGCTGCTATTAGGCGAATGTTGAAAGGTGCTTAAGCCCTTCCCCTACGGTCCTACAAACATATAAATAAATCCCATAATCTATTACATGATTCAGAATAAGAGACCTTACATGCTTCTAACCCTAGGTCAATAATAAAATAATTTAGATGTTAGATGGTCAATCACACATAAAAAATCCTATGATTGGTGGTGACTTCACTCACCTTTCCAAAATTGAAACCTCACAAGGTGGTTGATCAATATGAAATTTAATATATAAAATTATTAGTCAGGGGTTTCAATTTAATTCATCATTGCAGAATTTATTTAAAACTGTTGGGTTAAGATATGGACTCGAGTCAGTTAACTAATTACTCAAATTAATTAATTAGTTTCATTACATGCAAATCCAATTAAGGCACAATCAAATCACCAAACTAAAATGTAGAGACCAAATTGCAATGACTTTAAAATGTAGGGACCAAAAAGTTAATTGATTGTGTTGTTGTTGCTATTTGGATAGATTGTATTGAAAAATAAAGTATATCTATTTACTTTTTTTTTGAGAAGTATATCTATTTACTTAGTATAGATAGATGTACTGATATAGGGTATAAAATCACTCTATATTACTGCAAAATTTTGTTTTTCATGGATAATTAATTTTTTTTAACGATTATTCAATAGACATAATAATTGCCAATGTTTTTTTTCCCTCCCAATAAAAAGTAGGATCTTACAATCTTTGATATGATCTGCAATCTACCTGTGAAGTCCTGCACCGATCTTGCTTGGGATCTCATTTTTTATTTTTGATATTTTCATAGTTGAGGGTGAGAGAATTTGAACCATAGATGTGTCCGTTAGAAATATCATAAGCTACCAACCAGTTATGCTATAAATTCTTTGCTTGATTTTAACAACCTTGGAATGGGAAGTTAACCTAATATTTCTTTTGCTTTTGAATTTCTTTCACATCAATTGTCAATATTCTTTGTTATTTGTAGTGTATTGGGAATGTCTAATTGATTAATCTTCTAGGCTAAGAATGAAGCATGCACCTTGTGCTTTTGTTATTTATTTTAGGGTTATGTTAATGAGTGCCCTTGAGGTAATTATTATTTTATTTTATTAATCCTTAGGGCAATTGTTAATAAATCATATTAGGAAATTTTTTAACACTACTTTCACAGGGAATATAAAAAATTGTCAGAAAATTAATTGTTTTATCATTTTCCCATAAAATGTTTCTAAAAATAGTTCCTAAACCAATTATCTTAGGGCATTTGTTAACATTTCCCTTTATTTTATGCGGTGATTGAAAATATTTCATTTCATCTATGCGGGCTCTTGCTTGATGAACGGTTCATGAGCTTCGGTTTTTTTTTTTTTTTTTTGTCTCTTGTTGTTGAGTTCAATTCCTGTAATTCAATTGATACTTATTCTATTTCTTTAGTTACAACCAACAGTTGGATTTTATAGTTTATGTCCGTTTTCAAAGTAGGAGAAAATATAATTTTGGTCATTACATTTTGGGTTCATTGTTAATTTGGTTCCTATATCTTTGTTGTAGTTAATTTGATTATTGGTATTTTCAACTTGTTTTTAATTTGATCCCCACATTTTGGTAACAATTAAATTGGTCTATAATACTTTCAATTTACATATATTCTAGGTCCAAATTTGGGTTCATTTTAGTTGCTAAGTTGATATGTGTCCATCAGAGTTAGACATTACTAAATTTGATTTGCGTTTTTGTGTTTGGTTGCAAGAAAGTGCAAGGAAAGCTGTGATTTGACAGTAAAGACCAAATTGGTTGCAAATTAAAAATAAAAATACCTAAATTAACTGCTACATATATGCATGTAATTAACAATGACTCAAATTATAAGAGCCAAAATGTTATTTTCACCTTTTTTTTTTTTTTTTGAAAGTACGTTATGATCATTATTTTCACCTTTGAAGTATAGGTCTTCTTTTCCTTAGAATTTCCCTTGAGTTCATCCATCTTTCACATTAAATTCATATATGTATGGCACTTTTGGATGAATTATTGAATGAACTGTTGGTGTGGGCTAGTGGTGTTAACTGTCAAGAGTCCACGCCTCTTACATTGACAGAAGCGCCTTTAATCCTAGTTAGCATGTGTGAAGAAGCCACTGACCATTGATGATTATCCTAGGACTCTCTCGTAGTATTTCAAGACCGACACAGATTTTCCTCTTTGTAAGGAAACCTGGTCAGTTACACGCGATCTACGAACATCAGCACAAACTCTACAGTTCCAAATCTTGCTCTTCATACTCTGGTCTCTTACTGGGGAAAGACCCAACTGCCATATCCACTGCCCTTTCGTTCTCTGAGAATTCAAAATCATATTTTCTCGGTACCCAAATCCATGGCCACATAGTCAAATTAGGACTTACTAGTGACATTTTTTCACAGAATAATCTTATTAAAATGTACTCAAAACTCGGGGTATTTAGCTATGGGCTTAATGTGTTTGATGAAATGTTACAAAGAAACCTTGTTTCCTGGACTTTGATAATCTCGGGTGCCATTCAAAATGGTGAATGCATACTGGGGTTGGATATTTATTTGCACATGATAAGAAGTGGGTTGAGGCCGAATGAGTTCACTTTGGGTAGTGTTGCAAAAGCGTGTGCTGTCATTGGAACTTATGAATTTGGTTTGTGTACTCATAGTTTTGCTTTAAAAATTGGGATGGAGTGGAACCTGTTTGTTAATAGTTCCATCTTAAACATGTATGCTAAGTTGGGGGATATTGGATCAGCTGAGAGAGTATTTGTGTGTATGGACAAGCTTGATGTTGGTTGTTGGAATGCTATGATAGGAGGGTATGCAGAATGTGGCTATGGCTTCGAAGCATTGAAGATTGTATCTTCGATGCAGTGTAGGGGTGTAAGAATGGACCATATCACCTTGGTTAATGCTTTTAAGGGTTGCTCGGTTATGGGAGATTTGGAATATGGTAAACAACTTCATGCATTGATCATTAGGAGTGAGTTAGAATCTAGTATTTCAGTGATGAACGCCCTCTTGGATATGTACTTCAAAAACGATGGGAAGCAGTCTGCTCTGAAAGTTTTCAATAGAATGAAAAACAAAGATGTTATCTCATGGAATATTGCATTTGGGGGCTTTTCTGAGGAAGGAGATGCAAGAGAAATTGTAATCTTAATTAATGAGTTATTGCTCATTGGAGTGAAGCCCAACAATGTCACTTTCTCAATCTTGTTTAGAAAATGTGCGGAGCTCCAGGATATCAACCTCGGGCTTCAATTTTTTTCACTTGCCGTACGTCTTGGATTCTTTGATGAAGTTAATGTCTCAAGCTCACTAATCAGTATGTTCTCTAGATGTGGGGCCATGGGAATGGCATGTATAGTATTTGATAGTGTACTTCTCAAAAGCATAATTACTTGGAATGAGTTGATTTGTGGTTACAATTTAATATGTCATTACACAGAAGCTCTAAATATTTTCTGTAGTTTGAGGGAGTTGGGAGTTGAGCCAGATAGATTTACCCTCTCCAGCATTTTGGAGGCTTGCTATAAATGTGGAAACCAGCAGATGGGAAGACAAATTCATGGCTCTATTGTGAAGCTCGGTTTTGCTTCTCATGGATGTATCTGCAGTTCTTTAATTAAAGGTTATGTTTCATTTGGGCTACTAGATGACTCCTATGAATTTTTTAATGGGCTTGACAGATTAGATTTAGCATCCTGGGGGGTGATGATATCTACATTGGTGCATGAAGGCCATAATTATGAAGCTATCAGATTCTTTAACTCTCTAATAACATCTGGTGAGAAGCCTGATGAGTTTATTTTGGGAAGTGTATTGAATAGTTATGCTGCTGTTGGAGCTTATCAACAAACTAAGTCTGTCCATCCACTTGTTATAAAAATGGGATTTGACAAACAAGAGTTTGTTTCTAGTGCAGTTATAGATGCCTATGCGAAATGTGGGGATATTGAGGGCTCTAGGACAGTTTTTGACCAGTCATTTAGATCGAATGATGTGATTATATGTAATACTATGATCATGGCTTATGCCCATCACGGTCTTGTTATGGAAGCTTTGGAAATATTTAAGAAAATGAAGTTGGCTAATCTACAGCCCAACCAAGCGACATTTGTATCAATTATATCAGCTTGTAGTCATATGGGTCTTATTGATCAAGGCCTTCTTTTGTTTGAATCAATAAATTTAGATTATGGGATGGAACCATCTCCGGATAATTATGGTTGCATAGTTGATATGCTGTCACGGAATGGATACCTTGATGATGCAAAAAATGTAATAGAAATGATGCCTTTTCCTCCATGGCCAGCTATTTGGAGATCCTTGCTTAGTGGTTGTAGGATACATGGGAACGGAGAGTTAGGAGAATGGGCAGCTGGGAAGTTACTGAAGATGGTCCCTGAGAATGATGCAGCATATGTATTGTTGTCGAAGGTTTATTCTGAAGGGGGTAGTTGGGAACATGCTGCAAAGATAAGAAGGGGTATGATCAAAAGAGGTGTCTCAAAAGACCCAGGATATAGTTGGGTTGAGATATAGTAAAAGCTTTGATTTGCTGTGACAAAGAAGCTGTCGAATTTTTCAGCCTTCTGAATAGCTTCTTGGATGCTGATCCTTCAGAAACTTTGGGGAGAGAGATTTTGATTCCTTGTTCATATAATAAATGAAGCCTTGGTATGTATTTCATGCAAGTTATTGATTCCTTGTTCTGTGTGTGTGTGTGTGTAGTTTTACACTTATGTTCTGTTGTTTGGCAGGGACAGCAAAGGATATCACCTTTTTGTTCTTGGCTTTACTACGGCAATAATGCTGATTTTTGAATTTTCTTGGAAAAGCCCATTTGAATGCAGTAAAAGAATTTAGGTAGTCTGGCAATGAAAGTTTGGTTTCTGTTGGATATGATTGAATTCGGACCCACATATCTAAATTTGGAATGCAATTTTCCAAGGTATACCAGCCTATATTTCACTTCACATGATTGCTAGTTCTTGTACAACAAAAGTTTCTTACATTACAGTCAAAATGATAGGCTGACTCATGGAACAGTTAACGGAGAATTTTTCTACTACTGAAGAGTATGTGCTAAATTGATGCAGCTATGAATTTTGAGGTTAGTTTTCTTTGTGTTTCTATTACTATAGGAGGAAAAAAATATGTTCAAATGGATTAGTTGGATAACATTATAACAATCGGAAATTTGGGAGTGAGGACAGTTTAAATTTTTGTAAAAGTTTAGGATCATATGCTGTTTATTCTTCATTGTTTACTGTTGATATGAAATTACCATGGCATCATATGAATTAAAGAGAAGATATTGAATGTGCACTGAGCACACTCTGATTCACTATAGGTTGGAAAAGAGCTTGGTTATAGCTTTGTTAAACATCTAGCTTTCTGAAAATTCACATTATGCCTTGGCAAGGCTCAACTGTCAAAATGATGGGGAAAAAAAAGAAGAGCTTAAAGTGTCTCAACATATCTGTGCATATTTCCTTTTTATTGCATTTGTATAGGCTTCATGGCAATCACTTAATACTGAGTATAATATCTAAGGTCTCCGTTGATGCACCCTCAAGCATTTAATATTTGAAAATTAAAAGAAAAAGTTTGTACAGATTACTGCCTCATTCCAACCAAAGGAACGTATCATATTATGAAAAAAAAAGTTATGTTCATTTTTATTATTATCATTATAATTTTGAAGAATCCAGTTGGCTAAAAAATATATTATATTATTTGTTTAAAATTTAAAAAATTTCCATGAAAATGGAGGCAACTTAATGAATGAGTATATGGTACTGTCTTATGAGTTGTTTTTGGAGTCTTTTTACAAAATCAAAAATCAATTTGGCTATTCATGATTTAATACTCTATAATGTATGCTGCCATGTTCTTTTATAGCTTGATACAGCATACCGAATGAAATTGTGAATATTTTATGAAGACCCCATCACAAGATATTTGGAGGGTGGGTTGTGGATTCAAAGAAAAACAAAAGGAAAGAAAAGAAAAGAAAAAGAGTCTAAATGTCAAAACTGGGCCAATTACCACTAGGTCAAATGCAACTTCCTCCCCCCTTTAAGAATGGGGTGTAGGGTGTGATTGTGGATTCAAGGCTCATTAGGTGCATGTATATTTACCAATTAAAAAATTGTCATATCCAATGCACAAAACTCCCACTTTTGGTTTTTGTTGGGTCTGGGAAAGGTCATGGTAGACCGTCTTATCCTCATTTTTCTTTTTGAAGAGGCTGATTTGTGGACTTGAACCAGTGACCTGTTGCTTTTGGTGGAAGGCCCTTGCCATCACATCAAGGCCTGACCTCTATTTACCAATAAAGGAAAAAAGGGGCATTGTTATATTCCTTTATAATATATATATATATATAATATATATATATATATATAATATATATATATATATATAATGGATGTCCTGCATGTGTTTCTTCTGGGGAAGAAATTATAATCGGTGGCTGAAGCATTATGTTGTGTCTGTGTATCTTGTATCAGAACTCAGAAGTGATTATTTGGAAAGATCCTTGTTCATTTTTCTGTCTAAAATTAATTCTCACAGTGTAAAGGAGTTCACGAAAAGTTGTGTATTAGAGCTGATCATGTGAACTATGGATGATATGTTATCATGAATTCAAGAAAGCTTCTCTAGTCTCTAGTTTAAACTAATTGATAGGATATTATCATAAAATTCTACCATTGATGTCATCTCTGTATGTATGTATGTTGCTTTTACTTGATGGAATTGTTTAGAAATCAAGATGTTCAATGATTATTTTGATTTGCAGTTACAACTTAGAAGACTCAATTCTAGGCAAAGATTTATGGTTAAATTCATGAAACATTGAACTTTTCTTTGATTGTTTCTACTTTCAGTTACAAGCCTCAGTCTAGATAAAGGTGGATGGTTAAACTCATAAAACCTTGAATTCTTCTTCCACAGGTGATCCCTTATTTGCTTCTTAATACAACTACCTAATTGGCATGTGTATTCTTTTGGTTGGAATCTTCATGGATACAGTTATTGCAACCTACCATCACCTTTTCATACTCAGCCTAGCAGCTTCTCAAGTCTCCAATGAGCAACTGGCATATGCTTGGGTGAAAAATTCAGGAAGGAGTTGATATATGAAAGAGAACACTGGAATGATTGTGTATAGTGTATTATTTCTTTTTGGATAAAATTTAGGTAAAGTACCTTAGGTGCTGTTCCTTAAGTTTTTTTCTTAAGATTTAGTCATGTAATTACTTAACTAAAAAATATACTTTCATCTCATGAAAAAAAATTCACATGGAAAAATTTTAAAAGGGGAACCGAAGGAATAATATTTTAATTACTGTACCTAAATCTTGTCCTTTCTTTTTTGGAGCAAAAACTGCTTAAAGAAAATGCCAAGGGAGGGGCACATTTCTAGAAAATTGCTTATTGGTAAACTATTTCTGCTTATTAACGCTGCATTTCCAGGTTTAATGAAATTTATGAAATACCTACGTTTCCTCACCCTTCTCAAAAAAAAAAAAAAAAAAACCATTGTGATTATGAACACCTTTCTAGACATTTCTCCTCTCTCTCTCTCATCTGAACACTTGAGAGGACTGATACACCATGCTTTGCTGCAACTTTTTTATTTTTATTTTTAATGATCAGCGCAGCTTTATCTCTATATCCCATCAATGTCAATCCTTCAGATTTTGGATTTATGCCCTCATTTTTTTTGGATCCGTAAGTAGTGTAGTTTTATTATTCAGGGAAAATATAAACTTTAGTTCTTGACAATGAACACAAAGGAGGTAATTCCTGTTGGTGGAATCAAACAAGGTTTGTTTACCAGTTGAGGTAGGTGGCTTGGGGGTCAGGAGGGTTGTGTACTTTAATCAAGCATCGCAAGAAAAATGGTTATGGAGGTATGGGCATGAAACATCTCATTTATTGCGGTGGGTTATGTCCTCATTTTCGGTCATTCAATCTGATTATTTTTCTGATTACTGATTTAATTTTCTTTTTCTTTAT
The DNA here is from genome assembly GCA_014183005.1 of Castanea mollissima. NCBI lineage: Eukaryota > Viridiplantae > Streptophyta > Magnoliopsida > Fagales > Fagaceae > Castanea > Castanea mollissima. The sequence continues at coordinate 17,467,513 of JACAVU010000003.1, read as the reverse complement.
TTAAAATCGAGTTCTCTTATAACTTGATATTACTATTTCTGAGTTACGTGTAAATCTTGCCACGCTGGACCAAGCAGATGTGGCTTTTCTCGATTAAGAAAATCTGCTTTGCTCTCCCCCCTCGACTAACGCCCTAAAAGACAAAGGTTTCTGTCTTAACCTAAAGCCCTGCTATGGGCTTGAAAGAGCTCACTAGATTGATCGCAAGCAAAAGAAACCTTCAAACTCGCATTCACATCTTGGTTGTTTTCACTAAACATCGAGGTTTCAGGTGAAAGTCTAGTCTTAGCATATGTCTCTTCAGGTCTGGTTTTCATTATAGGGCTTCCTTGAAAGTACTTTTAGGATACCGTTTGAATGATGATAATAGGATTTTCTTTTTATAGCTTCACTTTTGATAGGCGTACATCTCGCCTTCCACTACAAGAATCAAAATGGATCTATGACTCTTGGAACTTAGACATACCGCTCACCGCAAAGAAGAGTTTCTGTACTACCTATTTATCCATCATTGTTCTTAAAATCAAGTTCCGTAGAAATTTTTTTAGACGAACTTGATATTAGTATCACTGAGTTTTTTGCATTTTTTTTTTTTTTTAAATCGAAGTGTAACTCAATATTAGAGATACCGAGTTCTACTGAATTTTTTTGTCCTTGACGTAACTCAATATTCTTGGTATCGAGTTGCGTTGGAATTATTTTAAAAGAGAACTGGATTTTATGAAAATCAAGTTATGCTGAAACTATATCCAACCCAAATTGGGCCAAAATGGGTATTTACCCGTAATTTGAAAGCTATTTAACAAAATGCCCAAGTTTTGAAATTATTTAGCAAAATGCCCATATTTTTGAAATTCAATTTTAACAAAATCAAGTTATAAGTAAAACTCGAAATTAGCAATGTCGAGTTTTATACATGTTTTGCAACTTAATTTTTTTTTTTTTTTTTTTGTAAATTTGAATGGAACTCAACGTTGTTAATGTCGAGTTCTACTTAAAAATATACATTACATTCGATTTTAAGGATATCAAGTTTTACACATAATTCGATTTTGTCAAAATTGAATTTCAAAATAGGGGCATTTTGCTATATAGTTTTTAAATTATGGATAACTACCCATTCCCACCCCCCCCCCCCCCCCCCCCCCTAAATAGTTCAAAATCAGTGTTTCTCAAATTTGATCAATTCAGTTCCATGCTTTACATCCTTGGATTCAGTGTTCACTCTCTAGTGATCATCTCTCTATCAAAACCCTTATCATAATTTGATGCATATTGAATTTTTTTTGAAGTAGGTGAGGAATAATTTTAGAAATTGCAAAGGTTTATTTGATAAAATGTATTCTTATATTAGGAAAGTGTTTTAATCCAAGAAAGACTTGCATTTGATATGTTGTATGGAAAGTATTGTTTGTGCATTGAGTATTTGGTTGTTTCAGCATTATGCGAGTACATTGAAGGAATATTAGTTGTTTAGAGTTGCAAATTTGAAGTAAGAAAAATACAAATTTCTAGATATGCTAGAAGCAATTAACTATAGATCTTATTTGGTTGAGAATTTTTAAAATTTTTTAATAAGAGTTTAGGTGATGAGATGGCTTAGCAATTGAATCTATTATCTTTCTTTTGCATGTTCCTTGAGTTTCTTTTTATTTTGATAATATTTGGATAGTAACTGGGTCTCCCCCTAACGTCATACATTGTATAATAAAGACTTCTACCTTGGACCTTGGAATGTAATAATAGTTGATTTTGACAATATTATGCAGGAGATACCTTATTGTTTTCTTCACACCAAAAGTTGAAAAATAGAAAGAAAGAAAGAAAGAAAGGACAAATAAAATTATATAAAATAAAAAATTGCATTATGTAACAGAAGGTGTATGTAGTAAGCACAAATGGTCATAATCACTATTGTTAGACATTAACAACAACGCCTAGACATTAACAACAACGTTTAATCTTTGTGGGTAGAAATTTCTGAAAATCATTGTTGCTTGAATCTGAAAATTTTGAAATGTCTTTGTCATCATCTAATGAAGTAATTTCATTAATAGACTTGATTGCTTGCTCTTGTGCCTTTCCCTATAGATGTTTCCTAACTTTTTGGATTGCTTGGAAACGGTCTTGTCACCTTTGCATCTGATTGTTCTCTCTTTCAAGACGAGCAAATACCCTGGTAGCTTGTCTCTAGGTAACTTGGCTGAACGTGCCTTAGGAACTCTTAACCCATGTCATCTACATTACACATCCAACACATACATTTCCTCATATAGCATTGACTACTGTGGTTTCTCTGTGGTGAACTCTATTGTGGTGGTATCTATACTTAGTTGTGTAGGTTTGTCACCATGATGTGTTCGACATTCTCAAGACTCTTGTACAAGTATATAGGAACATTAACAAATCTTTTTTTTTTTTTTTTCCAACCCATTTCACACCATAGTAGTTGCTTTGTTGAAATTTTTGATGATGCACATGTTGAAGTAAATCCAAACTTGTTTCTTAGAGTACAATTTGATTTTGAGGCATTGTGACTCATATCTTATAAAGATGCTTCTAGGTTAGATATAAACCGTTCAATATTGTGGCATATTTACAACCTTAGTTCATGGTTCAATCATTGTAAAATATGATTTGTCAAGTCTTGTCATGTCAATACAGGCTGGTAAAATAGTATATGAATAGGAGTACCCATGTTCTTAATGTTATAGTGATATTTCAGCTTGTGCGCAGTAGTTATGAGTTCGTATGTGGTCATGTCACGTCACTTTTAAGTCAATCATATCGACATAATTGCAGCTTACTTTAGCAAAGCCCCATCTTTCATTGACACAAGGCTGCGCATTATGCATGAGGGTACAATTAGTCATATGTTTACGTTATTTACCACATGTGAATGTTAGCATTTAATTTAATGCATGTACTACTACATTAATTTATGAATGTCTTGGTCGTGTACCATCTTATGTAGCTTTACATTATTTACCAACAAGTGATGCACATTGTTAATAATGCATTTGATGTTATTGTAGCCAAGGTAAATGGCTTATTATGGAATGGACTATTCAATTTATAGGCCACATAATTTGTTCACAGCGATGGGTCGTTGTTGGGTATTGGAAGATGAGTTTAGTTATCCAATTGATCGCAATCTACGAAATAGTGCATGAGTTCATAACACCATGAGATAGGAGTAGACTTGGTTAATCTATGAACAAGGGATGTTTTATGAGGAGTTGGTCGGTTATAAGTTGCCAGTACCTCATTGACTTTCATCTTAGATACCAAGAGACAGAGAAGAAAATAATCGAATAAAGATACGTCTTAATCAATATTGGATCCAATTCGAGATTCAAGAATTAGTGGAGTGTAAGTTCTATGAGCAATCACGATAGATGCAATCACTTCTTACAGGAGACATTTATCATTCAGACATGGAGATGTCAGATGAAGAGTAATCGTGTTGTGAAACCATTGCACGTTGTTGTATAACTATGTTTTCTTAACTATGTATTAGAACTATGTATGTCACTATTTTTGTATTGTACTATGTAGTAGAACTATGTATCCATTTGAGGAGACAATGTAAATGTTATTATTGTTGGGACAAACATGCATGTTATTTGTATTTTTAAATGACTACTTAGGGCTAGAAGGTAGACAATAGAATTATACGCATAATATACAAAACATAAATATTTTTACACAAGATACCATCAATATGCATCTAGTGCCTATTGAACACTAACGTTATTGACATTAACTTAAACAAAGATAATACACACTCCACAGAAATTGTCTTCAAGATAATGCAATGTTATTTTCATTCCGACAAGTATGGGTCGTAGTTGAAGACATTGTTATGTTTTGTTGGTGTGAGTTACCTATTGGTTGAGGCAACCAATTCTTCTACAAATTGTAGCAAATGATATTTGGATTGATGGAGTAACGTCAAATTGTTCTCCTTCCGGATTCTTGCCACTACACGCCTACATTCGTCCATGTTCCACCTTGGCTTCATAAGCAAGACACAGTCCACCAGAGGTGCTTTGAGTAATATGAAATCATTATGTAGAGTGTTTAACTTGCTTATGCGAAACTCCCATTCTTGCCTCAGTCTCACATAGTATTTCCTCTCATTGGAATCTCTCTCTCTTCTATAGTTATCTAGAAATAAGGATAGTAGCTAATTGCGCATTGCCATTGCAATGTGTGACTTCCAGTATGGTATATGCAAATTGTATGCATATACAACTATATATAGGAGTTGTGAAAATTGGTTAATTGAAAGATGTGGTAACGTCGGTTATGTGAAGCTCGATCATTTAATAGTAATTGGTACATGATGTTGATGTGGTGAATGATGAATGATAGACAAAATTAATGTAGATTTTATGCATGTGGTAATGTCGGTCACGTGTATCAATATTTAATAAAACTTTGCTGACAAGGCTTGACATGATGCATGGGGGACTAATGCAGGGTAGTATAAAAGTGTTCATAATTCAAGTGTAGCAAAGTATATAATAGAAAAAAAAGTTACAAAAGTATGTCTAATTGAATAGTACAACTATATTTAATAGGACAAGACTTGGTTTAACAATTACATTTTTTGGCATATGTTTTTTGTCGAATGTGTTTGATATGACTAGACTTAGTGCAACAATAAAGGATTGATGAAGTGCAATGCAAAAGTATGCATAATTGTTCACGTAGACATCATTGTATGTTCTTGTCATTTGTTAACATATATGGTATTTTGTAGTCGAATATGAATGGGCCAACCATAGTATAGTAGTAAATACGCTTGCTCAATGAGAGTTGACATGACGCATGATGAACGGTAGTACAAAGGTGTACTGGATTATTCATGTATATCTAAACATGTTCTTGAATTTTGCCAGTATGTGATTATTGTCAAATATGTTAGATTGGATGAAATATGGTGCGATAGTAAATATGCATGCGTAATGCGACTTGACATGATGCATGAGGATGGGCAGTTCAATGATGTGCGTACTAATTCACGTGCATGTTTCTAGTGGCGGAGACAAGAACTTTGAGTTGGGGGGGGGGGGGGGACTAGTGTGTCAAGATAAACTCAAATCACAAATCTACACGGTTCTACAAAAATCCACATAATGTGTGTATGAAAAAATAATAATTATATACTGTAATATGTAAACACACACACCTAGATTATTAAAAAATATATAATTAATTATCATATCTTCTTTTTAAGAGAAACTTATAATCTTCTTAAACTCTAATGAGAATAAAAAAACTCTATAATTGGCTATACAATATACAAATGTATTGAACAAAAAACAGAGTATATATACAAATATATTCATAATTATTTCAATCTATTGTAATTTTTTATCAACTCTAAACTGTTTTTTTTTTTAATTTATTCATTTATTTGGAAGAATTAACAAACTAGTTTATCAATGCTTTCTTTGTAGGTTGAGGGCCATCTCCTTCAATTGTTCCAACATTTTTGTTTCCATTAGTCCCTAATAGTAGTATAACACCAAAGATAACTAATTGAACTAATTACATAAAAAATGATAGACTAGCAATACATAATTGAACAAACTAATTTTCACGATGAGTTTGAACATGCACTAGGGGGGGGGGGGGGAGGTTAACTATAAAAAAAATTATCAATGACAAAACTTGATGACTAAAAAAATATTTTATTCCATAAATTGATTTGAACTCAACAAAACTGCGTTCTAAACCATTTTATCAAGCAGCGTATAGTTTTCTTATTTTCTAGCTCTCACCAAAATATACTCATTCCTTTAACATCTTTGTAATATACCATTTTTTTTTCATCTTGAAGATAACTATAAATTACCCAATCAATTGCTTCTTTGAAGATTGACAATTTTAAAACTAAACAATCAAAGTCACATTATTCATGTTCAACTGACAAAGGAATCATGAGTTTACAAGCAAAAGCAAGTGGCTATGAGCAACAATTATAGGTCCAAAAATTGTTTGATATTAGTTCACATGTACTAGTAAAGACAACATTATTGCTTACTATGTATTTTACATTAAATAAAACATATCAAAATATAATTGTTCCATAGTTTTTCTTTGTTGACGTGGAACCTATATTACAAATTCACATGAATAATGACCATAGTTGTCAAAATTGCGATCTGAATCGTAAGATCGCACAATTTTACGATCTCACCTTACCAAAAAGTTTAGAATTGTAGCGGGATCATAAAAATGGTAGTGTTGATACTGTATTTTGTTTGCTCTCAATTTGCGTGTCGAACCCCGAAAAATCCAAAAAATCAGTTTCTCTCCATGGAGTCGTGAGAACATTTAGAATGACGTGGCACAACCCGTTCTAACACCGGAGCACCCAAAGTCCATTTTTTAGCTAAAATGACCAAAATGCCCTTGGTTAACCCTGGGTTGACCAAAGGTCAAACAAGGTCAAAATCCTCATAACATAACATTTTTCATGGTTTTATATCAAATCCGAGCTCCTTAGAGATTTTTAGCAACTTTGACCAAGTTTGACCCGGGGTTAAATCTCGATGGGCCCTAGATATCCTAATCTTGATCCAGTCATCAAAACAGGTTGAGACCAACACCATTATGAAAACAATCAAATTCTCAGTGCAACGACTATTCATGGGTCGAAATCGGAGTTAAAACGGTTGAGATATTGAGAAAATCATGAAAAACTCATCAGCACATTTCCCAAGGCCATAACTTTTGATCCAACCGTTGGAATTTTAATTTCTCTAGTTTTATGAAAATTAAACAACCAGAGCTTTCCAGGGACACCAATATTGCCTCAATCCGAGTTCAAGAAAACCTCCAAATGTGTGTCCGAAGACAAAAATGAAAAAAGTGCATAAGGAAGAAATTGTTGATGTCAACCGGGCCCAACTCGGCTCACCAACAACGACCGCCAACACACCATTGGCACCTATAAAAGGCTCCTGGTAGCTCAGATTGAAGGGGGGATGTTTTGGGAGCTATTTAGGCATCTTTCTAGGAATTTTTTTTCTCCATTTTCTCACCATATTTCTCTCCCAAAAATCACAAAAACACATCAAAGCTTCTTGATTCTTCTCTCTTCTCCAAAAATACAAGGTAGTGTTCATACCCTCCATCTTCCTCTCCTTGGTTCTATACCTTGGATTTGAGGTATAGGGGTATGGATTAGCTTTTTGGCTGCAATCCATACCCCTTTTCCTATAAAGCTTCATCAAGCTTTTTATCCTTTCTTTTTGCTTGAATAACATGATTTATTGCTTTCTTTATCATGTTTCTTGCTTCATTTGTGCTTCTAGCGTAAATCTCCTTGCTTTTTATGCCTTATGCCATATTTTATACTTGGATCTACCTTTTCCATGTGGTGCTTGTGTCTGGATCTACAAGTTTCCATGCTTTTTGTGTTTATGGCTTGATTTACATGTTCTATGTTAGTCTATATGCCTATCTCCATGCTCGTGCCTATATTTATGGGTCTCTATGCTTGCTTTTATGCTTTATCCCATGCTCACAAGTATAAACCCATGTGTTTAGACCTATGTTTACATGTCTATATTAGATCCTTGTCTTCACATGTTTATGTGTTTGGATTCTTTTTTCACATGATTGATATCACATTTTTGGTCATGCCTTGCTTAGATCTACATGTTTACATGCATGTTTCTATGCCTATATGTTTAGATCTATGTTTTCACATGCTTGCGTGCTTAGGTCTTCTTCTCTATATGCTCTATGCTTTTTCCCATGTTAGATCAATATGCTTGCGTGCTTCTTGCCATGTTTATGTGCTTAGGCCTAGACATTGTTTGTCATGCCATGTGCTATTATAGCCCTTTTGTTCATTTTATTGTATTTTCTTGTGTTTTGGCCTAATGGTTAGGACCCAATCTAGACCCTATGATTTTTGTCATCGTCCATACACCAAGGCATGCATCAAAGGGTTTGGATATTCCTATTTGCATGTCTATGCTTGCTTGCTTCTATGCTTTATGCTAGTGCTAACCTCTCTTGTTCTAGGCTTTGCCATGCTTGACGCCCTCTGCAAGCTTGATCTTATTTGGTAACATCCGATGCCTATGAGGCCTTGTTTGAATGTAACCATTTGGGAGGCATCTCTAGATGCTGGGTTGCTCCATGCGTACCTTTTCCTTTTTCGCTCCATGCGATGCTATGCTTACCATGCTTGTTTGTGCCACCTGTTGGCTTTCTATGCATCTTTACACACTTGCTTGCATGTTAATGCATGCGTCTGGCTTGCTATTGTGTCATCCATGCTTCAACACAATGAAGTTATGGACATTCGATCTAAACCAACATTTGTCCCTCCTGGACACCACCTTTTGTTTGCTTTTTTCGCTTGTTTGTCTTCTTTCTTGTTTGCTTGTTTGCCTTCTTGCTTTCTTGTTTGTTTGTTTATCTCGTTGCTTGTCATGTCTCCTACCATATGCTATGCTTGTCATGTCTATCATGCTTATCTGCTTTATATCTCTTTCACATGTTCTTTGCATCTTTTGCCTTCCATTGCTTGTTTGTTGGTTTCTTTTCTTTGCCTTTGTATGTACACACATGGAGTGAGGATGCATGGAGCCAGGGCATGGTCTCCTAGGCACACGCAAAAAGGGTGAGGATGCGAGCATGTGTACATAAGCCAAGCGGCTATGTTTAGTAGATTTAGGGATCTAGCCTTTCCCATTTGGTTATGTACTCTTTTAAATTCCCTTCCTCCCTCCCTCCTTTCTCTCTTAGATGAGTTGTATTAGTTATATCATGCCATGTACCATTCATCCTCATCTCTAGAGTATGGTGACCTCTATTTACTTTCCTGCACCTATATTTTGGGCCATGCTCTAGGGATGTAGGCATTTATTTTCCTGCTCTATGTGCTTGTATTGTGCATGATGTATGTATATGTATACCTGCTCGCCTCTTCTGGTGTGATTGTCACAGTCCATGTCACCTAAGGTAAAGTGATGCCTAATTTCTGCCATGAAAGTAAGGTGATATGTCATCGAATTTTCACCGTGAAAATCTGGTACTTTTCCCGAATGTCTTAGAAAAGCATAGATTGGGACCACACCCATTCCAAAGCCAAACCTCAAATCCCCCATGCATGCAAACCCCGAAAGCTAATGCCAAAATCATGTTTTTTACTACCAATCTCGAAAATTAAGGTTTTATCAAAAGAAAGGACTGTCCTTGGATAGACGTTGTGGGGTGCCTAACACCTTCCTTACACGTAACCAAACTTTCGGACTCAAGAATCAAGATTTTTTGCCATCCACATTAGATTAGGAAAAATGCCATTTTTCGTAGCCTAGGATTGGTAATAAAATCAACTAGAAACAGGTCACTAGTCACAACTTAAAAAAACTCAATGATTGGTGGGGACTTCACTTACCTTTGGTAATCACATAAAATTTGGCCAAGTTTCCTGCCACACCTCCAAAAGTAGACCTACCTTCCTCCCCCGAGAGAGAGAAAGCACCTAAAGCACCGTCGCAAACCACACCATCATCGAAAGGGGCCTTCAACGGGCCCCACATGCACGAGAGTGTCACCATGGGTCGAATGAAGTCTCGACGAAGATTTTCCAGTCGTTCGAGGCCTAGGTGTTGACAAGTAGGATCGTATGTAGGATAGTGTAGGATCATAGGATTGTATGGGATCCTACCGATCCTACCAAAACACGCTTTTGGCTTAGGCTTTTTTTTTTAGTGGGAGTCATTTGGGTAAGATAATCCAACTAAACCCACAAGCCCAACAGGCTATCAAAAGTCCAGAAAACGAATTGCAGTCCTAAATTTACCCCTATGTCAAAATAAAATCTCTAGAAAACCTATAGTACTTAAGTTTAATTTTTTAAAAAAAAAACAAAAAATATTTAGAAACATTCAGCCCCAGCACCTTGTCGATGCCCGGCCAAAAATGGAGAACCATGGGCCTTCGTTTGACCACCTGTCGTGGCGATGCTTCCGTGCGTGCGGAGCCTGTTAGAGGCCCTTCTCGACAATGGTGTAGTTCATGCGGAGCTTTGGGTGCTCTCTCTCTCTCTCTCTCTCTCAGGGGAGGAAGGTAGGTCTACCTTTGGAGGTGTGGTAGGAATCTTGGCCAAATTTTAGGTGATTATCAAAGGTACGTGAAGTCGCCACCAATCATTGAGTTTTTTTAAGGTATGATTGGTCACCTATTTCCAGTTGATTTTATTACCAATCCTAGGCTAAGAAAAAGGGCATTTTTCCTAATCTAATGTGGATGACAAAAAATCTTAATTCTTGAGTCCGAAATTTTGGTTACGTGTGGGGAAGGTATTAGGCACTCTACAAAGCTTGTCTAAGGACAATCCTTTGTTTTGATAAAACCTTAATTTTTGGAGATTGACAGTAAAAAACATGATTTTGGCATTGGCTTTCGGGGCTTTGCAAGCATGGGGGCTTCAAGGTTTGGCTTTTGAATGGGTGTGGTCCCAATCTATGCTTTCCTAAGGCATTTGGGCAAAGTACTAGATTTCCACGACGAAAATCCGGCGACATATCACCTTATTTTTGCAATGGAAATTAGGCATCGCTTTGCCTTAGGTGACATGGACTGTGACAATCACATTGGAAAGGGTGAGTAGGTATATGCATATATACATCATGCACAATGCAAGCACACAGTGCGGGAAAGTAAATGCCTATATCCCTAGAGCATGGCCCAAAATATAGGTGCAGGAAAGTAAATAGGGGTCGCCATACTCTAGAGATGAGGATGAATGGTACATGACATGATTTACCTAATACAACCAATCTAAGAGAGAAAGGAGGGAGGAAGGAAGGGGGTTTAAAAAAGTACATAACTAAATAAGAGAGGCTAGACCCCTAAATCTACTGAACATAGCCGCTTCGCTCATATCTACATGCTTGCATTTGCCCCCTTTTTGCTTGCGCTTGGGAGACCATGCCTTAGCTCTATGCATCCTCGCTCCACGTGTGTACATGCAGAGGTAAAGACAAGAAACCAGCAGACAAGCAATTGAAAGAAAGAGATGCGTAGATAACATGCAATGGGTATAAAGCAAACAAGCATACAAGCGAAGCAAGCATAGCATGTGGCAGGAGACATGACAAGTAAGCGAACTAGAAGGAAAACAAACAAGGAAGCAAGCAAACAAGAAAGAAGGCAAACAAAAGATGGTGTCCGCGAGGGGACAAATGTAGGTTTGGATCGGATGTCCATGACTTCATTGTGTTGAAGTATGAATGACACACTAGCAAGCAAGACCCATGCATGAACATGTAAGCAAGCACGTAAAGATGCATAGAAAGCCAACGGGTGGCACAAACAAGCATGGTAAGCATAGCATTGCATGGAGCAAAAAAGGGAAGGGTACACACGGAGCAACCTAGCATCCGGATATGCCTTCCAAATGGTTACATCCGAACAAGGCCTCATGGGTGTTGGATGTAACCACAAAAGGTCAAGCCCGTGGAGGGTGCCAAACATGAAAAAACCTAGAACTAGAAAGGCTAACACAAGCATAAAGTATAGAAGCAAGCAAGCATAGACATGAAAATAGGAATGATTTAAACCCTTTTGATATGGGCCATGGTACATGGATGATGACAAAGACCATAGGGTCTAGATCGGGTCTGAACCATTAAGCCTAAACATAAGAAAATGCGATAAAAGGAACAAAAAGGGCTACAATAGCACATGTCATGCCAAACAAATTTAGGCCTAAGCATATAAATAAGGCGTAAAGCACGCAAGCACATGAGAGATGGCATAAAGCATGTAGAACGCATCGGTCTAAGCTTGTAATTATACCATTGATGCACATAAGCATGGAAATCCGCATGTAAGCATGTGAATATACATCTAAGCATGTAGATATAAACATAAAGGCATGCGAGAACGCAAACCCAAGCATACAAGCATGTGACCAAATGGACATAGGCATAGGAGCATAGAACATGCATACAAACATGTAGATCTAAGCAAGGCATAGCCGGAGACATAATATTAAGCATGTGAGCATGTAGACCCAAACATCAGTACATGGGAAAGAAAAGATCTAAGCATCTAAAGCATGACATAAAACATAAAACATGTAGAAGAGACAACTAACACATGAACAAACATGAAAGCATATGGAAATAAGCTAAAGAAGCATGCTGAAAGCAAGATAAAGCAAGAATCATGCTAGATAAAGCTAATGAGGAATGAAGAAAAATTTACTCTAGATCGTCCATGGTCATCCATACCAGCAACCATCCAGAAGAAAGCACCAAGACGAGGCTAACGCCCATGGTCGTCCATGGACGAAAACACACCTGCATCACTCATCCAAGGAAAGTGCCCATCCCCGTCCTGAAGGGATTCGTCCACAAGAGGACCCTGGATGAGACTTTTACACAGGAATTACTAAGTACATTTCACCACTTCGCAATATACGCATAATTTCCGGTGACCGTTGTATAAGAAAATATAACTCCTAAACGGTTATGGGAGTTATCCTTGAACCCTCCGACCTCCTCAAATCCGGGGGAGGTTACAATTCTAATAATTGTTCCTAGGACACTATATAAACACCTATTCAGATCAGAAAAAGGTACGTTTTTACTTCTCCCAAAAAGTTGGAACTCCAAAAATATAAAGAGAAACTAACTTTGCCATTGGAGGGTTCTTGGCCGGCAACCCCGGTCACCTTTGATCGCTTTTCTTTCTTTTCCAGGCCATTGAGAGAGCAAGTGGTCCTTTCAAGTCCGAAGCATCCAGCCTACTGATTTTCTTTGCATCATTAGTTGGCGCCGTCTGTGGGAAAAGACTCTATTCGCTGTTCTTTTCGTTTGACTATCTGTTTTTGTTATCAACGATTAGCCTTTCCCAGAAAAAAGGCTGAATGGTTCGAACAAGATCAAGGGCTACCGGCCTAGGCCACCAGGAGAGTAGGGATGCTTCTAGTAATCTTCTTCGCGATTGCAGGTTAGCGCCAGTCATGTAACCGCCTTCTATTCAACATATACAATCCATGGCTGCCGCTATGGTAGAACTGACTTGTCAAAATCAGGAGTTGAATAGGGAGATCAACCATCAACCTCAGGAGGCAGCGCCAAGATGGGCACACGGAAGGACGAGCCCAGAGTCAGGAAGGTGGAGGAGAAAATTTCGAGTCCGAAAATCAGACAAGGGGTACCGCTTCAAGAAGAGTGCCACATTTGGAAAGAGAGATGGACCAGATGAGAAAAGCCATGGATGAGATGAGGGAGAACATGAGGCGGGCAAACCTAGTGGATGATTTGGTTCACCGAACGGACTCTCCTTTCACAGCTTCCATCAACAGTCATCCCCTACCTCCGAAATTCAAAATGCCTTCCTTGGATTCGTATGATGGAAATCGTGACCCGTGTGACCACATTGCTACTTTTAAGACGACCATGCACTTTCAAGGGGTCCCGGATGAGATTATGTGCAGAGCTTTCCTTACCACACTTAAGGGACCAGCGCGGGTGTGGTTTAGTAAAATACCCCCAAACTCTGTGGGATCGTTTGAAGAGTTGAGTAAGTTGTTTGTCAATAACTTCATTGGAGGACAACGCCACAAGCGTTCCTCTTCTAGTTTACTGACTATAGAGCAAGGGGAAAACGAGATTTTGAGGTCCTTCATAACTCGATTTAATAGGGAAGCCTTGATAGTAGACGAAATGGATGACAAGTTATTGTTGGCCGCCTTCCATAATGGGGTCAATTCTGACTTGTTCATCCATAAGCTTTACGAGCAGGAACCATAGACTATGGCCGAACTCGCCCATTCAGCCCAAAATTTCATGAATGCTGAGGACGCTATCATAGCCAAGAAGAGAAAGAGAGCAGAGTACTCGAAAGCAGGCCATCAACGTTACTCAAATCAGGGACCTCGTCCAAAGAAGGCTCGGGTAAACGAGAGAAAGACAAAGATGGTAAGAAGGCAAGTTCCTCAACGAGGAATTAGCAATACACGCCCCTGACTATGCCACTAGAGCAGGTTCTTATGCAGATCAAGGATGATCCGTTCTTGAAGTGGCCTAATAAGATGAAAGGAGATCCTAACAAGAGCAATAGGAGCAAGTACAACCGCTTTCATAAAGACCACGGGCATGACACGGACAAGTGCTTTGATTTGAAGCAGTAGAGAGAGAATCTCATTAGACAAGGAAAGCTAAGGAACTTCCTTGGACGAGACCAGAGAGATAAGAAACTGAAAGTTAAGGTGGAAGAGTCATCACGACCCCTACTAGCAGAGATAAGAGTAATTATAGAAGGAAACTCGATAGCGCAGTCATCCAAGTCGAGGAAGACATACCTGAAGGTGGTGTAGAACATCCAGCTGTCTGGACGACCTCTTAGGACGAGGGAAGTGGACGAGCAGGCCGTTACGTTCACGGACGAGGAAGCAGGTCGACTTCACCACCCACACAATGACGCGATAGTCATCACCCTACTCATTGCTGACTACATGACCAGGAGGGTGTTGATAGACAATTGCAGTTCTGCGGACATTTTGTATTACCCCGCCTTCCAGTAAATGAGGCTAGGATGAGATCAGCTTCGACCAGTGAATTCGCCATTGGTAGGATTCGGAGGAATGAAGGTGCAAAGTGGGCACCATCACATTACCAGTGGTCTTTGGAACATATCCACAACAGATAACCAAGGAGGTAAATTTCCTTATTGTTGACTATGCATCATTATATAATGCAATTATTGGAAGACTAACTCTGAATAGTGGGAAGGCAGTATCCTCAACCTACCACTTGTCCATCAAATTCCCGACCGAGCACGGAGTGGGCCAAGTACAAGGAGGTCAATTGGCTGCCAGAGAGTGCTACTTAGCCATACTGGCAATGTACGAGCATATACAGGCAAGGAGTATAGATGAGAGAAGGATCGTAGCGGAACCCACTGAAGTGTTAGAGGATGTCCCTTTGGACGAGAACCAGCTTGAGAAGTTCACTAGAATTGGGGCGAGCATGGAAGAAGAGGCAAAGTATGCTTTGGTCTAGTTTTTGAAGAAAAGCCTCGATGTCTTTGCATGGAGTTATGAAGATATGCCTGGCATTGATCCAAGTGTTATTACTCACAGCCTGAACGTGTGTCCCTATTCAAAACCAGTGCATTAGAAGAAAATGGTTTTCGCTCCTGAGCGAGACAATGCCATCAAGGAAGAAGTACAGAAGTTGGTTACCGCAGAGTTCATTCGAAAAGTTTATTATCTAGATTGGTTGGTGAACATGGTCATGGTGAAGAAAGCTAACGGCAAGTGGCGAATATGCGTGGACTTCACCAACTTAAACAAAGCTTGCCCCAAGGATAGTTACCCATTTCCATCATTGACTAGTTGGTGGACTCGACGGTAGGTCACAGGGTGCTGAGCTTCATGGACGCCTTCTCAGGTTACAACCAGATAAAGATGGATAAAGCAGATCAAGAAAAGACCTCATTCATTACAAGCCAAGGGTTGTATTGCTACAAAGTGATGCCCTTTGGTTTGAAAAATGTAGGGGCGACCTACCAAAGACTGGTTAACCACATGTTCTGTCCTCAAATTGGGCGAAATGTGGAGGTTTATGTAGATGACATGCTGGTGAAAAGCCAGGACGAGGACAATCATCTGGACGACCTTCAAGAGACTTTTGATACACTGCGGCAGTACAACATGAACTTAAATCCAAGCAAGTGTGCTTTTGGAGTTTCGTTGGGGAAGTTTTTGGGGTTCATGGTTTCGTACAGAGGAATTGAAGCAAATCCGGACAAAATTTAGGCAACACTGAATATGGAACCATCGAAAAATATCAAGGAAGTCCAGTCTCTTACAGAACGAGTCGCCGCCCTTAACAGGTTTGTGTCGAAAGCTACTGACAAGTGTTTGCCATTCTTTAAAGTTCTCATGAAGGCATTCGAGTGGACAGACGAGTGTCAAAGGGCCTTCTAAGACTTGAAGACATATCTCATGACAGCGCTGCTGCTGAGTCCATCTGTACCTGGAGAAGAGCTATATTTGTACTTGGCAGTGTCCCCACACGCAGTAAGCTCGGCGTTTGTCAAAGAAGAGGGGAGAATCTAGAAACTGGTTTATTACACAAGCCGTGCAATGAGAGGAGCAGAAGGACGATACCCAATGATGGAGAAGCTAGCCTTTGCCTTGATTACAGCTTCCAGGAAGCTAAGGCATTATTTCCAAGCTCATATTATCAACATCTTAACAGATCACCCCATAAAGAAGGCAATGAACAAGTTGGAAGCTGCTGGACGACTAATAAAGTGGATTGTTGAACTTAGCGAGTCTGATATTAGATACCTTCCAAGGAGTGCGATAAAGGCCCAGGCATTAGCAGATTTCATCGCAGAGTTCACCCCCAGCAAGGATGAGCTGGACAAAGACGAAGGAGTTGAAAGGTGGGTCATTAATGTAGACGGATCGTCCACACTATATGCAGGAGGGATTGGAGTCATACTAAAGTCCCCAAAGGGTGACAAGCTAGAGTAAGCGGCCCGTCTACAATATCAAACCACCAACAACGAGGATGAGTACGAAGCTCTACTCAAAGGATTGGAATTAGCTAAGTCCTTAGGAACGGAGTCGATAACCATCAGAGGAGATTCTCAGCTAATCATCAACCAAGTAAATGGAATATGTGATACTAAGGAAGATCGGATGAAGAAATACCTCAGCAAAGTGATGACTCGCACGAAAGTTTTCAGTAGTAAGTTTTGTTCAACTCCCTAGGAAGGAAAATACGGAAGCAGATGCTTTGGCAAAAGCAGCTTCGGCAGGAGGAGTTACAGACGAGTACGACAACGTCTAATTTATGCCAAACATAAACTTTCCGGACATACAGTAGATAGGAGGGGGAGAAAATTGGATGAGTCCAATAGTAATTTATCTTAAAGATGGAAGACTTCTAGAAGACAAAGATAAAGCTAGGAAGTTGAGGGTCAGGGCAGCCAAATACGTCCTCATAAATGAAGTTCTGTACAAGCAAGGTTTTTCCCAACCTTACTTAAAGTGCTTGGCTCCTGACCATCAAACTATGTTTTGAGGGCAGTTCATGAAGGAGCATGTAGAAATCATTCAAGAGCGAGATCACTAGTCCATAAGGTCGTCCGTGCAGGCTACTATTAGCCTACAATGTAGGCAGATGCTAAGGCCTATGTCAAGGTCTGTGACCAGTGTCAACGTTATAGCAATGTCCCTAGACAGCCGTCAGAGTACCATACCCCAATGATGGCCCCGTGGCCCTTTGCACAGTGAGGACTGGATATCCTAGGTCCCTTCCCCATGGAAACCAGACAAATGAAGTTTTTGGTAGTAAGGATTGATTACTTTACCAAGTGGGTAGAGGCCGAACCTCTTGCAATAATCACTCAACAAAATGTTAAAATTTTTTTATGGAAGAGTATTCTATGTAGGTTCGGAGTACCTAGGGTATTAGTATCAGATAATGGACGTCAGTTTGACAACGCACCCTTCAGGGACTTTTGCAATCATTTTGGGATCAAGAATCACTATTCCTCACCCTTCCATCCATAGGCAAATGGACAAGCAGAAGTAGCGAACTGATCCCTACTGAAAATCATCAAGACTCAACTTGAGGGGGCAAAATGGATATGGCCAGACGAGCTAGCAGGTGTTCTTTGGGCCTACAGGACGATTGTACGAACTCCGACAAGAGAGACCCCCTTTAAGCTAGCCTATGGAAATGAAGCCATCATACCAGCAGAAGTTTATATGGCTAATCATCGAGTGATGAAGTATCAAGAGAGAAAGAATGGAGAACAACTTCATCTTGACCTCGATCTTATTTACGAGGTAAGAATGGATGTGGAGCAAAGGACAGCAAGATATAAGAATCTTATGACTAGGCAGCACGATACCATGGTGAAACCCAGACGATTTAGTGTTGGGGACCTCATTCTCAAAAGAGTCTCCTTAGCAACTAGGAATCTGGCTCATGGAAAATTGGGACCCAATTGGGAAGGACCCTACAGGGTAATCAACTACAAGAGGCAAGGGTCATACTACCTAGAGGCCTTGGACGGATGAAAGTTAGACCACCCCTGGAACGTGGAACACCTGAGGAGGTACTATCAATAATGAACTTGGACGAAATAATCCGGGGGCGAGGTTGATACTATGGGCAACTACAGCTACAATTTGTGTTTACTTATACCTACTGTTGTGTTCTTATTACTACTATAGTGTGTACTAAAAATAAAAAGTGCACTAGTTCTTAGACTTTTGCGCCACAATTTGTGTTTACTTATACCTATTGTTGTGTTCTTATTACTACTATAGTGTGTACTAAGAATAAAAAGAGCACTAGTTCTTAAACTTTTGCACCGAAGACCAGTTTGTAAAAGACAAGGTTATGTATTTTCTTAAGTGTTTCAATAAGGCACCAGCTTCTAAAGTGTGCCATATTTGTGGACAATGTTCATGCAATAATATGGTTTGGATTTCTGATATACTTAATCTAGTTTCCATAATAATACCCACAAGGGGGGCAAAAGTTTAAGACGAATGAAAATCTCTGGACACAGGGATGTATCGTCCAAGCTTTCCTTGAAATAGGGATAAAAAAAGAAGAAGAAAAAAGCTAAGGCATACTTGTCCAAGCTTTCCTATAAATAAGGATAAAGAAAAAAGAAAAAGCTAAGGCATACTCGTCTAAGAAAGATAGGCAAGAAAAAGGCATACGTTAAGGCATAAAGTTCCAAAGACGAGCAACTAGCTAAGACGCCTTAATGTCTTAGGACGAGTAAAATGTTATAAGCCTCTTGCAAGAAGACGAGTGATAATTACCCAAAGGACGAGGTAAAGTACTGCAAAGTCATCATTATCGTCCTAAGACGAGTTACACTTGTAAAGATTTGACTAGCTAATAAAGACATCCATGCCTAGGTAGGTTGTCCATAAGGAAATCACATAGACGATCATTCAACACTTAGAACACTGTTTAAAAGCCAATAGCATAAATGATGAAAATAATAGATAAGCTTGTCCATACAATAGATAATGGATAAAGGAAAAATATTCTTTAGTTTAAAGAGGGTAGACGACCACCGTTTAAAAACCCTTATAAAATAAGCCTTAAAAGGCAATTGTTAATAAACTCGTCCAGAACACTCTAGACGAGGTAATTGTACTTGAATACATTTTAAAAAGGGTCCAAAAACAACAGACCAAAAGAAAAGCAAAATAACAATAGCACTAGTTTAAAAAATTGTCTTTAAGAAGGGGGGCATTAACGTTGTGGTCGTCCTGAGATGGTTTGGTGGTGGCATAGTCCTCAATGTTAACATCGTCTGAGCCTGTTTGGAGGAGAGAACTTGTAGCAGCACCAAGGTTGAGTTTAATGGTGCTAAAGTCAACTCCAAGAAAGTTGTTTATAACATCTATCCTAAAATCTTCAAACCCTGCTGCATAGTTCGTGTCTAGCAGGTCAGTAAACTCCTTGGACGCTTTGAACTCCTCCACTGCGTCGTCTTTAGCTTTCTTGAGGAGGAGACTCAGCTCGTCATTCTTCTTTTGAAGAAGGTCAAGACGGTCATCCTTCTTAGCAGTATCGGATTTCAGCTCCCCCACCAAAGCACTCAACCCCTTAATCTCATCCTTGGCCTTGTTCGCCACCTTAGCCCAAGTCCTGTAGTCATTTTTGATCTCTTCTATTCTTTTCTCTAGAAGGATCCTCATCTTGTCCATCTCCGTGGCTTGCCTTGATGCAGCTATGAACTTCGACATTGCCTACATAGAAGACAAGAAGGTTCAAGAGACAAAAATAACAATAGATAACATGGCTAAAGCAAGACAAGACAAAGGTGCTCACCTTAAAAAGGTCGTGGACAATGAAGTGCTCAAACTCCTTCAAAGATATGTCATAGCACGCAGCCACGTCCTCACTTGTTACAGCCTCTTGGAATCGTTCCCAAGCCAAATCCTCATTCTCTAATAAGTTTGTAGAAATCCTTTGAGGAGGTTGGGACGAAGCATGAGCATGGGACTTGGACAGAGCGATGCCAACAGGCGTAGATGAGTCGACATTAATGACTATGATGGACAACAAGGAGGAAGGAGGGTCAGACCTAGTAGTTTCGGGCCTAGACGACCCATGCTTGGTCTTCTTCCCCCGACGATTGGGCAAGCTTCCCAGGTCCAAATATTTGGACAAGCTCTTCCTCTTATCTCCAGCAGTAGGATGAGGCTGGGGTTGAACTTTAGGTCTAGCCGTCTTGTCAATCACCTCATTTCCCTTATTTTCTTTCATGGTTGCCATTCTTGAAAAACACATGTACACACACACACACACACACCACACACACACACACACATATATATATATATATATATAATTTAAGTAAGAAAAGCACTCATGTCTACGGACAGTTTGTTTGTGCGCAAGGGCTTTAGCAGACGGATCAGGGCCAAGTCTCCACCTGTGCAAGCGTCGAAGAGTCACCAACGAGTGAAAATTCCTCTCGGGGTGTAGACGAGCTCTGTGGACGCGGTCATGGTGGAACTTACTTAAAGAAGGACATCTAATAGCTAAAAAAAAGGAGGAAAATTAAGGTTAGACCACTGTTTAAAGATAAAATATAATAAAACAAATAAAAAAGAATGAAGAAAAAACAACATACCTTCTTGATGAAGGTTCCCTAATTCTCCAGTATAAGGGGCAAATGCATTTCTAACAACCTTGATAGGATGCCCCACCCAGAAACCAGAGACAAAGAAAAATTCTGTCTTCTAGTTTCTGTCAGACAAAGGTAAAGACTTAATCAACCTACAGTCATTGCCCCTAGTTGTAAACTGATAAAAGCCTAGAGATTGACTTATCTTGGAGGGTTTATAACAGTACAGAAACTCATCCACGGTGATAGGATGGTTCCCATCAAATACCTCCCTCCATAAGACTTGTATAGAGATAATAAGTCTCCACGCGTTGGGGTTAAACTGACAAACTCCCAAGCCCAGCCTAGTGAGTAATTCCCTAGCGAAGGCATTCAAAGGAAATCCAAGCCCCCTTAGTAAATAAGCTTCGTAAATACCTATCCCAAGACGGGGTTGGCAACATCATTGCCCTCGAACGGCTAACCTAGGATTCAGATCGTCTGGGATTTGGAACCAACTCCTAAGAGTATCTAACCTCTTCTCATCTGTCTTAGAAAGGGTTTCTATAGCACAACTATATACAATTTCTTCTTCGTGCAAAGGGGAGGACGGCGGGATGCTTGTTGAGGTATCAGCCCTATTGGCTGCCCTCATCCTAATATTTTCCTGTAAGGTTTCAGTGGGAATTCCAGGAACACCAGAGGTATATTCCTCTGTTGTGTGGCCACTACTACTACTATCGTTACTGGAAGTGCTATAACTAGAAGAATCATGGTACTCATCTATGGCCTTGTCTACACTGTCGCTAGATGAACAGGTAGCCATTGCAGACGTCCTAACGCTTAAAAAGAAAAGCTTGAGAGTGAGAGTAAAGGGAATACCTGGCTCTAGAAGAAAGTTACTAAGGACACTGAGAATACTCCTAGACGAGGCGACAGACGAGAATGTCAAAACAGAAAATCTGACAAAGTGAGAGGGGCACGAGAGGGAAACCACTATTTATAGGTAGAAAAGTCTTAGTATTCACAATGACGAGACCAATGAGAAAGCGACATGTGGCATCTGCCTTGAAGAGGTAAGTCGACGTGACCAACCACCTATGAATGCGTGACACGTGGTACGATGTTTGAAAAAAAAAAAAAAAAAATAACAATATAAATGTTCTTGGAAAACTCGTCCTAAAGTCTGGTGATATACTGCATGGCCCTTGGACGAAGGGGCAACTGATGAGGAATGAAGAAAAAGTTACTCCAGATCATCCACGGTCATCCACACTAGCAGCCATCAAGAAGAAAGCACCAAGATGAGGCTAACGCCCATGGTCATCCATGGACGAAAACACACCCGCATCACTCGTCCAAGGAAAGCGCCCATCCCCGTCTTGAAGGGATTCGTCCACAAGAGGACCCTTGGACCAGACTTTTACACAGGAATTACTAAGTACATTTCACCACTCTGCAACGTACGCATAATTTCCAGTGACCGTTGTACGAGAAAATATAACTCCTAAACGGTTGTGGGAGTTATCCTTGAACCCTCCGACCTCCTTAAATTCAGGGGAGGTTACAATTCCAATAACTGTTCCTAGGACACTATATAAACACTCATTCAAACCAGAAAAAAGGTACGTTTTTACTTCTTCCAAAAAGTTGGAACTCCAAAAATATAAAGGGAAAACTAACTTTGCTATCGGAGGGTTCTTGGCCGGCAACCCCGGTCACCTTTGATCGCTTTTCTTTCTTTTCCAGGCCATTGAGAGAGCAAGTGGTCCTTTCAAGTCTGAAGCATCCAGCCTACTGATTTTCTTTGCATCATCAAAAGTAATAAATCATGCTATTAAGGCAAAAAGAGCAAGATAAAGGCTAGATGAAGCTTTGAAGAAGAAGGGGTATGGATAGTAGCTAAAAATCTACATCCGTACCCCTCAAACCTCAAATCCAAGGTGTAGAACCAAGGGAAAGAAGGTTGGGTATAAGAACAATACTTTGTATTTTTGGTGAAGAGAAGAATCAAAAGACTTTGATTTGTTTTTTGGGTGTTTTTGTGAGTAGAAATGTGTTTGAAGGAGAGAGGAAATGTACAGAACATGTCCAGGCAGAGAGCAGGACATAGGAAAGTCTCCCCTTTTGTTGGTGTAGAGGTGCCTAGGGCCTTTTATAGTCCCGACATGCTTTACAAGGTGGCGCACCTTGTAGGGCTGTCAACGACCCTTCAAAGGACGCCACCTGTGAAGCTCCTCAAATGGGGTTGATCTTGACACCCCTAGAAATATCTTGGCTTCCAGTTTCTAAAAAGGTATGGAACTAAAAAATCCAACAATCGGATCAAAAGTTATGGCTCCAAAATCTTAGCGGTGCATGGATCGGTGAGTTAACCGGTTTTCGTGATATCTCGACCATTTTTACTCTGATTTTGGCCCATGAGTAGTCGTTAGAATGAGAATTCGATAATATTTGCAATGGCATTAGGTTCAACCCGTTCTGTCGGTCGGATCAAAATTAGGGTTTTTAGGGCCCACCAAGAGTCAACTCTAGGTCAAACTTGCCAAAAATCTCCGAGAAGCTTGGGTTTAATGTAAAACTATGAGAAGTGATATTTTGAGGGGATTTTGACCTTATTTGACTTTCAGCCAACCTAGAGTTGACCAGGGGCGTTTTGGTCATTTTGGCTGAAAGAGGCACTTTGAGTGCTTCGGTGTTCGAACGGGTTGCGCCACATCATTCTAGATGTTCTCTTGGCCCCATGGAGAGAAGATGATATTTTTGGATTTTTTGGGATTTGGCACGCAAATTGAGGGCAGACAAAATACAGTATCAACACACCTTAGTGTCGTCCCTCCTCAGTCCTTTGTCAAAAACCTAGCACCTCTCAGTCCTCTCAATGATGTTGCCGTGAGCCATTGCTGCCTTGGCTATTGGGTAATTTGTTTTGATAGTTAATAGTTTATCATTTATTTGTACTTTGATAGCTTGATTCCACATTGTTGTGTTGTGTATATAATTTTGACAAAGCTTTTAAGGTTTTTATTTTTCCATTTTGTTAACTAAATTAAGTAAAATTCGAAAAATTATGAAACAGGATCTTCAGTATTTGATTCTTTGATAAATATTAGAAATATTAGTAAACACAATTAGTAATTTAGAATTGCACACAACTTGTTTGATGAATTTTTATGTGTGATTTTTTTAGCATGCTTTGTATCTTGGTGTCTTTTTTTCCAGCCTTAGTACAAATATACAATGTCTACTTTGGCTAGAAAGAAAATTAAGTGAAAAAATGCACCAAGAAATAGGTCTGACCCAGGATGGGATCATGGTGTTGAAATAGGTTCAAGGCAAGTTCAATGTAATTATTGCAAAGAAATTCATAGTGGGGGTATATATCGGATGAAGCATCATTTAGCTGGGACTAGGAAAAAAGTTTCTTCTTGTCCTAGTGTGCCAAAAAAGGTGAAGGAGAAATTTGTGGCTTTTTTGAATGCTCAAGCTGAAGAATCTATAAAAAAGAAAAGGTGGTATAATATAGAAGAAGAGGATGATGGCAGTGATGATGAATTAGTTGAAGTACAACAACTACATTCATCAAAAGGAAGGGGCATACGCATAGGCTCCATGGATAAGTTTGTTACAAAAAAAAAACAAGTAACAATGAATCGTATGTTTAAAAAAGGAGAATGTGATATAGTGATCCAACAAATTGCTAGATTCTTCTACACTAGTGCCATTCCTTTTAGTTGTGTCAAAAATCTAGAGTTCCTGCAAATGATTGATATGATTTCAATATTTGGAATTGGCCTCAAGCCTCCTTTCTATCACGAGATTAGGGATATGTGCTTGAAGAAAGGGATATATTTTACACGACAAATGCTTGAAGAATATAAGGTTGAATGGAAAAAAATAGGTTGTTCAATTATGTTTGATGGCTGGTCTGATAAAAAAAAGGAGATCCATCTGTAATTTTTTGGTGAATAGTCCCAAAGGAACCATTTTCCTATACTCTATAGACACATCTGACATATCTAGAACAGCTGAAAAAGTTTGTCAAATGTTAGATGAAGTTATGGATAGGGTTGGAGAGGAGAATGTTGTACAAGTGATGACTGACAATGCTGCGAACTACAAACTAGCTGGAGAGAAGTTGATGCAAAAGAGAAAGTGCTTGTTTTGGATTTTATGTGCTGCCCATTGCTTGGATTTGATGCTTGTGGATTTTGAAAAAAAGATTAAGGACCATAAGTACACAACTGCAAAGGGGAAGAAGATTACAACGTACATATATTCTAGATCTATGCTTTTAAATTGGTTGAGGGGTTTCACTAAAGGGAGGCAATTGATTAGACCTGCTGCCACTAGATTTGCAACATCATATTTGACATTGTCATGCCTTAATGAGTTCAAAGGAGAATTGATGACAATGTTTTCTTTAGAACAATGGAGGTGTAGTTAATTTGAAAAAACATAAGAAGGGAAAAGAATTCATGCCTTAGTTATGGATAACAACGGCTTTTGGTGACTTGTTGTCAAATGCTTGAAGGTTGCAATACCTCTTTTAAAGGTACTTCACATGGTTGACTTTGATACACCTCTAATGGGATTCATTTATCTAGAAATGGAAAATGCAAAAGAAGAAATATATAAAAATTTCAATAATGTTCAAAAGAGGTAATCATTTTATTTATATCTTCCTTAAATTTACATTTGTTTTTAATTCATTAGCTTATTAAATATATAGTCGCTGTTTTTTAATATAATTTCCACTATTTTAAATTGTAGTTACAAAGAGATATGGGATATTATTGATAATCGATAGGTAATGCAACTTCATAGGCCTTTGTATGCTACGGGATACTATTTGAACCCTTCTATTCATTATGATCCTTCTTTTGATCCAGGTTCAGATAGTAAATTTGGACTGTATATGTGTCTTCAACGAATGGTTCTAGAAGTTAGTGACAGGAAAAAGATAGATGTCCAAATTGAAAATTTCAAACAAGCAAAGGGACTCTTTGGTATTGAAGCGGCCATACTAGCTAGAAATACTAAAAAGCCAAGTAAAAATTTTGTTTTTCATTTTTTTGTTTTACATTCAAATTCATCTTTATTAGTTGTAGATTATATTCTTAAGACTAAGATATTGTAATTCATATATGTATTAGTTGAGTGGTGGGACTCATATGGAGATGACTATCCTGAATTGAAAAAATTTGCTATAAGAATATTAAGCTTAACATGTAGCTCATCTGGTTGTGAAAGAAATTGGAGTGCGTTTGAAATGGTAAGACCAAATGACTTTGGTATACTATGACAAGATGATTTTCCATTTTCTTTCTTAGTTAAAAGTTTGTTTCTTCCCCCTTCCCTTCTGTTTGAGAATTCTCTATTAAAATTGTTACAACTATAAGTACATTCAAAAAGGAGAAATCACTTACACCAGAAAAAAATGAATGACTTGAGCTTCGTTATGTACAACTTGAAGATAAAAGAGAAAAGAGCTAAACCATTAAGTACAAAAGAAGAAATTGGTTTGGAGAATTTATCTTCTGATGATGAGTGGTTAGTAGCAAATGGTGTAGATTCAGAAGATAATGCAGATTTTGATGAAGACAATGAAGGTAATAATTTATAACTTTAGAGCCTTCAGTTATAGCTAATATACATACAAGTTACCTATGTATAGTTTGAATGTGTGACAATTGATCACTATTTTATATTTGTATACTTTACTTATCGAAAAGTTTGTATATTTTGGTTATCAATGTTTGGTGATGATGAGGTTTCAAGAGTTGCTGCCAAAGGAAAAAGTGTGCTAGTGTGTGATGTTAGTGATGAATATCATGAGAATGATGATGGTTCTAATGATGATGATAGTGATGGGCACCCACCTGGATTTGAGAGATTTAGGGATTTCGATGATTATGCCATGGATGTTGATACTAGGAAGGACATAGATGATGAAATGGGATATGACAATGACAGTGATTAGATTAGAAGAACCTTAGAATGAGAATTCTCTTTTGGATTTCATATTTGTAATTAGCTAGTTTACCTTAGAATGGGAATTCTCTAGCTTAACTTATTTTGGATTTGGAACTTAGAATTTGGAAAACATTTTCCATGTGTGCAAAAAATATTTTGGCACTTAGTTGCTAATTAAACATGTACTGAACTTTTTAGATACATTATATCAAAAGTTAAATATATTTTGTTTCATTAGAATGACGTAAGAACCAGTAATGCGTGCAAATTACATTTTATGATGCAATTTTTTTTAATGGATGGATTCATAGTTTAAGTGATTATTCAACATATAAAGTTACTATCAATGCGTTTTTTTTGCTTACAATCTGAAAATAGGTAGGATCTTACGATCCACATTCCTACCTCCCTTCCACGATCCTACGTAGGATCCCAATTTTGACAACCTTGACAATGGTTATTCACATAAGTTTACCTTTGCATACAACAAATTGTGATTATGAGTACCAACTTATGTTCATTTCAACAATTATTTTCATAATGTTCCCATCTCATAAATTATGTTCTACAATTAAAGTAAACAAGAACATACTTAGATGTTTTTTTTGATAAATTAGTAAATTTTCATAGAACAAGAACAGACTAAATACAAATGCACCTATACCAGATAGTAGAACCAAGCATATCACAAACCCCAATTTAACAACACAAATGACGACACGAAGGCATCTACATAATAGTGAAATCAACACTAAAGATAGTGGTAGAATAGTGTAGGTTCTTACAATTACAAGCTCTCTAGCTAAAAAGACAAAAGACAAAATTTATAATACTAAGAATATCCTACATTTGTTATAAATCCACTTTATTCAAACTTGTGTCAGCTCATAATTGATTTCATATCCACTTTAGTATTAACTACATTGTTTGTGAGCGGATAGTACTAGCATTAGTCTGCGTAAAAATCACACACATGATTTCAAAAGTCATGAATATATATATTTAAACCAAAACTTCATAGCAAACCTCTAGTCAAAATGTTTTAATGCATCAAAATAAAAAAATAAAAAAATTACAAAGCCCGTAGCATATATCCCTTACCTTAGTCAGTAGCTGAGTACACAAGCTAATTTATTAACATTGCTCCTATCTTTCATTGCTTCTCCTTGATAAATAACAAGAGCTAATTTATTAACATTGCAACTTAGTTTAATTTAACTCCAATCTGTGGCTCCTAACTTAGCTACCTCATACTTAAACTCAACATTGCATAAACAACTCAACATACAACCATACATTGTGTCAAGATTGGCACAATAAATGTAGATACGTGTTTTATATCTTTCCTTTGTGTACTAAATAGTAGAATGAAGGTGTACAAAAATTCATTCATGCAATTAATATCATGTACCAAGCATATACAATTCCAACTTAACCCTATCATTTTATGTCGAGAATAGACCATTTAAAGTTCCATCAACACATTATAGATTACTGTAAGTCTAGATCGGCTAAGAGGCCTCTTCTAAATTTCAAATCAGCCTACTAAGAAGAGTCCAAATATACGTGTAGCATATATCATCAAATATTTAGCTTGAGCTCATGATTCTTTAATTGATAAGAATTCTCACTAGTTAGTAAAATCAACTATGTCGTGAGAGATGATTAAAGTTCTTAAGATAAAATTCAATTTTCTTTTAGTACAAGCACAATTGCTTCAAGTAGTGATTCTAGACTTAAGCCCCAATTGTTTAGTGTCATTATATTATTTTTAACCATCTACAATTACGAAATACACATTATTGTTGTGCATGGGTCATGAATAACAAGGGAACTGTCAAAGTGACAATTTTGCAGCAGGATATTTATAATTCACAAACAATTATCACAATGTCACGTTTTGTATCTTTGACATTTTACTGAAACTAACAGTTGCACATAACATATTTTATCTTAGTCCATCATCTAGAATCACATGCAAGCATATATTTAACTTTAGGCCCTGAGTTATATTATTTACTTATAAAATGCCATAATAAAATTTTAAGAAACCTAAACTTTACCTACAATGTAGTACCACCGCTTGTTAATTCCCCATTTTGATTAGGGCATGTTCTACAATTATGCCTCTATTGACAACACAAACCAAACTTTGACTTTGGTCCATTCTCAATCCATAGAGAGTGATGATGCAAAAAATCGCCAAGTTGAGGACCTCGTCTCACTGGATGGATGATCCTGTGGTGGGTCATATTTCTGGTCTAAACCTATAAGAAAGCTTGAGAAAGAAGTATAATACATTGGTGTGGTGTTTGCCAAAAACACTCTGATACTTAAGTTAGAGAGGAAGAGAATGATGTAGAGAGAAGAATGACTTGGAGCGATTTTTGGGTGAGTATTTGTGTGTACCTTTCGATTATGTTGTTCCCTTCTTTTATAGTTGTCTTCCCGTCTTTATGGATAATGAACTAGCATTTATGGGCAACGATTAGTGTGTCATGAATGGGAGCTCTGAAGTACACAACTCACTTGTTACCGTTGCTCTGTCCATTAATTTTTCTCATCAACGCACGCAATAAATACATAACACTTGCTCGAATCATCATAGACACGGAATGATGATCATGTATTATTTTCGACTCATCAGCTGCACTCTATTCGTGTTCTCGTCTTTAAGACGAGGCCAGAACATATTTGTCCGTCGCTTCGTGTTTTGTGTTCGGTGCATTTATTGCGAAATGATGCCTTGTCTGCTGCATGCTACGTATACAATCAAGATGTCCTCATCGTGCCAGTTTTCCTTGGTTTTCCCGCGCACGACCCCAACTCATTTTGTGTCTTTTCCCTCCTTTTCTTTTCATTCTTTGTTCAGTTTTATTTTCTTTCCATGGCATTTCATCTGCTTTGGAGTTCTCTTGAACTTTCCTCATTTTCTCTCCATTTTTTTTGTTAAGTTTTTTGTGTTCCTTCCTCTGTTTTTGTTCTTTCATGGTAGATTATTCTCCTGTTAGGTTGGATTTCTCCTTAGTTTCTTTTTTCTTTGCTCGTTTGTGTGGTCTACTTGAGGCTGTAGGTAGAAAACGTCCTAGGGTTGGGCTTTTTATAGAGAAACATTGTCCTTATTGTTAGGATTAGTGCCCTTAAATCCTATTGTATGATGTTATGTAGGTTATTATTTATGACATTATGTAGGACTTAATGTTGTGTTTAATAAAGTGGTTTTTTTATTAGTATCTAAAAATAATGGTAACATGATTGTTGGGACATTATCATATAGTCCATGAGATGCATTGTATATGATTTATGTGATTTAATCACAGAAGATGTAAATCACAAGTTCCTTGTAAACTCAAAATGTAGTTTGTAGTCGGTGATAAAAATTGGAAATTTCATCTGCGAAACCTATAACATATCAACTAAGATGATTTGTCTTGATCATGGAAATAGAGATTTCTAGTTGGTATGTTGATATGTTTTAAGAGTTAAAACATATTGAACTGGACCGTGTGAGATTTATTATTTTTCCAACGATTGTCATATGAATAATAAACTCACGACTTATATTTGCATAAACTCTTAATCCTAAGAGAATAATGGACTTGATCATGAGGTGTAGGTTGCTTTGATATATCAGGAGTGAGATCTAGAGTAACGGTCAAAATGTCAGTATGTTGGGCAACCGCATTTAGTGTTGATGGAACATATATTTTCAAGATGGAATTCAGTCTCTTAACGAAGATACAAAATATATCCTTGAGATAAGTTTAATGGGATTGTTATTCAGAGATTTAGGCCTAATCACTTTAGTAAGGAGTTACTAAAGTGTATATATATATATATTTATGAAATTGGATTTCATAAATATATATAATGAATAACTTTAAATGATTAAACCGGGTACTCAAGGAATAGAGATGTAGTAATCTACAAAGTGACAGTCTTCTTTCATGACTTTGTATTACTACGAATATTTTATGAAGGAGTTGCATGTACAATAAAGTCTTGGAATATAATTTATAGATAAGGCCTAGAGTACAACTATATTTATATAGTGGTATTAAATATAGTTAATGGTAACTTTGGACTTGTCAAGAGTTGATAGAAAAGCCCAAGGCGCATTGGAGCTAGTGTCTTATTAGTCCCTTTTGGTCCCACTCCAACCCACACACTTAAGCTCAATTGGAAAGGCCCAAAAGGCCAACCCAATTAGATAATTGGTTAGATACAAAAGGAGAAACATATAGAATTTCTGTAGAGATTTTTGTAAGAACTATTGTGAAGTGTTGTATGTAAGTGTTAGACACTTTGACATTCTCCCTTTGGAACTGATTGAGAGACCACACATCTTAGGCATTAGTGGAATTGGAGTGAAAATTAAAAGTGTTCCCAAGTGATTTTGATCTTCGGTTTTGAAATTCATTGCTCCAAGGTACACTCTATTGTTCTCAAATTCTGAAACTTACATAGTGCATGTTAACTTTTATGAATGAAATAGGTTTGTTATTTTTCCGTTGCGCACTTGCATATTTCCTTCACTTATAGGTTTGTTCTGCTTTCTTGTTTCCCTTAGTTTATTGGTCAGTAGGAATAACTCAATCTTTGATTGTGCCGATTGAGGATGAGGTTAGGTTTAATGAGCTTGAGACGGGTCTATCATCATCTAAGGATCATGGGGTTCTTGAAGTTACCTACTCTTCTTCTCCTTATAAAGCCTGGGGTATATATTGCTCCCTTAGGGGAAGGATGAAAAGAGGATTAGGGATAGGTTCCAGTTCCCCTCTTCCATCAAAATTAGGATTTCGGATGGTGATGATAGGGCTTGACACTCCTACGCTAATGAGGTGTGCTTCTATGAGGCTGACTTTGTTAGTGGACTTTGTGTTCCTGTCCATCCTTTTATTAGGGGAGCTATTCTTCCTTTTACAACTCTCTCCAGCTTAGCTAGTGCCAAACTTGTGAAGGATAGTGGTCTGTTGTATGGTGGTGTAGATGTCTGCCAATGACAGGGACATTATTAGGATAGATGAGTTCCTTCAGTTTTATCGTCTAAGACGGTCCAAGGATCTGAGCTACTGGAAATTTAAGCTATGGGGAAGGAGTTTAAGGTTGGTTCTTGACTCCCCTTCGTCTCTTCGAAATTGAAAAACCAACTTTTTCTTCGTCTTTGGTGATGGCTGGGAGTTCACTCTGGGTGAGGATCCAAATAATGATCTCAAGTTGCTTCGTAGTTGGGGTAGTCCCATGTCTGGTGCATCTTTTTGTTTAACTTCTTTGATATGCTTATTTTTTTGTGTGGAGATGGTATTGATGATTGCGTGTGTTGTTCACAGCTTCTGTTCATCCTCGCCTAAAGAAAAGGAATCACGCTCGTGTTGTGAGGGTAAGGGAGTACCTTGAGACAGTTAAAGATTTTGATGAGCTCATCTCTCCTTAGTCTCTCTTTCTCCATTTCCTTGGTCTTGAGCCTTCTAACCACATTTGAAAAAATATTGAGGCTGTTAAGAAGAGTAAGCGAACTGACCTTTTTTCTCCTCCTCTTCCTTTTATTTTAATTTTTATCTTTTTGTTGTTGTTGTTAGGAATCATTGTCTCTTATCTCCTTTAGGGATGACGATTAGGTTCAGCAAGGCAAAACTAGCCAAAATTCAGGAGAAAAAAAGCTAAGGTTGGCTTGACGGGTGGACTTCTGAAGGGAAAACGCCAGAAGGATGCGGAGCCACCTAAGGACGATCCTATGGTGACTTATCCTGTTGCTAAGTTTGTCCTTTAGTGTCCAGCCTCACCTACCTCTTCTCTAGAGTTGATTGCCTCTATTGGAGGTGCCTTGAAAGCCAAGAAAAAAGAAAAGGATTCTTTGAGCTCTTTTTGGGACGATGCAGAAGCTGCAGTGCTAAAGGCCCAAGAGACGATATCGGTTGACGACCTCTCTCTTTTGGGGGCGAGGTCATCGCATGAGCTAATGTCATCTCATGTGCATAAGGTTATGCAGGTAAGAATTATGAGTGAATGTCTTTTTCTTTTCTTTTTTTGTCGTGTTTTGTTTCCTTTTGCTTCCTTTTCTTCTTCGTAGGTGTTGGGTGAATCCCTATATATCTTAGGGAAGTACTTGGATTTCGAAGGGAAGTTGGCTGAGGCTCAATCCAAGAGTACATCTCTTTCCACCGAGAACGAGTCACTAAAGGGCCATATCACTACTCTTGTTGATGAAGCCAAGAAGGATAAGGATCATTTGATGGTTATGGAGAAGATCATTGATACTGATAAGGCTTTCTCGAGGTTGAAAGATAAGCAGATAGATGAGGCTCTTTTGAAGGTTGAAAAGGCCGGGGTAGAGGCGGTGGAGAAGTTCAAAGCTTCTAACCAATACTTAGACAAGTTGTGTGACTACTACATGGACGGTTTTGAACTCTTCAGAAAATACCTAGCCAAGCATCATCCAGAGTTGGACTTTGTTGATCTTGATATGGAGGCCTTTGAAAAGGAGGTGTTATCTGATCATCAATCTATGGAGGGGGTCAGAGAAGGTTGTGAAATGGCTACTGCTGACGAAGCTGATTATGTTGATCCATCATCTTTTGCTTTGCCTTAGAAAAAT
Source organism: Castanea mollissima (assembly GCA_014183005.1). Lineage (NCBI taxonomy): Eukaryota > Viridiplantae > Streptophyta > Magnoliopsida > Fagales > Fagaceae > Castanea > Castanea mollissima. Next base: position 17,434,284 of record JACAVU010000003.1, on the reverse strand, counting down.
TCATTCCCTCACCCCTTTTTTTTGGTAAGATAAACACACTATTTATTTTTTTGGGCTCGCTGTTTTGAGCATGTCTGCTTGCTTTCTCTTGAACAGCCTTTTGAACAATTCCTTGGGCTCGTCAGTTTTGAGCATATGATTTATCTCGAATTGTTTCTGTGCCATGTATGATGGTTATTTATTTGCGTATGATATCTCTACGTCATGTATGAATGATGTCTTCGTTGTGTGTTAATTTCTTTTTTACATATATATTGTATGGAGAGGTCGTTTATTTTTTTTATCTTCTCTTTTAGGTCACGTATGAGTGATGATGTGCTTTAAATGACTTCCTTCATGTATTAATGATGATCTCGGTAGCCTTTGTTGAGTCATGTATGAATGATGAAGTTGTCATATGTTAATGTATGAATGACGATCTTGCTACGCTTTAATAACATTATTCTAAGTCATGTATGAATGACGATCTTGTTATGTTTTAGTAGCGTTATTCTAAGTCATGTATGAATGACGACCTTGTTATGTATTAATAACTTTATTCTAAGTCATGTGATGATCTTGCAATTTTTTAATAACATTATTCTAAGTCACGTATGAATGGCGATCTTGTTATGTATTAATAACTTTATTTTGGGTCATGTATGAATGACGAGCTTGTTATGTATTAATAACTTTACTCTAAGACTCTAAGTCATGTGTGAATGACGATCTTGTTATGTATTAATAACTTTACTCTAAGTCATGTGTGAATGACGGCTTGTTATGTATTAATAACTTTACTCTAAGTCATGTGTGAATGACGTCTTGTTATGTATTAATAACTTTACTCTAAGTCATGTATGAATGGCGATCTTGTTAAGTATTAATAATTTTATTTTAAGTCATGTATGAATGACGATCTTGTTATGTATTAATAACTTTATTTTAAGTCATGTATGCATGACGATCTTGTTATGTATTAATAACTTTATTTCAAGTCATGTATGAATGAAAATTTTGTTATGTATCAATAACTTTATTTCATGCATGAGTGGTGTTTGTTAATACGTATTAATACTTTCAACGTCATGTATTAATGATAATTTGGCCAATAGTTCGTAATGGGAGAATTTGCTACGTATAATTCTTGAATAGTATTTCTGTGTATGTTTTATTGATGGAGGGAAAACATTCCTTTTCATCTATGTAAAGAATATAATAATAAAAAAGAAGAAATATAAAGGTAAATACTGTAAACTTTTTAGAATACTTGGGGACTGTTCTTATTGGTAGTATCTCTTTAAGTGTTCTATGTTCCATGGATAGGATAGTTCTTGGCCATCCAGGGTCTTCAGGCAGTATGATCCCTTTTTGAAGTGATGAGTGACTTGGTAGGATCCTTCCTATGTTGAGCCTAGCTTCCCTTGGGACGAGTCCTTTGTTGTTTGCGAGACTTTCCTAAGGATGAGATCACCTACGCTGAATCTTCTTACCTTCACCTTCTTGTTATAGGGTCTTTTTGGATAGAATTTATTCTAAAAACTGAAAACACTATAGCAAAATAATTTTTAAATGTGTGATAGTATTGTGAGACCTATTTTAAATATTTTTTTTCTGAAAAAGTGCTTGTGGGTCCCATGAACAGTGCGTGAATAGTGCATGAATAGTACCTCTGGTCTCCCGTACAGTAACTCCATGTGCATGAACAGTACCCGTTATTGTTCACGCGTTGGAGGAAAAAAAAAAAACTGAAAATGCAGCAGACTTAAAACGCAATAGTAAAACGTGGATCCAAACACATTCGTAGTATCTGGCCATTTTTCCCCTATACTTTTCCATCCGCTTCAATGTTTCGTCTCTCACCTCGTTGATTAGATCCAAATTATTGTTGAGTTCTTAGTGGTTCCTCTGCTCTTTGTATGCTTTGACCTGAATGTCTGTCAGTCCTATTTCTACTGTTATGACAGCTTCAGTTTCAAATGTCAATCTGAATGGTATACATGCCCCTACATGTCTTCCTCTACTTTGATTGGTGCCGAGCTTACTACTGTGTTGGATATTGCCAAATAGAGTTGCAGCTTTTCTCCTATTACTGAAGGGCTTAATAATGGCGGTTGCATTAGGTACTCTTTTAACTTTGTCAAGGCTTCCTCACATTCGTCTGTCCACTGAAAGGTCTTCTGCAAGACCATGAAGAAGGGTAGGCACTTGTCTGTCGCTTGAGAGACAAATCTATTTAACGTCGCAACTTTTCCTATTGATCTCTATACTTCCTTTACTGTTTTAGGGGACTTTACCTCCATTATTGCCTTTATATTGTCTGGATTAGCCTCTATGCCTCGTCGAGATACTATGAATCCTAAGAATTCCCTGATGAGCTAGAAAAGACACACTTTTAAGGGTTTAGTTTCATCTTGTACTTACGTAGTGTGTCAAAGGTTTCCTTCAGGTCATCCAAGTTGTTCGCTTCATCATTGCTATTCACCAACATATCATCTATATACACTTTCACATTCCTTCCTATCTAATGAGAGAACATGCGGTTCACCAACCCTTGGTATGTGGCCCCCAAGTTCTTTAGTTTGAAAGGCATCACCTTATAGCAGTATAACCCTTGGCTAGTGCTAAATGAGGTCTTCTCTTGATCTTCTTCGTCCATCATGATCTGATTGTAACCGGAGAAGGCGTCCATGAAGCTTAAAAGCTTATGTCCAGTAGTCGAATCCACTAGTTGGTCGATCCTGGGTAGGGGAAGCTATCCTTTGGGCATGCCTTATCAAAATCTGTGAAGTCAACACACATTCTCCACTTGCTGTTGTTCTTCTTTACCATCACTATGTTGGCTAGCCACTCAGGGTAGAACACTTCCTTTATGAAGCCTGCTTCTAGGAGTTTCTCAACCTCCTTTGCTACTGCCTTATTGTGTTCAGGCGCAAATATTCTTCACCTCCGCTGCACTGGTCTGCACTCTGGATTAACATTGAGATGATGCTGGAGGACTCCTTTGTCGATTCCTGGCATGTCCTTGTGCTTCCAAGCAAAAACATCCTGGTTCTCTCTCACGAAGTTTTTTATCTTCATCTTTTCTGAGGCTAAAAGTGCTAATCCTATCTTTAAGACTTTGGATAAATCTCCAAGGGTAACTTCAACCTCTTGTGGTGCTTTTGTTGGCTCAGGGACTGGTTTAGATTCGTCTATCATCCAAATGTGGTTTTCCTCTAATGCTAGGGCGACTTGATAACATTCTCTTGCAAGGACTTGGTCTCCCCTGATTTCCCCTATGTTGTGGGCTGTAGGGAATTTAACCTTTAGATAATAGGTTAACATTGTTGCTTTCAACTTGTTGAGCATTGGTTGTCCAAGGATAATGTTGTATGTCGATGGGCAATCTGCCATAAGGAAATCAATCTCCTTGGAGTCTGGGCTGGATAAATGCCTGCAATTATGGTTAGCTTAACAATGCCTTTGGGAATAACCCTATCCTTGGTGAAACTTACCAATGGGGAAGTGAATGGTTGTAACCTTTCATTGTCCAACTTCATTTGTTAGAAGGCGGGCAGATAGATGATGTCTACTGAGCTTCCATTATCTATCAGTACCTGATGCATGTTGCACTCTTCATCCTAAGTATTATAACTAGCGGATCGTTATGGGGTTTTCTAACGCCACGAGCGTCATTCTTAGAAAAGACGATGTCTGGTTCGCTGCATCTAGGATTTTTTGAAGGTGGGAACCGTGAGTGTATGCTGTTTACTTCCCTAGCATATGCCTTCTTCAGTGATTTGGAGGATCCTCTTACTATTGATCCTCTTGAGATCATCCTTATTTCTCCTATGAGGGCTTTATTGCCCCCTGTCTTTGACTCCCTTTCATTCTTGTCCCTCTGTTGTCTTCTATATGGCTCTGTTCTTCGTAAAAACTTCTACAACTTTCCTTGAATGATTAATGTTTCTACTTGGTCCTTCAGATGTCTGCATTCATTAGTGTGATGCTTATGGTCTTGGTATTATCTGCAATACTTGCTTTTGTCTTTAACTTCTACTAGAGCGTGAATGGGTTTAGGCCATTGCAAAGAAGGTCCTTTCTTTATTTGCATCAATACTTGCTCGATAGGCATTACTAGAGGAGTGAAACTGGTAAACTTAGGTCTTCGATCTGGAAGGTTCTTCCTTTTATCCAATGCATGCCCAATACCCCGTGTTTCCTTCTTCCTATTAGGGTTGTGACTGGTTCCTTCGTCTCTTTTCATTTTAGTTGTCACTCCTTTAGCTATTACCGCATCCTCTGCGTTCATATACTTCTGGGCCTAGTGAAGTAATTCTGCTACTATTTTCGGCGGACTCTTAGTGATTGAGAAGAAGCAGTCTCATGGTAGCAGTCCTGCTTGGAAGGTCGTCAGGATCACTTGGTCTTCCGCTTCATCCACTTGTAGAAACTCTTTGTTGAAGCGTGTCACGTATTATCTTAGCGATTCTCCCTCTACCTGGCGTATGTTTAGAAGATGCCTAGTTAGCTTCTTACGTCGTTGTTTGCCAATGAAGTGATGAACAAAACCTGTACTGGGCTAATCGAAGTTCACAATGGTGCCTGAAGGTAGTTTGCCAAACCACACCTTGGTTGCACCCTTCAGCATTGTTGGGAAGGCCCTACACAATACTTTGTCTAGGGTCATCTGTAAGAGCATCAAAGTCTTGAACAACTTAATGTGATCCAAGGGATCTCTTGAGTCATCAAAGGACTCCAATTGGGGAAGACAAAACTTTGGTGGGAGTAGATGGTTCAACACTTTTATGGTGAATGGTAAGTCCATCCTTCGGATCATTCCGTCCAAGTTCTCCATGGCTCTGTCTTTTACCGCATTCCTGAGTTCGTCCATCTCCCTCCTTATGCTATGAAGCTCGCTTTCCATCCTGGACGAGTTTTCTTCTGGCGTTCTCATCCTTCTGTTCATCTGGCTATCCGATCCTTCCTCATTATGGTTTCCTTTAATCCTTCAGTGCTTTTCTTCATTCTGGTTCTCTAGGATCCGTTGTCGTTCCTCGTTTTGGGATTTAGTAGTTTTCCTCCGTTCTTCATTCTTGCGAGTCACTTCTTCAAAGGTGTCTGTTAGGGCTTGGATTTGTTGTGTAGCTTGTTTAGCATCCATCTCGTGCTACAAGGTTCTCTTTTGTCACTTAGTGAAGACAGCTTTGAATGATCAGCATTTCCTATAAACGATGCCAAACTAATGATGCAAAAAATCACCAAGTTGAGGACCTCGTCTCACTGGACGGACGATCCCATGGTGGGTTGTGTCTGTGGTCTAAACTTGCAAGAAAGCCTGAGAAAGAAGTGTAATACACTGGTGTGATGTTTGCCAAAAATACTCCGATGTTTAAGTCAGAAAGGAAGAGAATAATGTCGAGAGAAAAATGACTTGGAGTGGTTTTTGGGTAAGTATTTGTGTGCACCTTCAGATTATGTTGTCGCCTTCTATTATAGTTGTCTTCCCGTCTTTATGTATAATGAATTTTGACATTTATGGGCAATATCTAGTGTCATGAATGTGTCCTTTGAAGTACATAGCTCACTTGTTACCATTGTTCCGTTTGTTACTTTTTATCATCAATGCAGGCTAAAAATGTGTAATGCTTGCTCGGATTGTCATAGACACGAAATGACGATCCCGTGTTATTTTCGACTCATTAGAGAGGTCAGCAACTCCTTATCATTCTTATCCATCTCATTCCTAATTCTTGTAGATACAAGTTGACTTTTCTTTCGGATCAATCGCGGATTGGGCATCATTGTTCTAGTTTCTTTTGGATCCGGCATGATAATTTGTCTTTCAATGGTTGGAAAACATGTTCATAGCTGTGGTATTTTTTGGTCATGCTATATCCAAGGTCAATAAACTATAGCGCATCATGCTTATAATTAGCACAAATTGCTATTACATGTGAACAAGGGATCTTATATGTTGTCCATTTCCCGCATGTGCATGTCATTTCCTAAAGATTAACCTCGTGTGTGTTGTCCCCCACCAATACTCATAGGATTATATGATGTATCAACTTGATATAAATGTGCTTGCATGCACATCCTTATTACCATATGATCTTTGGCCTTAGCTTTGTTTCTCGCAAATCTTTACATGGCATATTTACACCATTCTTGACCGCGTCCAACTGATCAAGAGTTTGATTGTTATGATGATTAAAATAAGAGTTCACTTTGAAATATGTGAATCTTACCATTTTAGTTATGGGTAGGCTGTGTGCACCTTTGAGTACACCATTGAAACACTCCGATAGGTTGGTTGTCATTGCCTCATATTGACATCCGTTGTCATGTGCAAGTGTCCAATTTTCTTTGGCCTTTGCTTTCAGATATCTATAGGCTGCCTCCTTGACATTGTGAATTAATTCCAATGTTGCTTCAAACTTTCTAACCTAATTTGCATTTGCTGCCTTGCATACCAAGTTCTTTAACTCTGGATCTTTTCATTTAGTGTTTACATTACGGGCTAAATGATGAAGGCAGTACCGGTGATGGTTTTGTCAAGTTGCAAATAAGTACGACTAGTGTCATTAAAGCAAGCTTTTATCCCAGAATGTCTGTTAGAGATGATGCAAAGATTATATCAGTTTGTAACATATAATCTTAGGCATGCCAAAAACCAACCCCAGGTCTCCTTGCTCTCACTCTCGACAACCGAAAAGGAAAGTAGATAAATCTCGTTGTTATGATTTGTTGGCATTGCTATCAACTGCTTCCCTTTATATTTTCCATAAAGGTGTGTTGCATCAATGCTTATAACAGGCTTGCAATGCTAGAACCCTTCAATACACGGACCAAAAGCCCAAAATACACAGTTAAATAAACAAGTTCATGGCACAACATGGTTGTCCACATTTAACTTATGCACTGTATTTGAATTTGCATCTTTTAGTGCCACTAGAAAACGAGGCAATTCTGCATATAATTCTATAAAATCCTCGTATATTGCTGCAACAACCTTCTATTTTGAGTCCCATACCTTGTAGTGAGATACCCAATGGGAGTGCTTTGCATACACAAGACTGTGTAAGTATGGTACTGTTCTTGAAATGTCTTCTCATACATATGTTTAAGTGTGACAACAAGGAACTTGGAATCCATCATCCTACCATCACAATCTACCTGAAGTGATGAACAAGTGTTGGGACCCTTACATGTTGTGAGATTCCATAACTTAGGTTTCTAGCTACAAATAGTTTGAACTGACCATGGACATGCATCATGCACATAACTCACTACTAGCCTATCGAAGTCAGACTTGAGGAGTTATATTTCTTATTATGCTCCATAGAATACATATATAATGCATGTTGTATCGAAGCTTTATTTTTGAATAGCATCCCCTTAGTCGGTTGGTCCCCTTTCTGCCAACTAGTTACACACGTTTTCATAGAAGGTGATGGATCATGAATATTATTCCACATATTTGCTGTGAACCATTTGGGTGTAGGATTCGGAATGGGGCATGGCTCCATTTTGTGTTCCACATGTAGTTCATCCAAGAATTCAACATTGTCCTTTACACCATCATTATCAATGAACTCTTCGTACACATCTCGACTAGCTTCAATATCGTATGCCTCATCCACGTTGCTTTGAACATATTCATTTCCGTGACTAGAACCGCATAACTTATTCGTGTGTATTGTGGCTAATACTTCAGCTTCTTTAATATTATTCATATTAACTTAATGACACGACTAAATGTTGTAGGGCAAAGGGGTTTCTTGTGCAAATGCATAAAATGAATCAACCAGTAGTGATTGTAGCTCTTCAGCTCCATTAGTATACTGCGAACCTTTGCTAACATGAAATCCAATAGCATCAATAATTACATATAAGTTGAAAGCTATGAATTGAGGTGTCTGCTTAATCACAGCCCATGTCATATCCACATCAATGTTGCATAATAAGTGTATTAAATTGTAGAAAACTTAGGTCTTCTTGCCAAGGAACATGATACATTATTGATATGTTATGCAAATCATGGTCCAACCTTAAAGCTGTCATTATCTTCCTTCGTAAATTTTTAATGTGTGTCCCGCATTTCAATTTAACAAACTTTTGCTTTTGCAAAGGGCCTCGATATGACAATCCATGTGAGTCAGGATATTATGCCTCCCCATCGTAGTAAACATAGAAATAATGCCAACCCATAAAAAACCTAATGATAAAAAAATGTATTTGTCGGACAATAGAATTGTTGTAAGCTATATTCATGCAATTATAAATTTTCATGATGTACATTCAAACTCAATCATGTATTCTTCTTAGTGAAATAAATATTTACAACGTATGCTAAATTTAACTTTGTAAATTTATCATTTCATATTATTAGAGATATAGGGTATATCAATGTTGTGATACCATATATCATGTACTGATGCTCATGGACAGGAAAAAAAAAACCCCAAAAAACGTACATTGGGGTTTATTTTCCAATTAGATAAAATAAACCAAATACAAATAAGGAATTATAAACCAAATTGTTAAAATAAAGCAAGTAACTTCTACTACATTAGAACTCAAAGAGATAAAATGAACCAAATACATAGCTACTAACTTCATGAGCCAAGTAGATAAAAAAAAAATTGTAATCAATTAATAAATTTTGACAACAACAATCCAGAACCGCCGAACTTAAATGTAACTCAATAACGACATTACCAAGTTTTAGCTTAGAACTTGATTTTCTTATCATCGAGTACTCCTTAGACCCACTACTACAACCATGACTCATTAAAATAGCTTACCAAATCTCCTTAAATGCACGTGCTCTGCGTCTATTACTCCCGCAATAGAAGCAAAATGCAATAAAACTGCAGTCTGTTACAATATCCCACTATATAAAATAGATAACTCTCTCTCTCTCAATTACTTAGAATTTTTGGTGTTGGATGTTCACAGGGTAAGACACTCAGGTATTTCCTCTCCCTATTCCATAAGTATCACACATATTTCATAGACTATATTAAACTTTGCATGAAATTTATAAATTTTTTACAACAAAACTGATGAATTTTTATCAACAATCCCCGACATTGATTTGATTTATTTTAATGTTTGTTCATTTAGTTGGAACATAAATCTTTCTAGTGTAGTTGTTTAGGTTTTTTATTTTATGCGTTTCAGTTGAAGGTTTATGGTTGACAATTCTTTTTGAGTCAGTAAATCAGACTACTACTTGTGTAGATTTGTAAGAGGTTGTTGGTGTTTAGTATAACCAAGTTACACGTGTATTTTGTTTCAGTGACACTTGTTTGTCCAATGAATTTGATGATGCACAAAAATCATCAGTGAGTTGATCGTCCACACACGAGCCAATGGGTGTACTTGAAGAATAAAATAGAAGAACCAATCAAAGGGCATTGGTGGGGTTCGGCCAAAGATCCTCCGAAGGTTAAGTCAGTGATAGAAGAATCTTTAAGAACTCAAGAATGCAAGAGCTAGGGAGAATTCACGTACCTCAAGAAGAGCAAAGTCTGTGGTTTATATAGTGGTAGAAAGTTGACTCGAATCCTTTGATATGGGGGAATTTCCTTGTAGAGAGAAGGGTCCCCAGATACTCGAGATCACCTTTCCATATATAAGTGATTGGTTTGCGTGGTAAGGTCTTATGTCGTGATGTGCAAGCAATTTCTATGTAAGGATGTGTGAGTGGGTCCCACGTGAGCCAGCCCTAGGGGGACGGGTCATCGGGATCAGGGGCTACCTGACCCATTGGCCTTGGGCATTGGTCGTCCCTTCCTTAGGTCGATTGTCCCCCGTCAAGGCTGCCTTAGATATGTTTGGCACCCATATTTTGTTTAGTTGGAAATTATCCTTATCAGAATTTGTTGTGAATTATATATTGACTGGAAATAGTATGTACCTAAACAATGATTTCTTAAGCAGTAGGATTTGTGGCATACTATGCGCTTTTAACCGAGAAAATCATACATGGTTTTTCTAGGTTGTGTGGTTGGGATGAACGGCACTTGGGAAGAAGCAGGTAGACAAGTTCTTTAATTTCCAAACACGAAATACATGTCATATAAAAATAAACGGGATGCAGAAATAGCACATGTGAAGTTTTTGCAGTCTGATGTTGAGAATGTGCAATATGGTGCTTCCCCATTGTGGACATCTCCCAACATGTCCATCGCAAGTCCATTGTGGACTCCTCAAAGTGAAGGAAGCAGCTATTGCAATGGAGACATTAACGGTTCTTAAAATATTAATTAGAAATTGCCATTGAGTAGCGTGACGATGCAAGGAATATTGCGAACTTGAATGCTAACATGCTTAATGAAGTGGTAGCTCAAGTTTTGAGGATGATAATCTTAATGAATTGACACGTCTGAACACAGGAAAATGATGTAAATTATAACTTCTGCTAGCTATTTCAGTATTTTGTTTTATTAGGGTGGTTTGTTTGTTAGACAATGAAGACCTCTGTTGTAATTCCTATGTGAGAGAGATCTACAAGATTTTATATGGTGTAAGAACAAGATTAGTCTCATATGTGAGATGATGAGGACTTATTACCATGTATTATAGTTTTGTATGGAAATGGTTATGATCTTTGTTATGTACAGTCGTCATATCCACCTTTTTTTTTTTTTTTTTTTTTTTTTTTTTTCCGCTTTTGCTGAATTAATGGTGAAATGACAATTTTTACATAAACTAACAAAAACTGCAACAAGTAGTTCTACTCGATAAACATTATGGTCACCATGTGTTATATACTGCAATTGCAAAAACACAAAGTAACACTAACACCTCAAATCATAGGAACTCAAGCATGGTAAGGACCAGTAATGTTAGATTCAAAACATTGTCCAAGAATGATGATTGACTCTTAAAGCTCAAGTCTTGAGGTGCTCTAAATATTGTACATGTAACTGATTTCTAAGGCATTAAGCACATGATTCTCTCATATAAAATGAATAAAACAAAGTATAAATTAGAGGTTAGTCAATACAACTTTACACCTCTATGGCTATACTAGATAACACTTACCCTTTCTAGTGTATGCTTAATGTGATTGTACAATTCTAAATTTCGTTGGCACATCAATAGTATTTAAACCTGTAACTCAACTTGTGAAATAAGGGAGCAATGTTAGTAAGGTGGAAGGGGAAGCATGCGGCTACACATATATTCTCAATACATTCAATAACCATTGTAACATGGCTTTACCAAGATAGTATGCGAACTCTCGCATAATGAACCGTCTAGTTATTTCGTGCTACCACTGCATGTAAGCATCATCATATGTCATGTCACCATTTGAGATTAGTGCATCATGAACACCTTGTCCACGGTTGGCCCATTGCTTAATATAGACATTGTGCTCTACGACCCAATCTTTCTCAAATTTACCCTAGAGTGATATCTTATGAAGTGCTTCTAAAGTATCCACATCACTCAGTCGCTGTTGCTTCATCCCGAACTGATAGAGAACACGTTTCGGATAATGGATGATGCTCCTCGACCACCCACAACGATAGACGTCCATATATGTTGACCAGTAGTACAATATGTAGGTAGAGAGTCCAACCCCAATTTGTATGGCTCCCATACAATCTGAATAGATGGTCAATACAAACAACCATATTAATAATTTATTTGCATCAAAAATTTCAGGCATAACAAGCATATATGTAACACAAATAGTGCAACTATATCTTTATACTTTGAAAGTAACCGTAACCATCATGTAATACAAATAGTGCAATTTATCATAAACAAGAACAAATTGCTACATAGTGTGTAAATTAAGGGCAAAAACCTATTTTCCACTATTTTTTGTTATAAGTTAATTATTAGGTTTCGTCTATGGATCATAAAAACTAAGATTCATTTTTTTTTTATTCGGATGCCCAAACCTCAGCTTCATCTATCGCTCTCTTTTATAAACATATATGGATCTGATGACTTTTGGGATAGCCAAAATATCTTAGTGCAAAGAAAGATTATATTGCATTGCATAAAAATCTATGCATATCTTTTGAACACTTTCTTTAGCAATGATTGGTTTCTAATTGTTCTATTTGGTATTTTCCATGTTTTGATAAATCTACATACCAGTTGTTAGCATATTGTGTACATATTGATTTGAATTTGAAACAACGGCATTTAGTGATTTTCTAAGATACCAATATTTGTCAAATAGTGATTCTAGATAGTAGATTTATTTGTATTTGTGTTTTGTGCATATATAGAGCTTTTGTCATTTTGGTGCTATAGAGAGCTTAAGAGTGAAGTATAATGATCTTTTATGTAAATTTCTCACAGATAATTCTGGATATATCATAGAAGAGACTTTTGATATGTTAGTTATTAAGAAGTGGAACTCAAATCTGCTTAGCTATAATTGAAGTCGATGGGTTGAATTTGGTTGGGGTTTTAGACTTCTAGTTTAGTTATTTTCACTACAAGAAATCTAAGTTCAGCTGCATTTTTTTAACGATGTTTCTAAATCCGCCGCTATAAATGGTATATTGCGACGTTTTTTACTACCGCCACTAAAGAGTGTGCCTTTTGCAACGTTTTTTTTAAAAAACATCGTCGTAACTCGGAATAATAGCAATGTTTCTTAAAACGTCACAAGTACATTTTCAGTGTCATTTATATGGCTTATAGCGACGTTTTAAGAACGTCGCTGTAGTTATTAATAAACCTCTATAGCCTTATTGCCAAAAAAGAAGAAGAAAGAAATAAAACTCTATGGCGACATTTTGAAGATGTTGCTATATGTTCCCCCTAGAATTTTTGTTCTTCCTGCACAAAGTTTTGCCAATTTTTTCATTTCCCACATTTTTTTTCCTACCCTCTCTTTTCTTTCTTTTCTTTGTTTATTCATGTACCACCTCTCTCTCTCCCCATAACTCCTCTTTTCACTCTCCCCTCATGCCACCACCTCCTCGCCCTAGCCTAGCCACCAATCTGCCCTAGCCACCAACCTTCGCCACTGCGGCCGTCGTCGACCTCCACCGATCTAGACCTCCCATCATCATATCACTTTCTTCAAATCCATTTCTCCTCCTCCACCGCATCCGTCGATAAAACCATCGCCCCCAATGAGGAAAGGTATAATTTTTTTCAACAAAAAGAGTAAATTGATTTCTTTTGGTCTTCTATTGATATTTATGTTGTATTTTTATTCAATATTTAAATAGCTACTATTTGTTTTTGTTGTCAAATTTGATAGGCTTGTTCAGTGGTTGACTTGGATGAGCTTTGTAGAAATACTCATCTAGATAGGTTGGTTATTTGTCATATGTTATAATAAAGATTAAAAAAAAAATCATTCTAATGTGTTTGTGTTTTGTTGCTTTGGTAAATCAAGGAGTTCGTCGAGGAGGCTAACAAGGCATCAATGAGAATCAATGAGTATCTACATGTGAGGTGATTGGCGATCTATTTGTTTTCGGATAAATCATAATTAGTATTTTACAGCTTCTTCTCTGTCATTGTTCTCATGCTTATAAACTTTTACATTATCATCGTTTGTTCATGTGTACGTGAACAAATACAAAATTTTAATGAAAAAATGTTGAATATGGCCCATCTAAGAGGATTAAGAAGATGAGCCTAAGATCTAATGTTAATTATGGTGAAGAGTGGTAGCTTGAGCCAGGGTGTTGGGGTTTCACTCTTGTCGTGAGTACATAATCTCAACTATATATATATATGTGTGTGTGTGTGTGTGTGTTTGTATGTATGTATGTACACACACACACACACACACACACACACATATATATTGTTACTAAATTTTCATGCCCCATGACTCATTAAAATTTTTTGCAATGGCATTCTCATATGCAAAATTTGGATGATTTGGAGCACTTTTTTAGTTGAGACATTTATTAGGCATAATGGGTAAGTTTTTGTTAGGTTCTAAGGATTTAGGATCTAAATGTTTTTAGAATTTCAATATGTAATGTTGGCAAACCATGATCAAAACTTAGAGTCTAGATTTAGGCTGCTCAAAGTGATGTATGTGTAAAGTTGGAATCGAGTAATTGCAGAAAATTACTATTCAATTTCTGTAATGCTCGATCGATCGAAAATTAGACTCGATTGATCGAAGCTCATGCAAAATGTTTTTCTGTAGAATTTTTCCAACTCAGCCTAAGCCCGTTTGACGTGTAGGGTTTTATGTTTTATGTCTCATATAAATAGAAAACCCTAGCCACGTGTCATTGTTGTTTATGCTGTGTATGTGAATCTCTTGAGAGATCTAGAGGTGTTTGCCTTTACACATACTTAGGGTTATCAAGATCGAGATTAATGTCGAGAGCTTGGTGATCGTTTCAGTTGTTGCATAAAGAACTTAAAGAAAAACAAGTGGTATACTTGTGGATGCCGTGGATCAGAGAAAGAAGTAGTCCGTGGACTCGGAGCTGTCACGTGGTCGTGGTAGTAAGTTTTTTACTCGAAGTAGCA